>CM029022.1:109026372-109626372 GCA_016801055.1 Panax notoginseng | reverse complement strand
GGGGAGAATAAAGGGAAAGGAGAAAAAGGTAAGGGCAGAGGTAGAGGCACATTCATAGCTCAATCGTCAAGGAGCCATCCTCCAAGACAGCCTCACCATCAGACTCCATGATCTGGTCATCAGTCCACGATCTGACCAGTAGCCAATTATCATGGCTCAACCATTAAGGAGTTATGGGCCAACTCCTAGCTCACAAGAGGTGACCATCGCAGGCCTAAGAATGCCAATTGGAGATCCTAAATTCATGAATATGCATGATCATAATCCAAGACTAAGTCAAAGCGAGCTGGAAGATATAGCTCGGAGAGACGAAGCGAGCAGGAAAAGAAGAACTGAGGAGTATGCAAATCCTCCACGAGGCAAAAGGCTGAAGAAATAGAGATAAGTTAAAATTCAATTCTTTTTGATTTGACTAAGCTTAAATGTAATATCTATCTTCAAACATCATTAAATTAATGCTTATTCTCTAGAAATTTCAGCTGCTCAATAAAAAACTAAGCTATATTTACTTTCTAGCAATTGCATCTAGAAATTGATAACCATGACACAAATCTCCTTGGTTATGTCAACATCAAATAGAGGGAGATTGTTGGGAGACTGCATATTTTGATTTGATGTTTAAAGTAAATATTCATGATTATATGTAAAGTCCTTCAAGGAATATATGTACAAGGACTTAGTGATAGATCAAATTTGTTAGGATGATCTAAGCTTTCAATGTTTATCATTCTATAACTTAATGTATAGATGAAGAGATCAATGCTATTAGGTTGATCTATGTCTTGAGATGTAATAGATAGGCTTCAACAAAATCGTAGTCTATCGAGCTAATCAAGAGATTACAGAAGCCAAGGCAGGATCGTAGAGCATCGAGGATTGTAGTGTGTCTGCCTTAAAGGGCCTCTCCTAAAATCGTAGAGTGGTCCAAATGTTTACCGAACCAACTCAGATATCATAGTGTGCTCTCAGAAACGTAGAATCTGTAAGACAAGCAAGTAAAGATCGTAGTGTGCCAGTCCTTAAGAGAAATCGTAGTGTTCTCGTTTGCTAGTATTAGATCAAGCACAAAGATGGCAAGACACCACGATTAGAATCGTAGAGCATCATCTGCCTGTGTCAGAAGCATCGAGCCTTGCCCATTTGTTTAAGGATAAATCCCAACAAATGTGGAATGGATGATAAACGTTGAAGTCCTCAGCAGTCCCTATAAACCAAAAGATATCCTTAGTATACAACAAAGAAACGCATTGAAGAAGCTAAGGAGAGTACTATGGGGTAGACGAAAACACCTTTTCAGGTGTTAGGTGAGATAGCAGTCTGCTGTGTCAGTGGGCTAGACTTCAAATCAAAACATGTGCAAAATATCTCCATCAAAGCTCAGAAATGTCAAATGCATTTAACGCTTCAATGGACGTCTTCAATGGATAGATTTCAGAGATCTCATAAATGCAAAACATCAGCAGATGATTCAACTATGCAAGCAGTGAACAAAAATACTGAAGAACACTCAACGCTTAACTCTATGATCTGAAAAGAGAAAGCTTGCTCAACTACTCAGTTCTTTCGAACATGAGCTTAACGACAACTGAGTAGAACCAATCAAAGAACTAATCAACTACAATCAAGTTAAGTAAGAAGTTCCAAGTCATAAGGACTTGAAGAGTTCTAAGTGAACTGTGAAGAACCAAGTCTGTTGGACTTAAAGAGTTCAAAAGTGAATTGAGAAGTGCGTAGACTGCTGGTCTGGAAGGAATCTGTGAGATTCAGAAAGTGTAAACGATATCCTTAGTATATTTTCTACTCGAGGAGTAGAATAGTGGACTAGGAGCTTTAAGTGCTCTGAACCACTTAAAATTATTGTGTCTCTTACATTCTTGCTATAACTGTTATAACTGCCTCACTCTCATTAACTCACTATATCTAAAAGGATGAACGAACAAATCTTAATTCCGCTGTGGTTGAATCATTAACAAAACTAACCTACATGCTCCACCAATAATCACTTCTCTATCAAACTACCAATGAAGAGATGAAGATTAGTGGTTAGAGTTTCATTACCTTTGATGTTCTTACATTGATTCTTCTTTCTTTTTATTCTTCTTGGATTAGTAAGACACTTCTCACTTTTCTCTTAATATAATTCGCTCTAAGATATTGGTGAGTTGAACAAGGCACAAATGACCACAAAGTTCTCATATTTATAGACTTTACAAAGTGAGGGCATAATGGTCCAATACCCCCACCTCCATACTATTCCCATCTCCTCAACCAATCTCCCAACACAAGCCATCCCACATCCTTAGTTGGCCAGCCATGACTCATCATGGGGAGCCCACAAGGGTTGCTCCATGGGTTTTTCTCACTCGGTGACCCATCGGTTTAATCCAAGAGTCCGGTTCTTGGTTCGGGCATATGTTTAATTAACTATGGACCTAATGTTGGGCTTGCATTACTTATTTTTGGGCCTTAACAAGATTTTATTTGGGCTAGCCCAATTTATAAACAAATCCTATTAGTCCATTTCAAATGGCTTAAGCTTTTAACGTATTCTTCTCGTATACTTGTTCGTATAATCATTCATCATATACGTTATGTAATTCTTCGTATACTTGTACAATACTTCGTATCATACTCATATTCATTGTCTCGTATAATACTTTCTTATTATACAATCACAATTTATTCGAATTTTGACTTTACTTAACATTCTCGAACTTAGTACGCAGGAGAAAAACTGCATTTGTCATAATTGAATTATTATTACATAATCCATCCTTCCTTATCATTCTATCATTACGTATTTTCCGGAAGTTCAAAAATAATTCTTGAGCAGAAATGGATGAATAATGTTTTTCAAAGAATTTCTCAAAAAGCTTTTATTTTCGTCTTGGAAATTCAAACACCTTAATTCTATCACGTAGCCAGAATACTATGACTTTACTCCACTTTTAGGTTATAGAATAACCTTCATCTTGCTTGCTCATTGTAAATAACTTAGATTATAATTTTATTCAAATAAAATTATATTACATATAATCTGATTTTCTCGGTCGTTACATTCTCTCCCCCTTATAAGGATTCTATCCCCAGGATCTCATCATAATTTAGTCAAACAACTGGGGGTAATTCTTTTTCATCTTTTCTTCAAGTTCTCACGTTACTTCTTCGGTATCGTGGTTCCTCCATACTACCTTCACCCAAGGTATGCCTTTATTCCTCAGAACTTGTTGTTTTCTATCAACAATTTGAATCGGCATTTCTTCATACATCAAGTCTTTCTCAATATGAATAGGCTCATACTCCATTACGTGCTTATAACCTGGCTTATAAGGACGTAACACAGACACATGAAATACATTATGTATGCGTTCTAAATATGGAGGTAATGCTACCATGTAAGCTACCTCTCCTACCCTTTTTAATATCTCAAAAGGTCCTAAAAACCTTGGACTTAACTTTCCCTTCTTTCCAAAGCGTATATTTCCTTTCCAGGGAGATACCTTTAGAAATACGTACGAGCCTACTTCAAACTCTCTGTTCATTCGATGCGAATCTTCATACTTCTTCTGTCTGTCTTGAGCTGCTACCAGTCGCATACGTATCAACTTAACTATATTCACTGTTTGCTGCACCAATTTCGGTCCTAGCATTCATCGTTCTCCTACTTCGTCCCAACACAATGGTGTTCTGCACTTCCATCCGTATAAAGCTTCGTAAGGTGGTATGCATATGCTTATATGATAACTGTTGTTATACGCAAATTCTACTAGCAGTAGATGACCATCCCAACTACCTTTGAAATCCATAACGTAAGATCTCAACATATCTTCTAGCGTCTGAATTGTTCTTTCACTCTGCCCATCTGTTTGTGGGCGATAAGCTGTACTTAACTTCAATTGTGTTCCCATCTATTCTTGCAGACTTTTCCAAAAGTTTGATGTGAATCGTGGATCACGATCTGACACTATTAAAACTGGTACCCCATGTCTGGAAATAATTTCTTTAACATAAAGTTTAGCTAATTGATCTAAGTTAAACTTGACTGTTATTGGCAAAAAGTGAGCCGACTTCATCAGCTGGTCCACTATTACGCAAATAGCGTCGTACCCCTTCTGAGTAGTTGGAAGTCCCACCACAAAGTCCATCGTGATATGCTTCCACTTCCATTCCAGAATCTCTAATGACTGTAACAAGCCACTTGGTCGTTGATATCCGGCCTTAAATTTTTGACAAGTTAAGCAACAACTTACATATTCTGTTATCTCCCTCTTCATGTTTGGCCACCAAATACTCTGTCGAAGGTCTTGATACATCTTATTACTGCCAGGATGAATTGAGTACCTTGAACTATGAGCCTCTTATAATACTTCTTCCTTTAATTCAGTTTCATTTGGAACCCAAATTCTTCCTTCAAATCTTAATAATCCCTCATTATCAAGACTATACTTTATTTCTTTTTCATCTGTTTGCCGCTTCTTCATTTGGTCACACTCATCATTTTTTGAGTTGTACCTCCTTGACTATTTCTACAATGGTAGATCGAATCTCCGTTGTAAACAGTCTCTGACCCGACTCACTCCGTAACTTCACCTCTAATTCAATTCTAGCCATCTCTGTTATTAACTCAGTTTGAGCTGTTAACATAGATAACTTTTCCCGACCCTTCCTACTTAAGGCGTCGGCCACTACATTGACTTTTCCTGGGTGATACAGGATATCGCAGTCATAATCCTTTATCAACTCCAATCATCTCCGTTGTCTCATATTTAAGTCTTTTTGTGTGAAGATATATTTTAGACTCTTATGGTCTATGTATATCTCATATTTCTCTCCATACAGATAATGCCAACAAATTTTTAAGGCAAATACTACTACTGCCAGTTCCAAATCATGAGTAGGATAAACTTACTCATAATCCTTTAACTGCCATGATGCGTACGCAATGACCTTGCCATGCTGCATGAGTACGCAACCAAGTCCTCTATACGAAGCATCGCTATAAACTACAAAATTTTCTGTATCATCGGGTAAAGATAATATAGGTGCTTCACTCAACCTTTTCTTCAATTCTTGAAAACTGTCTTCACACTTTTCAGTCCACATGTACTTCACTGTCTTCCTTGTCAAATTAGTCAACGGAGTAGCTATCTTTGAAATTTTTTGGAAAAATCTTGGATAGTATCCTGCTAACCCTAGGAAACTTAGTACCTCAGTTGGCATTTTCGATTGTTCCCAATTAATTACTGCTTCTACCTTTACTGGGTCCACTGAAATTCCATCTCGGTCGATAACATGCCCTAAAAACTGTACCCTTTCTAGCCAAAATTCACAACACTAACCTTAGGTGTTCAACGTGATCTTCTGACAACTCGTAATGGCCGTAACGAGTCCTGAATGTCGTCTTGGGCACATCCTCCTTTCTAACCTTTAACTGATGATACCCCTTTCGTAAATCTATCTTAGAAAAATACTTTGCCCCTTTCAATTGATCAAAAAGATAATCGATCCTGCGCAATGGGTATTTATTCTTTATCGTTAACTTGTTCAACTCCCGATAGTCGATACAAAGTCTCAACGATCCATCCTTCTTCTTCACAAACATTACCGGTACTCCCTACGGTGAAACACTCAGTTGAATGTATTTTCTATCCAACAATTCTTGTAATTGAACCATCAACTCCTTCATTTCTACTGGCGCCATATGATAAGGTGCACTTGAAAACGGTGCTGCTCCTGATACAATATCTATTACGAATTTAATCTGCCTATCCGGTGGAAGACCTGGTAATTCGCTTGGAAATACATCCATGAATTCTTTGACTATATGTATTTGTTCCATCATTGCTCCCACTCTCTGGGTATCAATAACATGACACAAATAACCTACATAACATGTGAAACCCCAAAACCCTAATAAGACTCAGATATGTAAATTCAGTTATATTAATAAAATCTCACCATTCTAAAAGTGTTATATGTTAATATATACTCTGTTTAACAAATTAGGTCAAATAAATTTTCGTCCGAAAAATGTCGTGCTTGACACCTCATGCTTAAAAATTTTCTTCTGAAAACGGACTTTTCGATATATTTGTTTTGACAAGTTGTTTTGTCATGTTTTCACTTACAAAATGCTTTGTCGTGCTTGTTAGGATTTATAGAAAATCTAAGTTAAGAACCCTATATTACAAACCCTAACCTTAGATTACAAACCTGAACCCTAATCTGTAAACCCTAACCCTAATTACCTAAACTAAACCCTAATTAGGTTATCCTAACACCTAATCATGATCGCTAAACTTCAATTAGGTACTAATAAACATCATTAAGTAACCCTAATCATAAAAACGAAAACCCTAATCAAGATTAGTGAGGATTATGAGAAAATTAAACTACTAATTTGGTCAACTAGCTCACAAGTAGGTTAAGAGTCATCCACACAAGTTTAAAGACATCACATGACATGCTTCAAAACTCCCAAGCACCACCATAGTCACATATCAGATCTTTTAGGAGGCAAGTAGGTGAAAAAAACCAAAAAGCCATGTTGGAAAATTCTATAAAAGGAAACCCTAGCTCAGTGCATACTAACAAAAATTATAATCCTATATACTCATATAACCTGCCTATACAAGCCCTGGTGATAGGAACAATGGATTCAATAGCCAAAAATCAAAAATTAAGCAAGAAAAGTATAAACCCTAATTGGTAGCTAGATCTTTGATGCTATGTTTAAATTATTGTTTAGATGTTTAGATATATTTTATAACATGTTAAAAAGTATGCTAAGTTGATAGAACAAGTTTTCATAACATCTAGATGCATAAAATTAGTGTTTTAGGAAATCTGGAAATTTTGGATAAACAGGTCTGACAATCAAATGTCAAAGCCTGTATATCCGTGTATGTTAATAGTTAGGTTTGTTAATTGTATGTTATTTGTAGTATGACATGAGGTCTTTAATCTGGAAAATAAAATAGGTTCATTGGAATCATATATTGTAAGATATAGGTGGTCAAAGGTGGTTGATTGATCACGAAGTTCTGTTTTCTGGGTTACCCAGAAAACTCAAGAACAGCCTTTTAATCGTTTTCTGTTTGATGTTATAATAACTTATTGTAATGAATTAATACCTTGACATACATACTACATATCTATGCCATTCAATTGCTTAAACAATTCATAGGATTACCAGAATTAATGGTCAAAAGTCGTTGATCGAGCATGACTAAGTTTTTTGGGTTACCCAGAAAACTGATGAACATGAAGAATAGCCTTTGGCTATACTTTGACCATCATAGATCGAGACCATAGAATCAGGGTTTTTCCAAATCAGTGATATATATAAGTACCTTGACATAAAGACTACCTATTATAACAAACAAAACATGAATCTATCACACAGATTGAAGGATATAGACGTTACAAAACTGTTAACTGACCATGACCACTGTTCTGGGTTACTTAGAAACTCAAGAACAACTCTGACAGTGACTTTGAGCCTCTATAACTTCTTGTTATATGTAGGTTAAAGCATGAAATTAGTCTGATGTTGTACTACTGTATGAGTACTATAACATTCATACTTATCCAAACCCAGAATCATCAACAGTAGAAAATTAGATCAAGGTCAAAGTGGTCCCTTAGCCATTACCAATTGATTCCTATAAACTCAAGAATACATGTAGCGACACTTCCTGTCACTATAAGGCTTTAGCGACAGACATAAAATGTTTTCTAAGAAATTAATTAACAAAAATTAGAAATAATAAATAAATAAAAATAAAAAAATATAAAAAAAGTTTTAAAAATTATTTTAAGTTATAATAATTAACTTTTAATATTTTTACATAAATTCAATAAATATTTTAATTTATTTGGATATTATTAATAATTAAGTTAATAACAAAGTAATTAGAATAATTATTTATATATATTAATCAATTATTTAAAAATAATAACTACGATTTAAAAATCATAATAAATGATTTAAAAATAATAAACAAAGTTTTTATACTATTTTAAGTAAATATTAAATTATTTAGAAATAGAAATAAATGATTTAAAAATCATTTAAGGGATAAATAAATACTTAAAAATTCTTATAAGCTTCCAGAAATTATTATTAAGGATATTTAAATTATATAAAAATATAATAAAGCTTATAAATAAAATTTAGTTGAGTTATCCACTTATTAAGTACTTAGTAAAGTTTTGGACACCGAAACCATATCAAACTTAACCCAAACATATGTAGTTTATGTATTCGAGTATTGTTATCAATACTAATATGTTAGATTTATATGAATGAATATCTTAGGTGTTTATTAACGAATCGAGTAACATTACTTGACTGGTCTTCGCTCAGGCAAGTTTACTAAACCCAAATTATTAATTACGCAAATTTCTCAAACCCTATTTATTTGTTAAACAAGATTTCTATCCTGAATTGCTATTGATATATTATACCAAACCTAAACTTGAATTACCAATTATTGCAAAGTTATTGCTATAGCTTTAGCATAACTCGGAAATGAATTGTTTATTCATATGATATTGTTTATTGTGCATAAACTGTTGTGCCAAACTGTAACGGCCCAAAATCTGGTCTATCTTCACACCCGAATTCTGTACGTTACGAGTACATTATTCATCCAACATATATCATTATATACTGAAATATAATAACATACACTCTCAAAACCTAGGTTCTAGAAATCTTATAACCTCTTTCATTACAAATAATGATAATTACATTATTCATTTCATCTTACAAGGGTGACTTTTATCCGCCACCAAGGATACATAACAGTTCATTAAACTAGTCTATAATTCAATTTCATCTTTTTACATTATAAGTCTTCACTTGATCTTCTCGCTCATTCACATTCTGAATGGTATTTCATCTAGATACCGTCAGCTTGATCTTTACGGGATCCTTAAGTTCTTCTAACCTTGTTCGCTGAGAATTGTTTTTTATTTAAAGCAAGAGTGATCATTCAATTACCCAGAAAGTTATAACAGTTGAACACATAAATCCAAAAGTTTAAACGTTCCTTTAAAACTTCGATAACCGAATGAAGGTTATGAAGCAGCTTGAATAATAGGAATAGTCTCGATTCCTATCATCTTAAAACATCAGTCACTTTCATTTTAAAATACTTTCATTCCTCTACCTTTTTCATACACATCATGTATGGATATAATCATTTGCACAGACTTAACAATAACGGTTCATGTATAAACAGAACATACTTGTATTTAACAGCTCAATCACAAAATAGTTCATATCATAAAAACACTGAAGTGTTTAGATTGTGGTTCAAGGCCTCATACCTTCGCTCTCTTAAGGAATTGTTTAGCCCAGCTCCCATATGTCAACCATCAAAGGTTACGATTGTACCACAACCTAACTTATCTTAACTTGTACAAACTATTAAACTATAATGTTTGTTAAGTCAATTTCTTATTCCTTACAGCTTTCTAGCAACTAAATGCCATACCTCAAGATTTATTCCTTATCAAGTCACATTTGACTTTCATTAATCTTATTACCGTTAATTCATTATGGCTTTCTTGATAATTCATATCTTATTAATACTTTCGTTATCCATTACATGAACCCTATGTTCATTACTCGTTCTTAATGTCGAAGCCATACCGTTCCTTGTATGCTAAGACCGCTCGTTCATCACAACAGTGTTGCGTACACATCATCTATACGCTTTACACTTATCTCTCATTATCATGACATAACATCAAAATCTTATTCATTACCCTCGTCGCTCAACGTCTAAGGAATCACCACTATAGCAATCCCTCACATTCGTTCATCGCGACTACGGTCCCCAGACATCGGTTACGGAACCCGCATTTATATTCTTCATCTTTTAATCTCGTTTAATCTTTCTATTCAACTTTTATTAAAGGTTTAATTCACTCGATTAAGTGTTACATTTGATGAACCTTATGCTCTTTATGTTCCCTTACGTTTCCCCCTAAAGCTGAGCAGTTAAAAGCTCATCTGTGGCTTTTTCCCTACACCGGAGTTGCGGCCCCACTCTCTCCTTTATCTCTCACACCGTGGCACGAGACTTCAGTCCCTGACTCTCGGTCTGGCACTGCTGTGCCACTCTACACGGCATGGCTGGCACCGCGGCGCCAAACCCTAGTTCTTGAATATTTCTCTAAGTGTTAAATCCACTTTGAGACACTTACTTCCCAATCTCATAACTCCTTCATTATAACTCAGAACGAGGTCGTTCCAAAACCATTCTCTTCCTTATCTTACGTACATCAATACCTCTCAGACAAAATGTTGTTCTAAATCCTTTAGCATGCTATTCAATTGGCTTGATCTTTACCCTTCGGTCATTTTTACGTTTTTAACGCTCTTCATTCATTCGTTCATAATTTGGTCATCCGAACTTGGAACTCGTTCATTCTTGAGTTCACGACTCACTTTTTCTACGTTCTCTTACTTCCTTATGAAACCCTACAAGTTCGGGTTTATTTACTAACTTTCTAATTCTCGTCTTTTATAAAAATTTTGCCATAACTTCGTTATAGCTAAGTTTTAATCCGTTCTTCATGAACGTTTCTATCATTCCTAACCAAGCAATAACCAACTAACTTATACGCGATGGTTTTAAACTTGTCCATCAACAATAATTATTGTACGATGGTTTTAAATTTGTCCATCAACAACGTTCTTCGTGTTCTTCGCGTGTTCTTTGTGTTCTTCGTTCGTTCTTCATTTTTAATCGATATTTTGGATTACAATTTCACTTTTTATTAGAATTTGATGTTATGGAACATCATTCCTTACTTATTTCACCTACTCGTTCATATAATCCACTCGAATCGTTCTATTTCATTACGAATCTTATACTTCCTTAAGAAATTTATTTACTAAACTTTAAATTTCTAATTTCTTCTTTCCTCATAATTTCAACCATATGAAGATAAGAAGTAGATAAGGTTAGAGATGATAAAAACTTAAAGAAAATTATAAGAAATTAGGGTTTGGATTACCTTTCTCCTTTAATCTCTTTCTGTCGGACAAAGATTGCTCACGAGCAAGCTTTTCCTCCTCCTCTTTCCTCCCATCTGAACTCTCTCTCTATCAAGTGTTATAGGAATTTCAAAATCCCAAAACAACGAACTAAGCTTCCTATTTATAGATTTTCAAAGCTAGAGATATTTTAGTCATTTCACCCCCTAACCTCCTTACTATTCACACCTCCATACTATTCCCACCTCCTCAATACACCTCCTTACTATTCACGTAGCTTCCCTTTGAAGTTTTGTGGTTTCGTCTTTTGGGTTTCGTCCGACATTTTAAAAACTTCGATTCTCGGAATTCAAATATTTTTGGATATTTTGTATTTCCTATACCGATTAACTTTTACGTATTCTTTATATTTCTGAAAAATTAAAAAACACTTTTTGGCGTTAAGTGTTTTCCTTCACTTTTTATCCAAACGTAGTTAAACGAGTGAAAAGAACATAGTAGTACTTTTCATCATTTGTTTTTGGCCGAATTCTGCACGTTTTTTGAGAAAAACTTTTATCGACTTATTTAACTTTTCATAATATATTATCGTCAAATCTTTCTACGGAATGTCATTTCAACATACCGAACTCTCGAAAAGACTTAGGTTATTCAAACCCTAACCCTTAGGTTTCGTCGGGGTGAATAATATATTTTTCGTCTTTTTCCCCAAAAATATTTTTGGTCCCGAAAATTTTTTATTTTCGTCTAAAAAATCCTTACTCGTTCAATCTAACTCTTAGCCAGAATCCTCTCGATTTATAATCATCGTAGGTTCTAGAATGATTAATAAACATATAGCGCATAATATTATTAATAAAAATTCCTTTTATTAATAACTAATTCTTTAAACTTAAATTATGGACAATCCGGATTCTCCGGTTTGTTACACTTCCCCCCTTATAAAAATTTTGTCCTCGGAATTTTTTAAAACCACACCCTTACCTGGGTCATCACATCTACACCTTATTCACAAAATTTCGTCCTCGAAATTTTAGCTTACCATTCTTTTCAACTTCTCTTCAACGGAGTTCTTATTTTTCCATCATTCCTAACCTCCTTAACCTATCAAGAATCATGAAGTAGAAGGAATATGGAGGAATATAAAATTTCCTTTTAAAACGTTTCATACTTTTGCTGATGGGTCAAATCGACCATGAACTCTTACTAGGTTTAATAGCATGACGCCGTAAACTTTCTTCCACGCTCAGTTTACAATCACAAAGAAAGCAACTACCTCTTACCCATCGTTTACACCATTTCGGGATATGTTCACCTCAAACTAAATCATTAGATTCCGCACCAAAATAATTTGGTTTGGCACAACTTCTTCAAAGAAAGCTCAATTTTCTTTTAAACATGACATACCATTTGTCTAGCCAAATTAAGTAGCTTAGACCATACCAATAAATTAGATATTAACGTGAAACATTCGTCTAGTCAACTCAATTGACATTGACTACTTCTGTAAATTCTTTTCAAAATACATTAAAATGTTTTCTGACGTCATGATACCGTACTTTTCACAGTACGTTGAGGACTTCGTCATTTTATGACTTCGTCATTATACATCATACCATAGCGGGATGTTGATCCTAAAATCACATCCAACACCAGGTTCAATTGCATTAATAACTCCATCTTTTTACCATTGCTGCATCAAATGCACAGATGATATAAAATTTATTTTAATATTTTAAATTAATTTTTGTCTAGCCGAAGCAATTAGCATAGACATACCAAGAATAGCTCTTTTAAAAATCTATTGATTCCAAAAGTTGAACCAATTCTTTCCGTTTCAAAATGTACATATCCGCACGAGTTCAATAAACTTCGAAATCTAGCATAGCTAGATGACTTGGAATATCCTATTCTCCATCTTCCTTCATTGTCTTACTGCGATAATACTTAATCTTCTCTATCACCTTCATTGCTAAGCCTACTGAAAACAACGTCTTTTCAGTCTAAACATCCCTATACCTTAGTACAGTCCATCAACATACCACACATTATGAGTTTAGGAACTTTTCACAATAATATTAGTTTAAGAATTATCTAGTCAGGCCTTAGGCGTCCATTCGCTGAGACGTTCGAAAACATACCATATTATTATGAGTCACGAACTTACCATAAGTATGAGTTTCAAGAACTTGTACCTACCTTATCATTCTCTACCTATCAAGTATATACATGAGAAAAGATTCACCTTCTCGCCATAGACATCTTGATAACACAACCAATTTCAATGATTATCACTGTAATAAGCTAAGCAGTTGCTACACCAAGGATAAATCTCTGCCCATAACAAAGGTTCATACAACTCAGCTATCATATGAGTTATCAATTAAAATTTACAAATTCTAAGTTTCCCTTTACTTAATACAAATTTTCTTTAAATCGTAAGCTATCCTTTACAATCAATCTGAGTCTACTTTTCCCGTACTACTTTGTAGTACACTTCATTCATAGCATTAGCTACAAATCATTCATCGTTTAATAGCTCATCTATTACTATGATTCACTATGATCACATGGTGATATTCTTATCATTCTCTCTACGATTATAGTCTTAGGTACTCATACCTAAGGTTTATAACCTATCTGCTCTGATACTAACTTGTAATGCCTCGAAATCCGGTCTATCTTCACACTCAGATTCTATACGTCACGAGTACATCATTCATCCAATATACATCATTATATACTGAAATATAACAACATACACTCTCAAAACCCAGGTTGTAGAAACCTTATAACCTCTTTCATTACAAATAATGATAATTACATTATTCATTTCAACTTACAAGAGTGACTTTTATCTGCCACCAAGGATACATAACAGTTCATTAAACTAGTTTATAATTCAATTTCATCTTTTTATATTACAAGTTTTTACTTGATCTTCTCGCTCATTCACATTCTGAATGGTACTTCATCTAGATACCGTCAGCTTGATATTTACGGGATCCTTAAGTTCTTCAAACCTTGTTCACTGAAAATTGTTTTTCATTTAAAGCAAGAGCGAACATTCAATTGTCCAGCAAGTTATAACAGTTGAACACATAACTTCAAGAGTTTAAACGTTCCTTTAAAACTTTGATAACTGAACAAAGGTTATGAAGTAGCTTGAATAATAGGAATAGTCTCTATTCCTATCATTTTAAAAAATCAGTCACTTTCACTTTGAAATACTTTCATTCATCTACCTTTTTCATACACATCATGTCAGGCTAGAATCATTAGCACAGACATAACAATAACGGTTCATGTATAAACATAACATACTTGTATTGAACAGCTCAATCACAGAACAGTTCATGTCATAGAAACATCGAAGTGTTCATATTGTGGCTTAATGCCTCATACGTTCTACCATATTATACAAATCTTGCACATTTAAACATAGACAGAACTTCTCAAGTTCAACATCTGAGAAGTTAAAGAAACTAGCATTCATTTTGAAATATGAATGAAGCTAGTAAACTTGCCTTACGCACAGCTACAGCTTACGCTAAACTGCTCAATCCAATTTCTATGTAGCACATAAGGAGAAAACATAAACACCAATTAGTCATATATTTTATTTACGCTTTGGTTTACTTAACTTTACTTCTTAGGCTTCACGTTCTTGCAATATACGTTTACGCGACTAACTTCCTTTACCAGTTTACGGCTTCGTGACATACGGAGATGTCTTACTCAAAACGTTCATCATCTTTAATGATTTGCATTCTTATCTTTTTCTTATAACTTCTTTAGGACTCAGCACACATCGCGTCTCTGTTAGTAGTCCATATGGTACTCTGAGTGGTTTCCCACAAACAACCAACAAACAAGTTCCCGTCTCATCTACACTACCATCACAGTGAGTTAGATCGGTTGCCAGTTTCGTATATACCTTCACTCTCTGAAGGAATTATTTAGCCCAGCTCCCATATGTAAACCATCAAAGGTTACGATTGTACCACAACCTAACTTATCTTAACTTGTACAAACTATTAAACTATAATATTCGTTAAGTCAATTTCTTATTTCTTACGGCTTTCTGGCAACTAAATGCCATACCTCAAGATTCATTCATTATCGACTCACATTCGGCTTTCATTAATCTTATTACCATTAATTCATTACGGTTATCTTGATAATTTATATCTTAATAATACTTTCATTATCCATTACATGAACCCTATGTTCATTACTCGTTCTTAATGTCGAAGCCATACCATTCGTTGTATGCTAAGACCGCTCGTTCATTGCAACAACGTTACATACATAGCATCTATACGCTTTACACTTATCTCTCATTATCATAACATAACATCAAAATGTTATTCATTACCCTCATCGCTCAACGTCTAAGGAATCACCACCATAGCAATCCCTCACATTCGTTCATCGCGACTACGGTCCCCGAACATCGGTTACGTAACCCGCGTTTATATTCTTTGTTTTTTAATCTCGTTTAATCTTTCCATTCAACCTTCATTAAAGGTTTAATTCACTCGATTAAGTGTTACATTTGATGAACCTTATGTTCTTTATGTTCCCCAACGTTTCCCCCAAAAGCTAAGCATTTAAAAGCTCATCCCTGGCTTTTTCCCTACACCGGCGCTGCGGCGCCACTCTCTCCTTTATCTCTCGCGCCGTGGCACAAGACTTCTATCCCTAACTCCCGGTCTGGCGCTGTTGCACCACTCTACACGGCATGGCTGGTGCCGCGGCGCCAAGCCCTAGTTCTTGAATATTTCTCTAAGTGTTAAATCCACTTTGAGACGCTTACTTCCCGATCTCATAACTCCTTCGTTATAACTCAGAACGAGGTCATTCTAAATCCATTCTCTTCCTTATCTTACGTACGTCAATACCCCTTAGACAGAGCTTTATTTTGAATCTGTTAGCATACCATTCGATTGGCTTGATCTTCACCATTTGGTCATTTTTACGTTTTTAACGCTCTTCGTTCATTCGTCCGTAAATTCGGTCATCCGAACTCGGAAGTTGTTCGTTATTGAGTCCATGGTTCACATTTTCTACGTTCTCTTACTTCCTTATGAAACCCTACACGTTTGGGTTCATTTACTAACTTTCTAACTCTCGTTCGTCTTTTACAAAATTTTTGCTATAACTTCGTTATAACTAAGTTTTAATCCATCCTTCATGAACGTTTCTATTGTTCCTAATCAAGCAATAAGTAAATAACTTATACACGATGGTTTTAAACTTGTCCATCAACAACAATTATTCTACGATGGTTTTAAATTTGTCCATCAACAACGTTCTTCGTGTGTTCTTCGTGTTCTTCGTTCGTTCTTCATTTTTAATCGATATTTTGGATTACGATTTCAATTTTTATTGGAATTTTGTATTATAGAATATCATTCCTTACTTATTTCACCTACTCATTCATATAATCCACTCGGATCTTTCTAATTCATTACGAATCTTATACTTCCTTAAGAAATTTATTTACTAAACTTCAAATTTCTTATATCTTCTTTTCTCATGATTTCAACCATATGAAATCATCTCTAACCTTATCTATTTCTTATCTTCATTAAGTTATGTTTTTAAACATAAAAACTTAAAGAAAATTATAAGAGATTAGGTTTCGGATTACCTTTCTCCTTTAATCTCTTTCTGTCGGACAAAGATTGCTCACGAGCAAGCTTTTCCTCCTCCTCTTTCCTCCCATCCGAACTCTCTCTTTCTCTCTCTTAAGTGTTATAGGATTTTAAAAATCCTAAAACAATGAACTAAGCTTCATTTTTATAGATTTTCAAAGCTAGGGGTATTTTAGTCATTTCGTCCCCTAACCTCGTTACTATTCATACCTCCATACTATTCCCACCTCCTCAATACACCTCCTTACTATTCACGTAGCTTCCCTTGGAACTTTCGTTGTTCCGTCTTTCAGGTTTCGTCTGACAGTTTGAAAACTGTGATTCTTAGAATCTAAATATTTTTTGGATATTTCGTCTTTCCTTTACCGATTAACTTTTACGTATTCTTCGAATTTTCAAAAAACTAAAAAACACTTTTTGACGTTAAGCGTTTTCCTTCACGTTTTACCCTAACGTAGTTAAACGAGTGAAAAGTACATAGTAGTACTTTTCGTCATTTTTATTTCGTCTGAATTCTGCACGTTTTTCGAGAAAAACTTTTATCGGCTTACTTAACTTTTCACAATATATTATCATCAAATCTTTTGACAAAATGCTATTTCGACATACCGAACTCTTAAAAAGGCTTAGGTTATTCAAACCCTAACCATTATGTTTCGTCGGATGAATAGTGCATATTTCGTCTTTTTCCCCGAAAATATTTTTGTTCCCAAATTTTTTTTATTTTCGTCTTAAAAATTATTACTCGTTTAATCTAGCTCTTAGCCAGGATCCTCTCGATTTATAATCATCCTAGGTTCTAGAATGATTAATAAACACATAACACATAATATTATTAATAAAAATTCCTTTTATTAATAACTAATTCTTTAAACTTAAATTATGGACAATCCGGATTCTCCGGGTTGTTACACAAACCAAATTATTTTGTAAGACATTATATATTGAAGTTGTGTATCCCGAAAAGGGATCGATGTTTGGTTAATTAAAATATTGACGTTGAGTGCATGTGAGCACTAGTAGGATGAGATGCATACTCCTAGGATATTGAATAGGCTGATCCCCTATCTCATATCTAAACAAAGTTTCTAAGTCTTTGTGACTAAAAGAAATAAAAAGTTCAGAAATGGTTGAAATAAATTCCAGAAATGGTAGCAACTATCATTTGAGTTTTGAACTGTTATACTTCTTCAAATTTTATATTGTTATAAATATAAAACCTGATGAGTATGTCATAGCTCACCCTTGCAAATTATTCCCTTTGCAGTATTAGATGGTAACCCTGGCACTTCTGGAGTTAATAAAGGGAAGCGTTCATGCTTAGATTAGTTTATATTATTGTCTAGTTGAATGTAATACTTTGTAATAAGAAATTCGTTATGAAGAATCATGTAATCGAACCTTAATGATATATATACAACATCTTTATTTCCGTAACCGTGTTTTCCTACATATATAAATGTAATTAGAAATTCCAATCTAGCTTAAGATCCTTAGGAACTATTTATCTAAGTGAAGGTATTGATAGCATGGACTGTTCATGTTGTTATTGATACTATAGATTTCGAATAGATAGGTACTATCTATACGATAGTGTAATTCACATGACATAGACTATACATATGAGTGATGATATTGGTAATATGGACTGTTCATGTTATTACTAGTACTCTGAATTTTAGATAGATAGATACTATTCACAGATATAGTTCATACATCTAAGTGAAGGTATTCAAACACATCAATAGTTCTCTTGGGAATTGTTATCTGTTATGGAATACTGTGAATCTTGGATCTATAGGAATTATACCTAGTTATAAATTGTATAGTCACTCAATTAGATATAAGCATATAATCAGATACAATGGGCGTATAGATTTAAATGCATTTTATACATTGACTTGTAGTAAGCACAATATCGGATACCGTAGGAGTATAGATATGGGGGCGTTACACAACCCTTCTTTAACAATTTCCTAGTTTATGTCATAGTAAAATAACACAAATGTCCCGTCAATTTATTACAATAAAACACTACATGAGGCTGTCTCAACGTTCTAATGTTTACACATTTCTTTTGACAATCTATAATTGCACCATGGTTAAACAACCAATCCATCCCGAGAATTACATCGAATTCTCTACACTTTATCGGTATCAAATCTACAGATAATTTATAACCTCGTATATCTACACAACAACGCCTATGAATATTTTCAATAGGAATTATTTCTTCATTTGGTACCTTAATATTCAAAGGTATAGGCAATCTTTCGGGAAGTAATCCTAACCGTTTAGCAAAATCACATGCTATAAAAGAACAAGTAGCACCGGAATCAAATAACACATAAGCATTAATATCGTTGATTGGGATATTACCTGTAACTACATCCCCTGATGCAACTGCATCTTGGACATCATGTTAAAGGTGCGGGCCATCGGCCTACTCGTCTGAACTAGACAACTAATAGCTAACTTAACACTATTAGTGCCCTTATTTCCTTCCATCCCCTTCTTTGGACAATTCTTCGCCATGTGATCGTTTGATCCACATACTAAACATCTGTGATTCTTCTTCGGACTTGGATAGTTAGGCGAAATATGCCCTTCCTGGCCATAGTTGTAGCATACCACTTTACCCTTGAGACAGAATCCTAAGTGAGTCTTCCCACAGTTCTTGCATGACTCCATCCACTTCTTAGGATCTCCTTGCTTTACCCCGATATTCCTAGAGTTAAAACCCTCCCGCTTCTACTTTCACTCCTTCGTCTACTTTATTCTTGTTCTTCTTCTCTTTGTGGTATTGGTTTAAAGCCTCATTACCACCCTCGGTAATTATTGCCTTCTCCAGAATGGTTCTAAAGGAATTACTTTGAAACACTGATATTCGGTTATAGAGTTGGGGTTTCAAGCCCTGCTCGAATCTCCTCACTTTCCTCACCTCCGTATCCACCTGATGTGGAGCAAACCTCGGCAGTTCATTGAATTTGGTAGCATATTAGGGAACAATCATTTTCCCTTGTTTTAGTTCTAAAAACCTCATCTCCATCCTACCCTGCATACTCATGGGAAAATAGTTCTTGAAGAAAATCTCCTTGAATCATGTCCACATTATATCCTCTACTCCAGCCCTAGCCTGGTTCGCCTCCCACCAGAAGTTGGCATCTCCCTTCATCATGTAGGTAGCAAAAGAAACCTTCCGCCCCTCTTCGACATTTGCAATTATAAATGCTTTCTCAATCTCTTTCACCCAAGTTTGGGCTTCTATAGGGTCCGTAGTTCCTTTGAACTATAGAGGACCTACACTCTTAAAATCCTTAAACGTAGTAGCACGTACTACCGTAGGATTTTCGGGTATATTAGCCCCATTTCGATTAAAGGCAGTTGTTAATAAATTAGCAAACTCCTGCATCGGGTTAACCAGTCCGCCTTCCAGTTGATTCATATTTGCTTCTTGATTTCATTGTCTTCTTCTTGGCGGCATCTTTCTGATAAATGAATAACACTTCATTATTACTTCTTCTTGTTAATTAGTCATTATTCATTGATAAATAATAACCCAAACACGTTGTACAACATATTCAATAAAGAGCTTATATTGATATATTTCTTCCGTGTAGTATAATACTACATCGTTCATCATTATACAGCCTTAGTTGATTATATTACTTTCCCGCAATTACTTTCCAAAAATTGGGATTTACAAAATACTACCCTTTGATTATACAAAAGAGGGTTTTACGTCACTACATAGATATAACATATGTACATATCTAAACCTATGCTAGTTACTAACTAGATTACATTTGCCTAATTGCATTCTTATAGTCTGCATCAGCAAGACTGGCTATCACATCTCGACTGATAGTTTACCGAGTTTGCCTTGCCTCCATAGGATACTCAGCCACTTGCCGCTGATAATCCTCGTGAGAACCCCTATGAATATAGGACATTCTATTGATCTTCTGCTTCTTAGCCTTTAGCTCCTACCTAAGCTTAAAGTCCTCGTATTTTAGCTCATGGACCTTGTCCTTCGCTAAAACCTTCTCGTCATGCTCTTCCTCCCACATTATCTCTATGTCCTTCTTGTTCGCCAAGATGTCATGGATCTCCTCCTTTAATTCTTTAACATCTTTCCCCAACTGGATATTCCTATCCAACAGCGTCATGAATAACGCCTTCATTGATTCCTCTAGAGTCATCTCTTCTGTAGGTATTATCGTGTTTAACGATACCACCTCCACCTCCTCCTCAGACATACCATCAAATAAGGATGTAAATCCTAAATTCTCTGAGTCTTCTGACTCAACCACCACCACCTCTGGAAACTCAGCTACAGGTGTCGGTAAAATCTCTACTTGGTTCACAGACTCCTCACTAACCACTTGTATATCTCTATACATTGTGTTATCTCCTGACATCTACAATAAAACAAATTATCTTCATTAGTACACATCATTAGAATAGTAAAAACACATATCACATTTAATGCATTTTTAGGGTTAACTTCATCTTTTACTTCTTTAATCCTTCTTAAGGTTATGGCTTAAGGTTCTTTCCCCCCCCCTTAAGTTTTATAACCTACAGCTATGATACCAACCTATGATGCCCCGAAATCCGGGTATCTTCTAACCCAATAGATGGTGTTACACGGTGCTACAGTTCACACATACATTCAATTGAAATACCTCAAAAGAGTGAATATGTCTTCTATATATATTACAAAATAATATATCACTTCTTAGGTCCTTTGTAACCATTACATATGTTCTTTGTCATAATATTAAATAATTACAAAGTTCATACTATGCTATTACAAGGACAACTTATTTGTATGCCTTAGCATTTCCTTTATCCTTACTGGGTCCTTTAGTCAATTCAGTCTTAGCTGCATTCATATAGTTCAAGCAAGGATGAGCATAACTAGTTCAGTAAGTATGACAATTTCATTTGAGTAATGTATTTGAATCATATGAATAAATATCTTCTATAACTGAATTAATAGTTATGATGTACTATAGATAATTCAAAATAGCACTTCTCTTTTCTTTAAAACGTTTAACAATGAACCACATTCGTTAAACCTTAATTTTGGTCCAAGACCTTGAGCATCTCATTCTTTCTTTAAAAAGGACAACTCGACACCAAGTCCGTAAGTCCGATATTTCTTACCAGCACATCTAGGCGATCAGTCTATAGTACTCTATGTTGTACAACACTACTTTATTAAACGCATTTACGTTTAAGTTTGGCAACCTCACGTGCATGTCGATTGACGACAAAACATTTATTTAGTCATACTAAGTCTTTCTTTGAAATCCATACCAAAACATTTGGCATAAGATAGCAACATTAATATGATTTTGATAAATTATAAGGAAATCCACAAAAAACTTTAACTCTAGCCGAAGGAATTGGCTTCGACTTTGTTATACATCAATTCATGTATAAGATACATGAATCACAAAGCTTACCCAAGAAGAACATAGACAATGGTTTAGAACACTTGCCTTAAGCGTCTTTTACAGTTAATTCACTTCTCTTTTGTATCTTTAAGGATTCTACAAGACATAATTACATCACATACCACATTTAGGTCATAAATAATCAAGTATTGTCACTAATCTATCTTCCCCTTCTTCTCAATCTAATCATTCATTAGATTAGTTAACGTTCGTTATGGTTTATGATACTACTTTGTGTTTTCATTCTCATAACATTTCGTTAACTTTTAATCGTTAAACTTAAGGTTTTAATCATCTTTAACGATGTTACTTTAAGTTAATCAAGGTAATAATTCACCTTCAATCAACCTCCACTTTCTTTACATTCATTTCCATTCTTTATTATCTTATTCCTAGTGCTAGCGCTGTGGCGCCAGTCTCCTATGCGTATCTCGCGTTGCAGCATGAGTTAGCAGTGCATGGGTCTTAGTCTCGGCGCTGCGGCGCCAAATCCTTCGCTATGTGCCGTGCGACGGTGCGACTTAACACTGGGTGGGGCTCCGTTCTGGTGTTACGACGCTAACCTTACAAGCTTGGGCGGCGCTGCGGCGCCGGCCCTGAGCCTAAGAGAAATTTCAAGGTTTTCTACAATCCTTTCCGGGCTCATAACTTAATTGTTATAAGTTAGAATTGGCTCGTTCAAAAGCCGTTATCCAACATATCTCATACACTACAATTTTATTAGGACAACTTACATTTTCGAATTCGTTAACACTGAATTCACAGTTAAGTTCTTTATTACGCGTTACGTTCGTGAACGTTCATAGCTCGTTTCTTTGTTTTAAGTCGAAATTCGACCATTCATTTCGAGAATTTCACGATTTCGACGATTATCGTTAAAAGTCATAAATCACCGCGAATCTGTTGAGATTTGTTACTTGAGATTTGTTGTTAGGGCCCCAAATTCGGGTCCCAAATCACCGCGAATCTGGTTTAATCATTCTATAACTATTGGAAAAGATATAAACATAAATTGTTTATACACTAAACTTTACACACTATTTCTCCAAGGTCGAGTAACCTTAACTTATACACAATTCATAACTTGTCTAGCATATAACATTATTATCATACTATACTATTACATTTCAGCTACACATATTATCCCAAGTTGAACCTGACTTTATCCTTTCCTGCATCCGACGTATTCGTCTTAATCTGCAATGTTAATCATGATATAGCAAGGGTGAGCAATAAGTTTGCCCAGCAAGTTTAAGTTCAATAAATTAAGGATACATCATGATTGAAAGAATTGAACAATTCTATAATATAATTGCGAACTAGCATGAACAAATTTTACATAGCTGAACGAACATTGAATCATGAACATATATATATATATATATATATATATATATATATATATATATATATATATATATATATATATATCTGGACCGAATGGTAATGAAGGTGATCAACCTTTCATACCTGATGAATACATGCAGTATGCACAGAGCGCGATTTAATAATTCTTAGACATGGCAATCAGAAATGATTAACCACAAGTATAATTGAATAATACAACTCGAGGTCGAGTTAAGAAAAACTTGCAATAAGTGAGTATAAGAAACTTACCTGCTTCGATGTTTATCGTTACGCAATTTAATAAGCTTTGTCTGAACCTAATATATAAATAATATAGATATACAAATTAGAATAATATCATCACAATATTTAAGATAACCTAAAAACATAACACATAACCCTATCAGTCTATACAACACATAAGACCTAGTATCAAGTCAAACTATTTCAGTTTGAGTTGAGTTCGGTACTAATTTGACATCCCGATGACCTAGACGGACAAAAAACTAGTTTAAGTTCAATTAAACTTTGCCTAAACACTTAACAATTATCTTAGATAATTATATAATCAGTCAAAATATTTTTCATAAGCTCGCAAAAATTTTCAGATAATTATTACCATTTATCATAATTTTTAATCATTAATATCGTTTATCTAATTTAAATACCATATAATCCCATTATCATTAATATTTATTTAATATTAAATATTAATGAAAATCATAACATAATATTATAATATATTTATAATATATCAAAGTATTTTTAATACCTCAAAATCATATTTATATGATTTTTAAACCTTTAAATCCATTATCCGATAATTGCCATTAATATTAAATATTAATGTTTTTTCATGAAAAAATATCAAAAGTTATATTTTATAACTTAAAAATAGTTTTATAACACTTCAATCATTTTTATATGATTTTTAAATCATTAATTCTATTTTTCCATAACTTATTTAATATATTTATTAAATAAATTAATTATCATTAATATTAATTAATTAATAAAATTCATTACAAAATATTAAAAGTCACTAAAAATAACTTAAAATATTTTCTTATACCATGATATAATTTTTTATGTATTAAAATCATTTTTAAATAATTTATTTAATATTATAATTAAATAAATTAAATACCATTATTACTCCAAAAATATTAAATATTTATGAAATATATTCAGAATAATTAAAAACTAATTTTCGGACTTTAAAATAATTTTTAGGAATTTATTTTGTATTTTTTAATAATTAAAAACAATTTTTCTCTAATTATTTAATAAAATAATTATTTTCAGAAATTAAGTGTCGCTAAATAGTGCCTATAGCGACAGTGCCGTCGCTATAGGTGCTCTTCATGTTCTTGACTCAAACCCAGAAATGCTTAAGCAGTCACAAGGAGGTAGGTTTAACCGGCTCTAAATCATGGATCCTGAGGTATCTTGGTTCGATTAGATGTTCAGATTATAGCATTGATGTAATACTATAACCCTAAACAAACATCATGTCCATTCTATATCAAAGCAGCAAGATCTGGGGCCCTCAAAAATCTTGTCAGGCCTGTTCTTTATTTTCTGGGTTACCTGGAAATGAATAACAGCCTCGGTACCTACTTTGCAGCTTTAAATCATAGCTTTCTGGACTCGGTTTATGTGATCTAGTGGTTCAATCTTATAGAACACATGTCAGGGTACAACGACATAACATCAGATCATCATAACAACAACGAATCTAAGAGAAATGAACAGGTCAAAGTGGTGGTCCGGAACTGTTCTTGAACATTTCTAGATTTTCTAGAAATGTTCTTGAGCAGTTTGGTCAACCTATGTTTGACCATCATTATAATCAATTCTGATAAGTACCTGGGTAATATAGAGGTATGGATACGTAGTACTCATGTCAGTCTACAACAACAAACCAACAGCATGACCAAAATATCATATCACGGCAAGATCTAGCACCTGCAAAACATTGTCAGAAATTTCTGAGCAAAACTGGGCTGCCCAGAAACTCATTTCGTGAACGGTCAATGCAGTTTGACTGCTCATATCTCTCAACCTATTCATGATCTGGCCTGTATTCTAGTTTCAGATCATAGTCCACATGACATAGAACACATTTATAACATAAAACAACAAAAGTCAAGAACATAGAAGGATCTAGGGCCTCTGACATATGGCTGTCAGGCCACTTTTCCAACTTTTTCCCAAATTTATAAAAATGCTATTTTCATGCATCTAAGTGTTATAGATCTATGATCTATCAACCCAGATCACTAAAAGACACCCTATAATACATATCTAACCAATCATTAACAACATTTAACATCAAAACATATAATTTATAGATTTAGGGTTTTTATACCTTTTTGAGCCTTGATCTAGATTCTGACTTTGATGATCTGTTCTTGGCATGCTATGAACTGATCTTAGCTTGGTTTCTCACTCTCTCTCACTCTAGATTTCAAAAATTGAGGAGAGAGAAGTTCTTGGATAAAATGAGAAATTAAGTAAACATTTTCTCTCTTTTAATATATATATTTGATACAAATGCAATGTATATGGCTGATCCAAGGAGCAAGATAGCTGATATGTGACACATGACTAGGGCTAGAATGGTTCACCAACTCAAGATCATGGCAAGATTCACAAGTTACCTAATAAAAATCCAAAAAGGGCATAATTGTTATTTGATTTATAAATTTAATGGCAAACTTGTATATTGTCCAAACCCTTAGGGTTTAGGGTTTAACCCTTAAGGTTTATTTTTAAAAAAATAAAATTCTAGGATTTCCAAATTAGGTTTCCAAAATAGAAAATTAATATTTTTAAATTATAATTAGGATTCGATAATTATATTAAAATTTCCTAATCATAATTCAAATTTGCTAATTAGGAATAATATTTCCTAATTTAGCAATTAAGAACAAAATTGTACATTAGGGTTTCTAACGAAACAATTAGGGTTTCCAACATTAAAATTAGGATTTTCTATTTAATAGAATTTCTAATTAATCAAATAGGCTTACCCCTAATTAGATTTGTGATTAATACACAAAAACCTTATGCCTTGTATTTAAATCCCCAAATTAAGGTTTGAAATTCTTGGAACTGAAATTAGGGTTTCCAGAACCGATTTTAGGGTTTCTTATAAATCGTAAGAATTTTCTAACTGAACGTTGACGTTCTTAATATAATATTAGGGTTTGCCACTAATATAGGTTATCTGGTCAATGTGACGCCCCCAAATTCTGACCTCCACTTGGCCACCCGAATTCGGTTCATTACGTTCTCATGGTAAAACCATAATAACTAAAATAACACATACACAACGGAAAATCTACTTTAGAATAATGTACAACGATTTATTATAATTATTCCCCCAAGTCTCGCAACCTAAAGTGCTTAATAGATTACATAATAATATCGAATAAAGACTTATTACATAATCCTACATAAGCTTAAACATCGTCTGGAAATATGCTTAAAACAACATAATAGATTTAACATAAAAAGGGATAAGCTAGTCGGTAGCCTTGCCCTTGCCCTTGCCCTTATCTACTCCAGAGACACCTCCCTGTTCTTCTTTAACTGAAATGTTTTAATTAAGCAAGGATGAACACAAATTGCCCAGCAAGTAATATACAACAAGGGGTAAGATATAATATCACAAGGCTTGAAATATCGAAGTGCCATTTCTAGGATAGTTCAAAGTTTTAGAATAACATCACGGATAAGGAGTAGCAACAATTCTTGGAATAAGAATGACAATTCAATATAAATCAACAGATATATATATATATATATATATATATATATATATATATATATATATATATATATATATGAATTCAACGACTAACAATGTATCCAGCTAGATAAGCAATGTATATTGAGCAGTCACTAAGGACTATTGAACTTCCACTAGAGTTACCAATATTAAACTGATAGCCCAAAATATCAAGTACTATAGATGATCAGTATACAATACTTTACGTTATGCATAACACCACAGTAATAATATACTCATGTGTTGGGGTTTCGAACAACATACAATTCCCTTACCATGTCCAACTCAGTTTTCAAGATTTCTGCACCAATCAATTGGTTTGGACTTTTTTATAAACATGCATATAGTCTAGCCGAATCAAATGGCATCGACTCCTTCACAATATTCAAGAACAATACTAAGTTTATTATGAATAATAATTTTCATAAGGGTTTAAGCATAATGGCTCATTTGAAAGAGAAAATAATATAACTTGTACTCAAAGAGATAAGCTTATGGTATTCGTCGACTCAAGAATGCAAAGATACTTGCACAATAAGATAGGTTTAGAAACTTGCCTTACGCGTAGTTTATCCTCGTTTAATAAATCAACACTTTCGAATCCTATTTATAGCGCATTATAAGTATACAATGTTCATTAGCTAACATAGTCTTTAATCAAGCTCAACACAATTCAAATATGAACATATAGTATAAAATCAGTTCATAAGTCATCATGAATTAAATACTTAGTTATACGCGAATCAAGAATGCTCAAGGTTAAGACTTTCTCTACTCATGGACTTCCCTTTTCAATACAACACCAACTTATCAACTAAGCATCACACATATATATGTGCACCAGTAGGTTTTAGATTACATGTAGCATTATAAACACCATGTAAGTTACTGTCCAAAAGTCAGAACTTAATATCTGGAATTCGAGACTGGCGCAGCTGCGCCATGGCTAAGACTAGGACCAGCGCTCTAACCCAGCTAAAACTCAGCTACTGCCTTGTGGTCTCTGTTTAGCTTGAACACACAATCATACAAGATCTATTTTATCATGTTAAGGGTCTTTTCATGCTCCTCAAGTCAATCTAGGTTCCCTTTTATAAAATTTTTCTAAATTAACATTTCAACCATTTAAGGCCATTCAAGGTCGTGAAACCACAAAGTCTAGCATGCTTGCTTTCTAAACATACATGATAGTTATAAACCTCATATTAGGAATGCTTGTGTGTATTCACAATGCACATGGGAAACTAACACCGCTTTAGTTGAAAATAGGCTTTGTTCATGCTTTTCTTGAAATATGCTACACAAGCATGGTATATATACGTTCACACTACATGATTGAGTCTAAGAGAGTCATTAAACATGATCACCATTACAAGATTATAGTCCTCATGGTATCTTGGCAATATTCACATTTAAAGGTTACTAGTAAGTTCAATATACTCTTGTTTCCTTACTAATCACATAAACATAATCTAAAGGTTTAATCATGCATTTCTAAGTTACACTAACATGCTTGCAAGGTCAGTGCACATACATGGCATACATACACAATAAGTTTGTTTCTAAAGTCATAAATCCATTTTAAATCATACACCTTCGTTAATCATGCTAAGCTAGTCTATCAGGCTTACATTAGGCTCATATAACCATATATACCCTTAAAACATGCTTGCATGCTATCACAAGTCATAGTACTGTAACAGATTGCAAAAACAGAACTCACAACAAATCTCGGTAACCGGCGCAGCTGTGCTGCGCCTCAATACAAATGTGACGCAGCTGCGCCGTGCCTGGTTTAGGCGCAGAAGCAGTCTGCTTCGGTAGAACTCTAGCCCAACCTCAAAATTTATTCACCAAATGGATTCTAGACACTCATAAACCAATTGCAACATACTTATATAATCATATAACATCTATATAACCCATACCCAACCTCACTAACATACAATTACATGAATTCAAGAATTTGAAATTATAAGAACCCAAGAACTCTGTATAACAAAAACTAAAATTTGGAAAGCATGAAATGGAATTATACCTCTGTAATTCGAAGGAACTTGCTACTACTTGAACTCCTAATCTTTAAGAATGCTTGTAAGCCTTTCAACTCTTACTTAGCAAAATCTCAGACAAATCTTAGTAACAAGAATGAAGAAACACAGCTGCTATTTATAGAGGAACACAAATCCAGACATTGCCTTTTCCCATTGAATTAAACTCATGTGTTAAAGGATTGCATGAAGGTTATGGAGGAGTTGTTAGATTGGTTGCTGGAACCCATCATGATCACCACTCCCCCATTATCATGAGCTAGAGAGTTGGAAGAAAATGAAGAACATAGGCTAGCCTTTTTGAAACACACGTGATTGAGGTTTTAGAGTAAATGGGACACTCAATTTGAGACAAAGGAGAAAACCTCAACATTTCATATCATCAAGGCTTGGTTTGGTCTATTTAATTTCTCACAATGAAATCTTAATGTACAATTGTTACCATATTAGGAATTTAGGGATTAATTATACACTCACATCATATAGTCCATGTACATTAAACATACGTAATAAAATAATGTAGTCATGTATTATTGTCCGGGTAGTTCCATAATTAATTCTATTATTCATGTAATCATAAAATAACCTTATTATATAATATCTTACTTATTTATGTTAAATAAATAAATTAATTCCTTCCTTGATTAATTATCACTTAAAATACTATAGTTTAGTATATAGTCACACAATGTCACACTACACTATATAGTATAGTTGTATTAGCACTCATGCACATAATTGTGAATATAATATTATTATTATATTATTAACTTACCTCCTCATGTTAAATAAATAAATCATGCACTTCCTTAATTAATTAATACTGATATTAATTAATCCAATCATCATTGATCAATATATTTATGGATTTTCATAATCATTATTTATAATATAATATATTGCAAATAATAGTAATCACACATTATTAGTTAATTACTAAGAATTCAATATTTTACCAAAACCATTAACAATTAATTAATGGTTTAGCACTTCCGTTGTTGGACATAACATACCTTATTGCAATATACTCCTATCATATGGTTTCACCCATATTACATATATAACATTAATGTCCCCCAATTTAGTGCTACAGTAGAAAGTAACTAACTCAAACTGACTGATGGCGCAGCTGCGCCAGTTTGTACTACTGGGATGGCGCAGCTGCGCCGTGCCCTGACAATGCCAAAACTGGTGCAGTATCTGCCCGTGCCAGTTTTCAACGCTAACTTATTTTACAAGACATGAATTGATCTCCACATGAGTGTTATTACGAGTTTACGAGTGTATTGATTACTTATACGAAATCACATGATCGACACGATTAATCTTCCTAATTCCCGTTTTAATTCACTTAATGAATTTTGTCATTTTGCATTATGCCACACAAGGCATTTCAACGAGTTTACCACAAACTCCACATTTTCTCAATTATTCAATTACTCAATATAATCGAGTTGTCTCATTTCATTACACGAAATTGTTCATATTCAAATAAATATTCATTTCCATTAATATATTCACTTAAATAATACGCGAAAATTCTCGGGTATTACATCCTCCCTCCCCCCCCCTTATAAAAATTCCATTCCGAAATTGCTACAAGGTTACACAAATAGATGGGGATAATCCTGCATCATCCTATCTTCTAACTCCCACGTTGCCTCCTCGACATCGTGGTTACGCCAAAGCACTTTTACAGAAGAAATAACTTTATTTCTCATGGTTTGCTCTTTCCTATCAAGGATTTGGACATGAATTTCCTCATATGCTAAGTTCTTCTCCACATGAATGGGTTCATAAGAAATCAAGTGTTTGTAGTCAGTCTTGTACAGACACAACACGGATATGTGAAACACGTTATGGATGTGGTCCAACTCAGGTGGTATTGCAACTTTGTACGCTACCTCGCCTATTCACTTCAGTATCTCGAACGGTCCTATGAATCTTGGACTCAGTTTTCCTTTCTTGTCGAAACGGATATTTTCCTTCCATGGAGATACCTTCAAGAATACAAAACTGCCGACTCCAAAATCTCGGTCTTGCCAATGCAAATCCACGTACTTTCTCTGGCGATCTTGAGCTGCTACAAGTCTGGCCCTTATCACTTTCACCACATCCACGACTTGTTGTACTAACTCTGGTTTGAGTATTCGTCGTTCCCCGACTTCATCCCAACATAATGGCGCTCTGCACTTCATCTCGTAAAGAGCTTCATACGATGGCATGCCGATACTCGCATGGTAACTATTATTATACGCAAATTCGACTAAGGGTAGGTGGTCGTCCCAATTCCCGTTGAAGTCCATCACGCAAGTCCTAAGCATGTCCTCTATCGTTTGTATCATTCGCTCACTTTATCCGTCTGTCTGAGGATGATAAGCAGTACTCAACCTCAACTGTGTTCCCATCCTCTCTTGCAAACTTTTCCAGAATTTTGACGTGAAACGTGGGTCTCGGTCAGAAACAATCGACACCGGCACTCCATGTCGTGAAACAATTTACTTTATGTACAGACTCGCTAATTGATTTAAACTGTAGCGGATCTTGATAGGAAGAAAATGTGCGGTCTTTATAAGTCGATCCATGATAACCCAAATGGCATCCAAACCTTTATGTGTGACTGGAAGCCCTACCACGAAATCTATCGTAATATGCTCCCATTTCCACTCCGGTGTTTCCAACGGTTGTAGCAACCCACTCGGCCGCTGATGCTCTGCTTTTACACGTTGACACGTAAGATATCTACTAATGTACTACGCGATTTCCCGTTTCAACTTTGGCCACCAAAAATGTTGCTTCAAGTCCCGGTACATCTTTGTGCCTACCGGATGAACGAAATATGTCGTATTGTGTGCCTCGTGCAAAATCTCCTCTATCAACTAGGTTACTGCCGGTACCTACACTCTCCCTTCGAATCTTAAAATACCGTCTTTATCTATTCGAAATTTTTCTACCCCATATTTTGAAATCCTTCTCCTGATTTTATCACATTCTCCATCTTTCTCCTGTGCCTCTTTAACCCTATCCAACAATGTCGGACGAGCTTCCATTACAAATAATTTTTCTTTAGACCTCTCGGGTCCCTTCACTTATATTTCCAATTTCTCCATATCTCTTATTAACTCCTCCTGAGTTGTTAGTTGAAACAATTTCTCCCTTCCCCTCCTGCTCAGAGCATCGGCAACTACGTTTGCCTTCCCCGGGTGATAAAGAATCTCACAGTCATAATCTTTGATCAATTCTAACCACCTTCTCTGACGCATATTCAACTCTTTTGTGTGAAGATATATTTCAGACTTTTGTGGTCCGTGTATATCTCACATTTCTCTCCGTACAAATAGTGCCTCCATATCTTTAACGCAAAAACTACTGCCACTAACTCTAAATCATGAGTACGGTATCGTTTTTTGTAATCCTTCAATTGCCGTGATGCATACGCAATGACTTTGTCATGTTGAATAAGCACACAACCAAGTCCTCTATGTGATGCATCACTGTACACCACAAATCCTCCCGTATCATCTGGTAATGATAATACAGGAGCCTCGCTTAATATTTTCTTCAACTCTTGAAAACTCTCTTCGCATTTGTCGGTCCATACAAATTTTACTGTTTTCCTTGTCAGATTAGTTAACGGGGTCGTTATCTTAGAAAAATCTTGGATGAATCTTTGATAGTACCCAGCTAACCCTAAGAAACTTCTTACCTCCATCGGTGTCCTAGGTTGTTCTCAACTACTTACTACTTCTACCTTTTTGGGGTCTACTGAGATTCCATTCTCATCCACCACGTGGCCTAAGAATTGAACCTTCTTCATCCAAATTTCGCATTTTAAAAACTTTGCATACATCTCCTCCTTTCGTAGTGCTTACAAAACAATCTTTATATGTTTGACATGTTCTTCCTCGGTCTTCGAGTAGATCAAAATGTCGTTGATGAACACTACAACGAATTTATCCAAGTATGGCTTGAAAACTCGATTCATCAAGTCCATGAATGCTGCCGGAGCATTAGTTAAACCGAATGACATTACCAAAAACTCGTAATGTCCATAACGGGTTCGAAACGCAGTCTTTGGTATGTCCTCGTCCCGTACTTTCAGTTGGTGATATCCCGTCTGCAGGTCAATTTTTGAGAAACACTTCACTCCCTTCAATTGATCAAATAAGTCGTCTATCCTCGGTAGCGGATACCTTTTATTGATCGTTACTCTGTTCAATTTTCGATAATCTATACAAAGCCTCATCGATCCGTCCTTTTTCTTCACGAATAACACTGGTGCTCCCCAAGGAGATACACTCGGTTGTATATAACCTTTATCCAGTAACTCTTGAAGTTGTATCATCAATTCCTTCATTTCTATTGGCGCCATACGATATGGAGTTTTTGAAATCGGTGCCGTTCCCGGTGCTAAGTCTATTATGAATTCGATTTCTCTGTCTGGCGGAAGGCCAGGCAGATCGTCCGGAAACACATCTTGAAATTCACTCACTACGGGTATATCTTTAATTTCTACTTCTTTTTTCCGAGTATCCACAACGTAAGCTAAATAACCTACACATCCTTTCTTTAACAATTTTCTGGCCTACATCATCGTAACACAACACGATTGCTTAAGCGATGAGCTAACATAAAACACTACCTTAGACTTACTCGGAGTCTGAAGGTTCACACATTTATTCTGACAGTCAATTACTGCTGAATGGTTATATAACCAATCCATCCCTAGTATTACATCGAATTCTCCTAGTCTAATAGGAATCAAGTCTACGCTCAGTTCATGTTCTCTAATGTTTGCGCGACAATTTCGATGGACGTATTCTACAGGGATTATTTCCTTAATCGCAACTTCTATGTTCAAAGGATCATCTAAACGTTCTAGGGGTGTACTAAGTTTACTAGTAAATTCTTCAGATACAAACGAATAGGTGGCACCCGAATCAAATAATACATAAGCATTTATATTATTGATTGGGATTATACCTGACACCACGTCCTTTGTAGCTACGGCGTCTTGGATGGTCATGTTAAAGGTTCGAGCGATCGATCAGTTGGGTTGCGTAAGTCCACCAATCATCGACTTACTTCCTCCTCCTTGGCTTTCGCCAGCTCCACCGCTTCCTTTCTTTGGGCAATCTTTTATCTGGTGCTCCGTCGATCCACAAGCGAAACATCCTCTGATCTTCTTCGGCTTTGGGCAATTTAGCGATATATGCCCCTCTTGGCCACAATTATAGCAGGTATTCTTTCTCTTCCAACACTCTCCCTGATGACTTCTTCCACATTTGTTGCAAGCTTCAGTCCTTTTCTTGAAGTTCCCCTGGTGATTCCTACCTTGATTATTGTTTTTGTTGTTGTTATTGTTTTCCCATTTCCTCTTCCCGGAGTTACTTCCTCCGTTGCTACTCCCTCCACGATGCTCACTACTAGCATTCTTGTTCTTCTTCTCCTTATGATATAGACTTAAGGCCTCACTGCCACCTTCCGCAATGATTGCCTTCTCTAACAATGTTGTAAAGGAATCAATATGGAAAACTAATACCTTATTATACAACCACGACTTCAACCCCTGATCAAACCGTCTCGCTTTTCCTCTCCTCATCCACAACTTGGTGTTCTACAAATTGCGCTAGTTCATTGAACTTAGCTGCGTACTGCGCCACTGTCATATCACCTTGTTTCAACTCTAGGAACTTCACTTCCATCCTACCCTTCATACTCTTCGGGAAATAGTTCTCGAAGAACAACGTAGTAAACCTCTCCCACATTATCGTTCCTCCCCCCACTCTCTGCTGATTAGTTTCCCACCAATAGTTCGCTTCGCCTCTCAGCATGTATGTGGCAAATACGGTCTTCTGGTCTTCACCCACGCGAGCTATAGTGAAGGCCTTCTCGTTCTCCTTGATCCAGGTTTGCGCAACTATCGGGTCAGTAGTTCCTGTGAACTATGGGGGTCCTACACTCTTAAAGTCTTTGAAGGTTGTTATTGGGACAACTTGGGGAACGGGTGGTACGGGTTCGTTTCTTCCCCTCAGAGCTTCTCCCAATAAATCTACAGGTCTCTGTATCGGATCTACAGGACCTCTCTCATCATTAACTGACTCTTTTGGGACAATTATTCTACGTCTGGGCGGCATTTTTTGCATCACAAAATTTCCCATTTATTATCTAATTATCATATTTAGACATTTTTCAATAGAAAAGAACTACAAGTTTATAACACGTTTCTAAAATAGGATCATTTATATTCATATGCCATTACACGTTCTTTTCTAGCATACTACTATAACTGATAACACATATCCCCTAGTATCACAAAAGACGGGGATCACACTAACTTACTACCCCTCTAACATTTTTCAAAAGTTTGGGGTTACCACTGTCTCAGATCTTACACAAAAGACGGAGATTACAATAACATATTAACAACACATAAATAATACTACTACACTATTGGGCTTTTCCCTCTAACTCAATCTAACATCCCACGATCCATGGCACTCTCATACTCTTGTTGCGTAATGTGTGCTACCATATCCCGACTTATGGCATGCCGGGTCTGTCCTTGCTCAACTGGGTAGTGATTTACCCCATCGATCAATCTCTCTATGGCCATGCGTAGAGCATAGTCCATCTTGTTCATCTTCCTTCTCTTGCATCACACCTCGTCCTCTAGGTCATTCACCCTATCATTGGAATCCTTCCACTTCTCCTCGAAGTGAATCCTATCCATCACATCCATCTCTAACTGAGTTCGGAGAGCTTCCTTCTCTGTCCTCTCACTTAAAACCCTATTCTCTATCTCTTCTAACCTTCCTGCCAATTTAACGTTCCTCGCCACCGATCGGTGAAACAAGGATCCCATCTGGATCCCTACCTCCTTTCGGTGAGCAATCTCTACTTCCATCTCCTGCATCACTAGTTGCCTCTAATGGTCCTCGTCCCTCAACTTCTGGAATGCGAACTCCCTTTGCCTAGCCTCAACCTCTAGCTCCTCCACTCTACATCCCAACTCCAATATCTGCTCCTCATATTCTCTTAACATCTGATCCTCAAAAGTAGCCTCGATGAAGTCCTCCATGGGCTCGACTTCATCCTTCACGGGTTCCTCCTCCGGATCAGATTCCTCAGGTAAAAGCTCCATCTCCTCCTCCTCCTCCTCCTCATCATCATCATCATCAATAGGGGCAACTACCGAAATAGGTTCTACTATCAAGGGTGCCTCATAGACTACGTGGAAATCATGCGGTTCTTCCTCTACTACTCGGCTAGGTCCTCCCATGTCAGTCATCCTACAAACGCCAACATAAGGAAAGACAAACAACAACTCCATCAGAATGTTAAATAACATAAGTTCATTGTATACAATGAAGTTACATTTCATAACACACTAAGTCCCTCAAGGAAACTCTACATGAGTTTTATCTCCTTCCTAACTTCTAAGTTCCCTAAAGTTATAATCTAAGGACACTCGCTCCTAAGGTTTATAACTAAGGCTTTGATACCAACCTTTAACGCCCCCAAATTCTGACCTCCACTTGGTCACCCGAATTCGGTTCGTTACGTTCTCATGGTAAAATCATAATAACTAAAATAACGCATACATAACGGAAAATCTACTTTAGAATAATGTACAACGATTTATTATAATTATTCCCCTAAGTCTCGCAACCTAAAGTGCTTAATAGATTACATAATAATATCGAATAAAGACTTATTACATAATCCTACATAAGCTTAAACATCATCTGGAAATAGTCTTAAAACAACATAATAGATTTAACATAAAAAGGTATAACCTAGTCGGTTGCCTTGCCCTTGCCCTTATCTGCTCCAAAGACACCTCCTTGCTCTTCCTTAACTGAAAGGTTTTAATTAAGCAAGGATGAACACAAATTGCCCAACAAGTAATATACAACAAGGGGTAAGATATAATATCACAAGGTTTGAAATATCGAAGTGCCATTTCTAGGATAGTTCAAAGTTTCAGAATAACATCACGGATAAGGAATATCAACAATTCTTGGAATAAGAATGATAATTCAATATAAATCAACAGATATATATGAATTCAACAACTAACAATGTATCCAACTGGATAAGCAATGTATACTGAGCAGTCACTAAGGACTATTGAACTTCCACTAGAGTTACCAATATTAAACTGATAGCCCAAAATATCAAGTACTATAGATAATCAGTCTATAATACGTTACGTTATATATAACACCACAATAATAATATACTCATGTGTTGGGGTTTCCAACAACATACAATCCCCTTACCATAAGGGTTGTCCAACTCAGTTTTCAAGATTTTCATACCAATCAATTGGTTTGGACAGTTTTATAAACATGCATATAGTCTAGCCGAATCAAATGGTATCGACTCTTTCACAATATTCAAGAACAATACTAAGTTTATTATGAATAATAATTTTCACACGGGTTTAAGCATAATGGCTCATTTGAACGAGAAAACAATATAACTTGTACTCAAAGAGATAAGCTTACGGTATTCGTCGACTCAAGAATGAAAAGATACTTGCACAATAAGATAGGTTTAGAAACTTGTCTTACGCGTAGTTTATCCTCATTTAATAAATCAACACTTTCGAATCCTATTTATAGCGCATTATAAGTATACAATGTTCATTAGCTAACATAGTCTTTAATCAAGCTCAACACGATTCAAATATGCACATATTGTACAAAATCAGTTCATAAGTCATCATGAATTAAATACTTAGTTATACGTGAATCAAGAATGCTCAAGGTTAAGACTTTCTCTACTCATGGACTTCCCATTTCAATACAACACCAACTTATCAACTAAGCATCACACATATATATGTACATCAGTAGGTTTTAGATTACATGTAGCATCATAAACACCATGCAAGTTACTGTCCAAAAGTCAGAACTCAATATCTGGAATTCCAGACTGGCGCAGCTGCGCCATGGCTAAGCCTAGGACCGACGTAGCTGCGCCGTCTCTAGACCCAGCCAAAACTCAGCTGCTGCCTTGTGGTCTCTGTTTGGCTTGAACACACAATCATACATGGTCTATTTTATCATGTTAAGGGTCTTTTCATGCTCCTCAAGTCAATCTAGGTTCCCTTTTATAATATTTTTCTAAATTAACATTTTAACCATTTAAGGCCATTCAAGGTCGTGAAATCACAAAGTTTAGCATGCTTGCTTTCTAAACATATATGATAGTTATAAAACTCATATTAGGCATGCTTGTGAGTATTCATAATGCACATATGAAACTAACACCGCTTAAGTTGAAAAATAGGCTTTGTTCATGCTTTTCTTGAAATATGCTACACAAGCATGGTATATATACGTTCACATTACATGAGTGAGTCTAAGAGAGTCATTAAACATGATCACCATTACAAGATTATAGTCCTCATGGTATCTTGGCAATATTCACATTTAAAGCTTACTAGTAAGTTTAATATACTCTTGTTTCCTTACTAATCACATAAACATAATCTAAAGGTTTAATCATGCATTTCTAAGTTACACTAACATGCTTGCAAGGTTAGTGCAAATACATGGCATACATACACAATAAGTTTGTTTCTAAAGTCATAAATCCATTTTAAATCACACACCTTCGTTAATCATGCTAAGCTAGTCTATCATGCTTACATTAGGCTCATATAACCATATATACCCTTAAAACATGCTTGCATGCTATCACAAGTCATAGTACTGTAACAGATTGCAAAAACAGAACTCACAACAAATCTCGACAACCGGCGCAGCTGTGCTGCGCCTCAATACAAATGTGACGCAGCTGCGCCGTGCCTGGTTTAGGCGCAGAAGCAGTCTGCTTCGGTAGAACTCTAGCCCAACCTCAAAATTTATTCACCAAATGGATTCTAGACACTCATAAACCAATTGCAACATACTTATATGATCATATAACATCTATATAACCCATACCCAACCTCACTAACATACAATTACATGAATTCAAGAATTTGAAATTATAAGAACCCAAGAACTCTGTATAACAAAAACTAAAATTTGGAAAGCATGAAATGGAATTATATCTCTGTAATTCGAAGGAACTTGCTACTACTTGAACTCCTAAGCTTTAAGAATGCGTGTAAGCCTTTCAACTCTTACTTAGCAAAATCTCAGACAACTCTCAGCAACAAGAATGAAGAAACACAGCTGCTATTTATAGAGGAACACAAATCCAGACATTGCCTTTTCCCATTAAATTAAACTCATGTGTTAAAGAATTGCATGAAGGTTATGGAGGAGTTGTTAGATTGGTTGTTGGAACCCATCATGATCACCACTTCCCCATGATCATGAGCTATAGAGTTGGAAGAAAATGAAAAACATAGGTTAGCCTTTTTGAAACACATGTGATTGAGGTTTTAGAGTAAATGGGACACTCAATTTGGTACAAAGGAGAAAACCTCAACATTTCATATCATCAAGGCTTGGTTTGGTCTATTTACTTTCTCACAATGAAATCTTAATGTACAATTGTTACCATATTAGGAATTTAGAGATTAATTATACACTCACATCATATAGTCCATGTACATTAAACATACGTAATAAAATAATGTAGTCATGTATTATTGTCCGGGTAGTTCCATAATTAATTCTATTACTCATGTAATCATATAATAACCTTATTATATAATATCTTACTTATTTATGTTAAATAAATAAATAAATTAATTCCTTGATTAATTATCACTTACAATACTATAGTTTAGTATATAGTCACACAATGTCACACTACACTATATAGTATAGTTGTATTAGCACTCATGCACATAATTGTGAATATAATATTATTATTATATTATTAACTTACCTCCTCATGTTAAATAAATAAATCATGCACTTCCTTAATTAATTAATACCGATATTAATTAATCCAATCATCATTGATCAATATATTTATGGATTTCCATAATCATTATTTATAATATAATATATTGCAAATAATAGTAATCACACATTATTAGTTAATTACTAAGAATTCAATATTTTACCAAAACCATTAACAATTAATTAATGGTTTAGCACTTCCGTTGTTGGACATAACATACCTTATTGCAATATACTCCTATCATATGGTTTCACCCATGTTACATATATAACATTAATGTCCCCCAATTTAGTACTACAGTAGAAAGTAACTAACTCAAACTGACTGATGGCGCAGCCGCGTCAGTTTGTACTGCTGGGACGGCGCAGCTGCGCCGTGCCCTGACAGTGCCAAAACTGGTGCAGTATCTGCCCGTACCAGTTTTCAACGCTAACTTGTTTTACAAGACATGAATTGATCTCCACATGAGTGTTATTACGAGTTTACGAGTGTATTGATTACTTATACGAAATCACATGATCGACACGATTAATCTTCCTAATTCCCGTTTTAATTCAATTAATGAATTTTCTCGTTTCGCATTATGCCACACAAGGCATTTCAACGAGTTTACCACAAACTCCACATTTTCTCAATTATTCAATTACTCAATATAATTGAGTTGTCTCATTTCATTACACCAAATTTTTCATATTCAAATAAATATTCATTTCTATTAATATATTCACTTAAATAATACGCGAAAATTCTCGGGTATTACAGTCAACCCTTGACCCGGAACCACATACTGTACATATATAATACCATATACACATAACATATTCACTTATATACTTAATCCTGAATAATTCACGAAAAGGTTTTAAATCTACCAAAATTCATCACAGAATTTTGAAATCCTTAAAATTTCTTCACAAAAATATCAAAACCATTCACTTATTTTATGTCTAGGTTTATTATTTAACCTTAATTCAATATTTTAAGATTTTATAATTATCCAAATTCTCGGGTTGTCACATTTTTACTTCATTCAAAATGGATTCATTCCATCATTCTAGCATCATAACCATGAATATATCATCTAATCATATACACGATGGTTTTAAAATTGTGCATCAACAACATATGATAATTTTTCAAGTTTTCTTCATTAGTTCATAACTCTATGATTATGATTCCACTTACAATATGGTTTATTAATGTTTAAGTCCACCAATAGCCATCCTTGTTACTCCTTGTGATACATGCTCCACCAATAATCACTTCTCTATCAAACTACCAATGAAGAGATGAAGATTAGTGGTTAGAGGTTCATTACCTTTGATGTTCTTACTTTGATTCTTCTTTTTTTTCTTCTTCTTGGATTAGTAAGACACTTCTCACTTTTCTCTCAATATAATTAGCTCTAAGACATTAGTGATTTGAACAAGGCACAAATGACCACAATGTTCTCATATTTATAGGCTTTACAAAGTGAGGGCATAATGGTCCAATACCCCACCTCCATACTATTCCCACCTCCTCAACCAATCTTCCAACATAAGCCATCCCACCTCTTTATTTGGCCAGCCATGACTCATCATTGGGGGGGGCCCACATGGGTTGCTCCATAAGTTTTTCTCACCCGGTGATCCATCGGTTCGATCCATGAGTCCGGTTCTTGGTTCGAGCTTATGTTTAATTAACTTTGGGCCTAATGTTGGGCTTGCATTACTTATTTTTGAGCATTAACAATATTTCACATGGGCTTGCCCAATTCATAAACAAATCCTATTAGTCCATTTCAAATTGCTTAAGCTTTTAATGTATAATTCTCGTATTCTTCTCGTATACTTGTTCATATAATCATTCATCATATACGTTATGTCATTCTTCATATACTTGTACAATACTTTGTATCATACTCGTATTCATTGCCTCGTATAATACTTTCTTATTATACAATCACCATTTATTCGAATTTTCACTTTACTTAACATTCTCGAACTTAGTACGCAAGCGAAAAACCGCGTTTGTCGTAACTGAAATATTATTACATAATCCATCTTTCCTTATCATTCTATCATTACGTATTTCTCAGAAGTTCAAAAATAATTCCCGGGCAGAAATTGATGAATACTGTTTTTCGGAGAATTTCTCAGAAAGCTTTTATTTTCATCTTGAAAATTCAAACACCTTAATTCTATCACGTAGCCAGAATACTATGACTTTACTCCACTTTTAGGTTATAGAATGTGAGGACCCCAAATTCAGGTACTTGAAACCCGAACTCGGTTCTTCACGATACCATTTCTATGAGCAGAATAATACTAATAATATTAACAATAATATAAAAGAACAAATTAATTTACATAATTATCAGCGTCTAACTCCCAAGTATGAAACCTTTAAACATTCATTACAACCCATGATAGATAATATATATCATAATTTTCTTAATAACATTAAACTATTACATAACATAGTAATTCGTTCATTCAGCAACCTTCCCTTTTCCTTTGTTCTTAGCAGAGTTCTCTGGTCATTCGCACTTAGCTGAAAACATTTAAATTTAAGTAAGGATGAGCATTTGAGTGCCCAGCAAGCAATAGTAATTATATATATATATAAGCTGAAAGGATTTAAATGTTTTCTTTGTACTATTCTTCTACAACCAGTCAATAGTTGTGAAGTATACTGGACCAATAATAATAACATAACAACTCTCTTTCAAATTTTTTTGAAACTACATAATGACTATAACTGGGGTTATGGTGACATGCCATGAACATTGTTTTCATTTTCGAAAAGGTTAAACAGAAATTCATCTGTAAATCGTCATAACTTACGGGCACGGGGGTGATCAGCCCGTTATGCCCTGCATTGATCAATACTACATTGCTAGAACGATATTATCGTTCATCCTTTGTCCGCCGGAGCGCATAAAAATTTTCCCATGTAGGGATGTTCATACCTGTCTGGGTTCTAAATCAAAGGTTTTATCTTGTTCAACAATAATCTATAATTCAATATATCTGTATACGGGTAATTGACAAAGGTATATCAACATGTGATTAAATACAATGATTATCCAAGTGGGGACACTTGTTTAACCACTTCTAGAAATTAACGAACAGAATATATATATATCCGAATTATTATATACTAACATGTTGATATTCAATGAGCTTATATAATATAAAGTTCATAATCTGTACAATAATAATATAGTTTAGAAACATTCTTACTCACATCCATTGCATAAAGAAAATGCAAAGGTTAGATACTTGCCTGAAGCGCTGCTTACAACTTGTAATTAAGATCTATCGCTTATCTCACGACCTATCATTAATAAGATAGTTCGTTTGATTAGAACAACATACTATAACACATAACACTGCTTATTACAGTCAACACATAACCTAATCACATTAGCATCTATGTTAAATAACCATTGAATCACAAATAATCACTTATCTAATCACATTATCTAAGTCCAGATCAATTTCTGAAATATGTCAGTCTACCGACAACTTTATCGGGTAATTATCGAGTCTAAGACTCTATTTTATAACTTAATATCAGTACGTATCAGTCATTTTATTTTTAAATGACTCAATAAAATTTTAAAACATTTATTATAATTTATCATAAATTTTCAAACACCGGAATCATATTTAAATGATTTAAATACTAATCAACTCTATTATCAGTAATATTTAATTAGTATTAAAATATTAATGAAATCATTTCCAAAATTTTAAAGTTATGTATAATAACTCAAAATACTTTTAAAGTATTAATATTACCCTTAAATGATTTTTTAAAACATTTAAAATCATTTTTAAATAATTATCATTAATATTAAAGTATTAATGTTTCATTTATCAAAATATTAAAAGTCATTATTCATAACTTAAAATATTTTTAATTCATTTATATCCATTTTAAATGATTTTTAAAGTAATAAAACCATTTATAAACTATTTATTTAATATAATTATTAAATAAATTTAATATCAATAATAATAACTTAATAATCATTAATATTAAATTATTAATGAAATTATCCTTTAAATGTTAAAAGTTATATTTTATAACTTAAAATATTTTTAAACACTTTATTTTCATTTAAAATGATTTTTAATATAATAAAATCATTTTTAATTAATTTACTTAATTCATTTAGTAAATAAATTAATTACCATTAATAATAATTTATTAATGAAATTTATCATAAAATATTAAAAGTCATTAAAAATAACTTAAAATATTTTCTTATATCCTAATAAAATTTTTAATGATTTTTCTAATATTAAAATCATTTTTAAATAATTTATTTAATATTATAATTAAATAAATTAAATACTTTTAATATTTCAAAAATATTAAATATTTATGAAATATATTTAAAATAGTTAAAAACTAATTTTATGAATTTAAAATAATTTTTTATAATTTATTTTGTATTTTTAATAATTTAAAACTAATTTTTTTCTATTTTTTATTAATTTCCGGAAAATAGAATATTATCTGTCGCTACAGACAACCTATAGCGACAGAACCGTCGCTATAGGTGTTCTTCATGTTCTTGGCCAAACCCAGAAATGCATAGTCAGTTTCCGAGTTGCTTACTTTGACCAAGATTAAAACCTAGTGTGATGTGTTTCTGAACATGTTGTTGATAAGATAATGTAGTACAAGTACAAGACTACACGATTCAACAAACAACATCATCAAACCATGCATAACTAATGAGATCCGAAGCGTTGAACAAGCTGTCAGAGCTGTTCTTCATTTTTTGGGCTACCCAGAAATGAAGAACAGTTCGACTGGCTCGTTTTGGGCCCCCACAACTTGTGATCTAGGTGAGGTTTTAGCGATTTAAGAGGTCTAACTTGTAGAACACATGTAAGTCTAGAGATCCATTACATAAAATCAACAAAACAACAACTGAGTTAGCAGATCTATGCCGGTCAACCCATGTCAGACAACACGGTCAAGCATTTTCTGGGTTACCCAGAAAACGGCTTTCGTGCTTCTCTGGCTTGGTTTGACCATCGACTACGCTTCACCTGTTAACTTTTTAGGTGATAACAAGACACAAAAATGTAGTCTAACATATGTAATACAACTTAGATGCAAAACCAAGAACATACAATCAAACCACTGTCAGATCCGTGCTCATGAAAATCATGTCAGACCTTTCTGGGCTCGTTCTAGGTTACCCAGAACATGGCCAGTCATGGTTGGTCAACGGTGTTTGACCACCCATATCTTGCAACCTATACCAGATATGAGCTTTATTCTTGAACCAGATCAAAGAAAACATAACAGACTACACATTTAAAACATAAAATAACCAAAAACATAAACCGATAAGGATCTACAGGCTCTGACATTCGCTGTCAGACGCCTCTTTAAAAAATTTCCAGACTTTGAAGATCTTCAAATTCGAGCCTCTAGATGTTATGGATCTAATATCTAGCAACCCATATCATCCCTAGACACCTTATACAACATATTTTAACAATCAAACATAACATCTAACACAGAATTTTGGACAGATTTTTCTAGGGTTCGTTAATACCTTCTTGAGCAAAATCTTGATTTCTGGCTTCTGATGTTTGTTAGGGATTTTCGTGGGGCTGTTCTTAGGGACTGATATAGCTTATAATTTTTGGAGGTTTGAAGTTTGAGAGAGAAGGTTTGAGTGTTGGACAAAATGTAAGCGAACAAATGAATTTTCTCTCTCCTAGATCTACTTATACTAGTCTAGATGCATGTAATGGCTGATGCAAGAGGCTTGTGGCTGTCATTTTGAGCATGTGGAGTTGGTAAGGTTGTTCAACAACTCAAAATATGGAAAGATTTGCAAGTTATCTCATGAAAATATCCAATGAGGGGTATTTTAGTAAACTAATAAAATAATTTAAGGGTATTCTTGTCCATGACACTTGAATCTAGATTCTAATCACTAGATTTTAAACATTAAGGTTTCCTAAATAATTTCTAGGGTTTGAGCAATTTTAGCAAAAGTCTAGGATTTCTAATTTAGGGTTTGCTCAACATAAAATAAAAATTTAATAACTTTTAGTTTCTAAAATTTTGAAATTAGAATTTTCTAATTATGATTAATTTTATAATTACCTTATACAGGAACATTAGGGTTTAAATCATATAATTATCATTAACTTTGCTAAAATAGCAATCAGGGTTTACAAATGGTAATTAAGTTTTATAATTTCTAATTAGGGTTACTAATTATAGAAATTAGGGTTTTCTAGAAATTAATATTTCAAAATGTTAATTAGGGTTTACCTAATTAATCACTTAATACACAACATATAACATAGTTATAAAACAGTCTTAAGCTCACAATTGATTTTCAATTTAGAGTTTCCCTAAGTAAAATTAGGGTTTAACCAAATAATATTAGCATTTTGAAATTAAACACAATAATTGACCAATTATCGTCAATACGTACATGCAGTACATATTCATAGCACTGAAAAATTAAAATATAATTAATATTATATTATTATTCTCATACCTTGGCAATAATCCAAAATTAGGGTTTAGATTCCATATCTGATTTATTCTTTCTATTTAACCTTAATAATTAAGATAAAATATTTAACTTAATAACCTGTACTAAAATTCATATAATAAAATAATTATTATATTTATTCTAAAAATCACTCCATATATTATTTAAATAATATATGATTATATATTTTCATGGAAAATAATTATTAAAATATTTCTACCATAAATTAATTATTATAATTATATACTTTTTAATAATCAATAATTTTAAAATAAATTCATTTGTAAATAATTATGTAATAAATATATTTTTACTTACCACATAAATACATATACACATAATCTTGTACAAATCCTCATCCTTAATATAAAAAAAAATTTATTCACAAAAATTCTTATTTATTTATATAGAAAATATCGGGTTGCTACATTCACCCTCCCTTATAAAGATTTCGTCCCCGGAATCACCGTTTTAAAACCTATACAAACACGGTCACATAGCGTACACAATCATCGCAAGTAGATCTCGATCAACTTTGATCGAACTGATCTTTAACTATTCACATGAAGCTTGCCTTTCTGATTACACAGAAAAATTGGTTTCTAACAGAACTCAAATTCCTCCTCAAAATTTCTTTATAAAATAATTTACTATATAATAGGAAAATCATGCATAAGAAAATAAAAGGCATACGAATAATACCTGGAGTTGCATTGCCAGCTGCTGCCGTATCCTGAACTGTCATGTTGTAGACCCTTGCCGTAGATTTTGTTGGCTTGCTTGACGAAGTCGGTCCTGTGATTGCTAACGTTCCACTGCCAGTGCCCATGTTCACACTTCCTGTCTCCACCCTCCTCTTTGAACAATCTTTCACCCTGTGCTCTGTCGATCCGCATATAAAACATCCACTATTCATCCTAGGATTGGGGCAGTTGGGAGAAATATGGCCCTCCTGTCCGCACTTATAGCAAACAAATTTTCCTTGCAAACACTCTCCCGAGTGATTCTTCCCACATGTCTTACATGACACTATCTATTTCTTAACACCTTCCTGTTTCGCTTGTACACTTGGAAAACTGCTCACCTTCCTCTTACTATCTCCACTCATGCTCCCACTATTAATTTCCACCTTCCTAGCTCCTTCTATCTTACCCTTATTCTTCCTTTCCTTATTGTAAAGGCTCATGGCCTCACTTCCCTCCTCAGCTATGATCGTTTTCTCCATGAGTGCTGCAAATGTAGGAATTTGCAACACCGCCAGTTTGTTATAGAGCCAGGGTTTCAATCCCAGCTCAAACCTTCTAGCTTTCCTAGCCTCCGTATCAACTTGATACGGAGCAAACCTAGCTAACTCATTGAATTTGGCGGCGTATTCAGACACCGTCATATTCTCCTGCTTCAACTCTAAAAATTTAACCTCCATCCTCGCCTGCATACTTGGTGAAAAATAATTTTCGAAAAATAAAGTTTTAAATCTATCCCATGTGACTACACCTTCTCCTGCCCTAGCCTGATTCGCTTCTCACCAAAAATTTGCTTCCCCCTTCATCATATAGGTGGCAAAAGCAGTTTTCTGCTCCTCATCTACCCTAGCTACCATAAACGCTTTTTCAATTTCCTTAACCCAAGTTTGAGCTTCTACAGGGTCAGTTGTACCCTTGAATTCTGGTGGTCCTATAGCCTTAAAGTCTTTGAAGTTCGCTAAGCGGTTGCCCGGCTGGTTTTCAGCGACCGGTATTCCCTGTTGCATAGCCTGAGCTATCATGTTCGCAAATTGCCGCATCGGATCTGGTTGTTGTTGTCCCTCAACGTTGTTGACAGATTCCTCTGCCCTTTGATTGTGAGTTCGACGTCTTGGCGGCATTATCTGATTGAAAAAAAATCATAATTTAACTTACATTCTAAACCTTATCACATAAGTTTAATATTTTAAACTTATTTCATCATTTCTCAAACATAGATTCATATTCATTTAACGAATATTTTACATAGCACAAAATGCTTTGAACTTCAGCTATCCCTTTATGACCTCAAAAGTCGGGATTTACAGTCTTGACTTAATACAAAAATTGGAAACATTACATTACACAAACATACTTATCATATGCATTACATTAAACACTCTTACACAACAGAACCTATACTACCTATTTATTACACCTTTTCCTTGGACATTCTCTCGCCTGATGACCTTCTATACCACAGACATAACATGCTCCTTTTTTGTAGTCAGGACAGTACGGAGTGGTATGTCCTTCATAGCCGCAAAGATAACATATTCTTTTCCATTTCTTCTTATTGGATTTTCCTAAGTCATGGTCTTCTATCTTTCTTTTCCCCTTCTTATCCGGAGCTGCACACAATGTGCTGCTTGTGGCTCCCATCTGACCAATTTGGATTTTAAGCTTATCTTGTCCTTCCAATGTTTCTATTAACGCTTGACGCAACTGACTATTCAACAGCCTTTCTATCTCCCACAGCCTTTCCAGAGAAGAAACCTTGTTCTTCAGATTCTGCACCTCTGTTGATGCTTGATCAGCTCCAACTTTAGTGTCTGAATCGCTATCTGTCAGCTCCACCATCTCCGGATCTGGTACAATATTTTCTACAATAACCACATCTTCTGAATTATTTTCATTGTGAGCCTCTATTTCAGTTATCGGCTTCGATATTGGCTCCTTCTTTACGATCCGAGGGTAATCGAATCCTTTTTCACCTGACATCTACACACATAAGTTATCCTAATTAGCATATAGTATATACACACAACAAATAAGAGTTTTATACAAGTTATCTTTTATTTAGTTTGACGATGAATTTAGTCAATTCATCTCTTTTTAAACTCTATATGAGTTATTTATATTTTCAACATTTCCCTCTGTTATAAGGTTATAGCCTAAGGTCTAGCCCACCTAAGGTTTCTAACCCTATAGCTCTGATACCAACCTGTGAGGACCCCAAATTCAGGTACTTGAAACCCGAACTCGGTTCTTCACGATACCATTTCTATGAGCGGAATAATACTAATAATAATAACAATAATATAAAAGATCAAATTAATTTACATAATTATCAGCGTCTAACTCCCAAGTACGAAACCTTTAAACATTCATTATAACCCATGATAGATAATATATATCATAATTGTCTTAATAACATTAAACTATTACATAACATAGTAATTCGTTCATTCAACAACCTTCCCTTTTCCTTTGTTCTTAGCAGAGTTCTCTGGTCGTTCGCACTTAGCTGAAAACATTTAAATTTAAGCAAGGATGAGCATTTGAGTACCCAGCAAGCAATATCAATTATATATATATATAAGCTGAAAGGATTTAAATGTTTTCTTTGTACTATTCTTCTACAACCAGTCAATAGTTGTGAAGTATACTGGACCAATAATAATAACATAACAACTCTCTTTCAAATTTTTTTGAAACTACATAATGACTATAACTGGGGTTATGGTGACATGCCATGAACATTGTTTTCATTTTCGAAAAGGTTAAACAGAAATTCATCTGTAAACCGTCATAACTTACGGGCACGGGGGTGATCAGCCCGTTATGCCCTGCATTGGTCAATACTACATTGCTAGAACGATATTATCGTTCATCCTTTGTCCGCCGGAGAGCATAAAAATTTTCCCATGTAGGGATGTTCATACCTGTCTGGGTTCTAAATCAAAGGTTTTATCTTGTTCAACAATAATCTATAATTCAATATATCTGTATACGGGTAATTGACAAAGGTATATCAACATGTGATTAAATACAATGATTATCCAAGTGGGGACACTTGTTTAACCACTTCTAAAAATTAACGAACATAATATATATATCCGGATTATCATATACTAACATGTTGATATTCAATGAGCTTATATAATATAAAGTTCATAATCTGTACAATAATAATATAGTTTAGAAACATTCTTACTCACATCCATTGCATAAAGAAAATGCAAAGGTTAGATACTTGCCTGAAGCGCTGCTTACAACTTGTAATTAAGATCTATCGCTTATCTCACGACCTATCATTAATAAGATAGTTCGTTTGATTAGAACAACATACTATAACACATAACACTGCTTATTACAGTCAACACATAACCTAATCACATTAGCACCTATGTTAAATAACCATTGAATCACAAATAATCACTTATCTAATCACATTATCTAAGTCCAGATCAATTTCTGAAATATGTCAGTCTACCGACAACTTTATCGGGTAATTATCGAGTCTAAGACTCTATTTTATAACTTAATATCAGTACGTATCAGTCATTTTATTTTTAAATGACTCAATAAAATTTTAAAACATTTATTATAATTTATCATAAATTTTCAAACACCGGAATCATATTTAAATGATTTAAATACTAATCAACTCTATTATCATTAATATTTAATTAGTATTAAAATATTAATGAAATCATTTCCAAAATTTTAAAGTTATGTATAATAACTCAAAATACTTTTAAAGTATTAATATTACCCTTAAATGATTTTTTAAAACATTTAAAATCATTTTTAAATAATTATCATTAATATTAAAGTATTAATGTTTCATTTATCAAAATATTAAAAGTCATTATTCATAACTTAAAATATTTTTAATTCATTTATATCCATTTTAAATGATTTTTAAAGTAATAAAACCATTTATAAACTATTTATTTAATATAATTATTAAATAAATTTAATAACAATAATAATAACTTAATAATCATTAATATTAAATTATTAATGAAATTATCCTTTAAATGTTAAAAGTTATATTTTATAACTTAAAATATTTTTAAACACTTTATTTTCATTTAAAATGATTTTTAATATAATAAAATCATTTTTAATTAATTTACTTAATTGATTTAGTAAATAAATTAATTACCATTAAAATTAATTTATTAATAAAATTTATCATAAAATATTAAAAGTCATTAAAAATAACTTAAAATATTTTCTTATATCCTAATAAAATTTTTAATGATTTTTCTAATATTAAAATCATTTTTAAATAATTTATTTAATATTATAATTAAATAAATTAAATACTTTTAATATTTCAAAAATATTAAATATTTATGAAATATATTTAAAATAGTTAAAAACTAATTTTAGGAATTTAAAATAATTTTTTATAATTTATTTTGTATTTTTAATAATTTGAAACTAATTTTTTTCTAATTTTTTATTAATTTCCGGAAAATAGAATATTATCTGTCGCTAAAGACAACCTGTAGCGACAGAACCGTCGCTATAGGTGTTCTTCATGTTCTTGGCCAAACCCAGAAATGCATAGTCAGTTTTCGAGTTGCTTACTTTGACCAAGATTAAAACCGAGTGTGATGTGTTTCTGAACATGTTGTTGATAAGATAATGTAGTATAAGTACAAGACTACACGATTCAACAAACAACATCATCAAACCATGCATAACTAACGAGATCCGAAGCGTTGAACAAGCTGTCAGAGCTGTTCTTCATTTTCTGGGCTACCCAGAAATGAAGAACAGTTCGACTGGCTCGTTTTGGGCCCCCACAACTTGTGATCTAGGTGAGGTTTTAGCGATTTAAGAGGTCTAACTTGTAGAACACATGTAAGTCTAGAGATCCATTACATAAAATCAACAAAACAACAACTGAGTTAGCAGATCTATGCCGGTCAACCCATGTCAGACAACACGGTCAAGCATTTTCTGGGTTACCCAGAAAACGGCTTTCGTGCTTCTCTGGCTTGGTTTGACCATCGACTACGCTTCACCTGTTAACTTTTTAGGTGATAACAAGACACAAAAATGTAGTCTAACATATGTAATACAACTTAGATGCAAAATCAAGAACATACAATCAAACCACTGTCAGATCCGTGCTCATGAAAATCATGTCAGACCTTTCTGGGCTCGTTCTGGGTTACCCAGAACATGGCCAGTCATGGTTGGTCAACGGTGTTTGACCACCCATATCTTGCAACCTATACCAGATATGAGCTTTATTCTTGAACCAGATCAAAGAAAACATAACAGACTACACATTTAAAACATAAAATAACCAAAAACATAAACCGATAAGGATCTACAGGCTCTGACATTCGCTGTCAGACGCCTCTTTAAAAAATTTCCAGACTTTGAAGATCTTCAAATCCGAGCCTCTAGATGTTATGGATCTAACATCTAGCAACCCAGATCATCCCTAGACACCTTATACAACATATTTTAACAATCAAACATAACATCTAACACAGAATTTTGGACAGATTTTTCTAGGGTTCGTTAATACCTTCTTGAGCAAAATCTTGATTTCTGGCTTCTGATGTTTGTTAGGGATTTTCGTGGGGCTGTTCTTAGGGACTGATATAACTTATAATTTTTGGAGGTTTGAAGTTTGAGAGAGAAGGTTTGAGTGTTGGACAAAATGTAAGTGAACAAATGAATTTTCTCTCTCCTAGATCTACTTATACTAGTCTAGATGCATGTAATGGTTGATGCAAGAGGCTTGTGGCTGTCATTTTGAGCATGTGGAGTTGGTAAGGTTGTTCAACAACTCAAAATATGGAAAGATTTGCAAGTTATATCATGAAAATATCCAATGAGGGGTATTTTAGTAAACTAATAAAATAATTTAAGGGTATTCTTGTCCATAACACTTGAATCTAGATTCTAATCACTAGATTTTAAACATTAAGGTTTCCTAAATAATTTATAGGGTTTGAGCAATTTTAGCAAAAGTCTAGGATTTCTAATAGGGTTTGCTCAACATAAAATAAAAATTTAATAACTTTTAGTTTCTAAAATTTTGAAATTAGAATTTTCTAATTATGATTAATTTTATAATTACCTTATACAGGAACATTAGGGTTTAAATCATATAATTATCATTAACTTTGCTAAAATAGCAATCAGGGTTTACAAATGGTAATTAAGTTTTATAATTTCTAATTAGGGTTACTAATTATAGAAATTAGGGTTTCTAGAAATTAATATTTCAAAATGTTAATTAGGGTTTACCTAATTAATCACTTAATACACAACATATAACATAGTTATAAAACAGTCTTAAGCTCACAATTGATTTTCAATTTAGAGTTTCCCTAAGTAAAATTAGGGTTTAACCAAATAATATTACCATTTTGAAATTAAACACAATAATTGACCAATTATCATCAATACGTACATGCAGTACATATTCATAGCACTGAAAAATCAAAATATAATTAATATTATATTATTATTCTCATACCTTGGCAATAATCCAAAATTAGGGTTTAGATTCCATATCTGATTTATTCTTCCTATTTAACCTTAATAATTAAGATAAAATATTTAACTTAATAACCTGTACTAAAATTCATATAATAAAATAATTATTATATTTATTCTAAAAATCACTGCATATATTATTTAAATAATATATGATTATATATTTTCATGGAAAATAATTATTAAAATATTTCTACCATAAATTAATTATTATAATTATATACTTTTTAATAATCAATAATTTTAAAATAAATTCATTTGTAAATAATTATGTAATAAATATATTTTTACTTGCCACATAAATATATATACACATAATCTTGTACAAATCCTCATCCTTAATATAAAAAAAAATTTATTCACAAAATTTCTTATTTATTTATATAGAAAATATCGGGTTGCTACATAGAATAACCTTCATTTTGCTTACTCATTATAAATAACATATACTATAATTTTATTCATTATTTATTCAAATAAAATCATATTACAAATAATTCGATTTTCTCGGTCGTTACAATTATACCTATATGTGGCACTGTAGACTCGGTCATATTAATAAAACAAGATTATCCATGTTGTATAAGGATGGGCTCCTAGAGCTATTGGATTATGAATCATATCCAACTTGTGAATCTTGTCTCATGGGAAAAATGACTAAATCTTCTTTTAGTGAGAAAGGAGAAAGAGTTACAGAGTTGTTAGTGTTGGTACACACAAATGTATGTGGACCTATGACAACGACTGCACGAGGAGGGTATTCTTATTTTATTACATTCACTGATGATCTCTTAAGATTTGGATATGTGTATTTAATGAAATACAAATCTGAATCATTTGAAAAGTTCAAAGAGTTCAGAAGTGAAGTATAAAAAGAAACTGGCAAAAGTATTAAGATTCTTCAATCGGACCGAGGTGGTGAATACTTAAGCGGTGAGTTTCTCAATTGTCTCAAAGAAAATGGTATAATCTCACAATGGACTCCACCAGGAACACCACAGTTGAATGGTGTCTCTGAAAGGAGAAATCGAACATTGTTAGACATGGTTTGTTCCACGATGAGCTTTACCGATCTTCCAGTTTCCTTCTGGGGATATGTGTAACGAAAAAGAATTTTGTAATTAATTTTAAATATTTATTGAATTAAATAAATATTTTTATTGATTTATTTATTGAGATAAATAAATAATTGATGAAATTGTGGTGTAGTAGTTTAGTTAAAATGTGTTATAATAATTTTATGGTGGGAAGATTTAATTTATTGAGATAATTTAATTAAATGAATTATTAAATAATTATAATGTTGTTCTAATTTAATTTAATAATTAAATTAGAGATTTATTAGTTTGTGGAATAAAATTATAATTTATAATGGAAATTATAATTATATGACAAATGTTAATTTGAATTATTAATTTAATTGAATTAGTTTGTATTATTGTGTGACATAAGAATCATATTATAAGCAAAATATAAAAATAAACTAGAATCCTAATCTAAGGTGTAGCCAAACATGGCCTTGTCGCCTTTAGCATAATATAACTGATAAGCTATTTGTTTTTTGACTGATGTAATGGGTTATATGTATGTCAGTTGTTAAAGTGCGTATAATCCTAAGGCTAAGTTAGAAACACAGAGAAAATACAGAGAGTTAGAGAAGAAGAACAAGAGAGAGAATTACAAAGAAATTGAGAGTGTTCTGTGAATTGGGAGTCAAGAGGAAGAAGAAGGCTTGTTGAAACCTTGTCACCATCTTTGCTAATCTATAATAAAGGATTAAAGGTATAATCTATTCCTAATTTCCAAGTTTTGGTTTTGTAATTTTTTTATTCTCTATAATTGATTTTTGTTGGATTAAGGTTTGAAGTGTTGGTGATATACATGTGTAATCTGATAATTATTATATATAAGCAATCTTTAGTGATCAAATTCATGGAAATTGGTTTGAAGAAGAAATTGTAAGTTAACAGTGTTTTATATGTACAAAAGTGGCTTATTTGAGGCCAAAATTGGTGTTTAATTTTGAGTATAAGCTGTAAATTGATTATGGATTACGTTAAGATGTTAAGAAAAGAAAAGAATGCAATTGAAATAGTTTAATTTGGTTAAGAAACAAAGATTTAGTGATTGAATTCGTTAAATGTGTTGAAATATGAAGAAATAGCAAGAACATGATTTTAATCCTCTAAATTTGATTATGCATATTTTTTAGGAGTTAGAATGATTGATTGTATATATTATGTGGTTTTGGTTAGGATTATAATGTAAGGGTTTGTCCGTGTTGCTGTAGAAATTGTGAAAATGGAGTTTTAATTTGTAACAATGCTGAAGCTGCTGCAGTTTCTGTCTGCGTACTAGTGCAGCTGCGCTGGTACCAAAGGCAGAAATGGCGCAGCTGCGCCTGTTGGGTTTCTGGGATCGAGCACCAGTGTAGCTGTGCCGTCCCCTGAGTAGAGGTAGTTTGTTTTTTTTAAGTTCAGTTCATGACGTGTTGGCTTAACCTAGTCTAAGATGCATAACAAGGTATTAAGTATGAAATGAAGTTCCCTAACAGATTGTGATCATGTGTTTGGTAATTTTTAGATTAAAAAGATAAAGACTTAAAAAACTTTAACTTGTTAATTGATTAAGACTTGAGATGTATTTAAGGCGTGTCGATGCCTTATTAAGTTGGTGATTTCAGACCATTATATGGTGTCAGAGACTGGAATATGAGATAGGTGAATGAGATGAGTTTGAATGAAAGTTAAACCTACATGGTTAAATGTTAGTTTAACTAATCAGTATTGTGATTTCAATGGAATATGTAGGGTATTTGGCAAACATTTATTATACTTGTGTAGCTTACGCACGAGAAAAGTTTCCTAACCTTTTGCTACTTTATTATTCAGCAAGGTTTAGTTTTCGCTGTCATGTTATACTTATGCAAGTTCTCTAACCCTAATTTTTCATTATGCAAGTTCCTAAACCTTATATTTATGTTGAGCAAGTTTATGGATTCCATCGTGTTTACGATTATGCAAGCTCTTGTATTCTAATTCTTTACTATGAGCGAATTTCACATTCCTAACTTTTGTTTATTGCTATTCAAAGCATAAATTGTTAAAGTTCATTGTTCCAAATGAGTTTTCTAACTCTTTTGGATGTAATACTTTGTATATACCATGTCTATTCAATTGTATATTGTTGATATTCAATCTTTTACTTAAGTATCGTTGTTCAATCTTATATTATCTTGTTGAACCTTCGAATAGAAAACAAACCTTTATTGATTGGACTAATCTATAATTGATGAGTGTTCTAAAATTGTAGAATCACTATTAAGCTAATTCCAAACTAAACTTTCTTTAGTGCGGAAATCCTAAAGTCAAACTGAGATGAACAAACCTAATATAGGAGATTATGTACGCGTTAGCGTTTAGATGTTTGTGCACAATACATGGTATGAAGGGATGATCCCCTAAGTACGTAAGGAAGGGTCTGTATAGTCTAAACGACTATTAAGGTTGAGGTAAAAATACTTAATAACTTGGGATATAGTTCATGGTCTTAAGACCCTCAAATATAAATCTTGAACTTATTTTTTATTCTTGATTCGTAGAACAAGTTCTTTATTATTCAGTATTCATTGCTTACCTTTATGTTACTGATATTATCATTCTTTATATTAGTGAGCAATTGTTTGCTCACTCTTGCAAATAACACTGCAGCTAAAGTTAAGAAAGTTGAAGAGCCGTCTACTAGCAAGGGCAAGGGCAAGGGCAAGATGTCCAAATGATGAATACATGTTTAATTTTAATTACTGAATTTATGTTATGAGACTTATTTAATGATGTGCTGTATTTCTCAAACTTATGTAATAATTTAAGGTTAGATTGCCTAGGATTGTTTTAAGTTGATGTAACCCTTTAATGGGGAAGATTATTGATTGAGTTATATAAGTTATGTCTTTATCCTTGAATATGGGTAGATAATTTTAATTGTTTTGGATTGTGAACACCAGATTCTGTGGGAATAAAGTACCCAGATTTGGGGGTGTCACAATATGCTCTAGAATCGGCTGCATACCTACTTAACAAGGTACCTACCAAATCCATCCCTAAAACCCCATATGAGTTATGGACAGGGAGGAAACCAAATCTTAAGCATGTTAAGACTTGGGGTTGTCCAGCTTATGTCAAAAAGTTTGAAAATGATAAGCTACAGACTAGATCCGACAAGTGTAGATTTGTGGGATACCCTAAAGAAACATTAGGGTATTATTTCTATCATCCAACTAATCAAAAGGTGGTTGTTGCGAAACATGCTGCCTTCTTATAAAAGGAGTTTATCCTTGAAGGGGTCAGTGGGAGTACGATATATCTTGAATAAGTTCAAGAACTATAAAATACTTTGGATCAAAGTCAGGTACCTATCCTAGTGGAAGAACCTATTGTAACACACCCTATTCGTAAATCAGGAAGAGTACCATGTTAGGTTTGTAAGATTCAGGAACGCAATCAAATTGCACAAAGTAAGTAGAAACGTGATAAAATAGAGTTTTAAAACTTTACAAACCATATACCCGGATAATTCTTTATTGACAATTATTAGTTAAACGAAAAGATGAAGAACAAGAATTATATCCTCGAAGATTCGAGCTTCCTCAGGTACAAGTTCACCTCCAAATCCTTTTTGCGTTCAACTTGAATTCTCCGGGTTTGATTCCTTCCTTTGATCAATGTTAGCGACTCAAGTATTTGGCCTCTAGAAGTGATCCACCAAGGAAGAAGAAGTATTCAAGAAGATGGGTGTTTGATAAAATCCTAGTTTTTCTATCTCTCATAGAAAAAGGTGTATTCTCCCAACTCTTACAATTATGTATTTACGTGTGTTGTGAAAGCATCAACCCTCACCCATAATAAGACTTCTCTTATTTATAGATGTAAGCAACACTCCTTAACAATTAAGGAATTGAGTTTTATTTTAATTAATTACACTCCTTTAATTAATTAGGCTCTCAATCTTATTATGAATAATTAATTACCCTCATAATCCTATTAGAAATATATAAGAATACTTTTATTAATTAATTCCCAAACTCCTTAAAGAATAAAATAATAATAATAATAATACGACTCCTTTTATTAATTTATATTTAATATTTCCAAAATATTAAATAATAAATATTAAGCTATTTAATTTATTCCAACACCATAGATTAAATTAAATATACTTAACTTATTATTACGATTATGCCATTTGTTTCTTAAATAAATATTCTTTCTTTTCCGGTGTGACCCTTTAGGTTCTCCATATTAAACCGGTTGTGAATAAATCAATTAGAACAATTCTAATCTTATTTAAATAAATAAACTAAACTATTAATTTGTTTAAATAAATAATATTTATTCTACAATAGGGATAAGTCTCCCTAGCGATTAATGACTTTTCAGATAATATAGATTTCAACATTAATCATAAAAGAACATTTGAGTAAATAGTTAACGTACAATTTAATCCTTCCATCATACAATGTCTCAATTAAATATAAGACATGAAATTAGAAAGGAGTTTCTAATTTCATTTTGCCTTGGCCGTGGACTACTGGGTTGTCATTTATCGAATCACATATGACATTTCTCTTCTTTTACTAGAAGCGGTAGATTCTTTATTGATCATACATTATCTCTATGTACAACTTATTATACCCAAACATACCCTTTGATATACCCTAAGGGTCTTAAGGAATAAGTCAAAGTATAACTCATCATACACAAGATACTATGATGATCTCAAGTTCAAGGATCACTTGTACTACTATCACTATAGGAAATCCTATTGACAGGCAAGTAAAACTCCATTAGGTATTCATTATCCAGCCACGTTCAGTGAAATTATTCTCCAATAAACACCTACATACTTGCTTTAGTGTCTCCACACAAATGATCACGAGATCAATCATCCTCATCCAATAAGCAAGCAACGTATGTACCAATCTATTCGGATTCACTAATCCCTAATTTAGTAATCCAACAATTGGAAACTATTTTAGTTTTAAGCTTTCTAAGAATTTAGATCTCATTAGAATGATCATCATCATTATTCTAAAAGTATTGCTTAAAACTATTGGCTTATCACATATTATATAGCAATATCATGTAGATAATTAAAAGCCTTTAATAAATTAATACTTTTTATTAATAAATAAATAAGATTGTTACAAAGTACATACTTTATCATCAAACATGATTGACTTGTGTGCATACTACTTTTAATCTCCCACTTGCACTAAAGCCTATCAGCATGGTATCTCATACCCTTCTTCTCTAAGTGACGATTATCATGCTGTTGGATAAACTTCAGTAAATGGATATGTAATGTTGTTCTTAAGAGCCCACTATCTCTATAGTGATTTTCCATTCTTCAATGATTCCTCTAATCAAAGGAAAGTGTCACAACCACATGTTTAGATCCAAGATGAGACTAAGGAACAATTCCTAGTTCTGTAATGAAATTTTCATCCAAACAATCAACTTGCAGCTTCATTTACAGCTATATACTTTGTCTTTATCACTAAACCTGTAACTCTATGCTATTTCAAACCTTTCCAATTCACTGTACCACCGTTCAAGGTAATGATTTACCCTAAAATGGATTTCGTGTCGTCTTGGTCAGTCTGAAAAAACTTGAGTCTGTTAAGCCCTCTAGTTTTAATTAAGACCCACCATAAATTTTAATCACATCCTTAGTACCAGTTAAGTACTTCTGTCTTACAGTGATCTTCTCCAAAATATGACTGATCATCATCAGGCCTCATATATTTCATTGCATACATGATTGTTACTCATATGATCTCTCTTTTCAAGAGTCTATGGGGACTATTAAGAGAGATACACTCCATGACTCATCAACATGAGATAACTCTTGGAGTTTGCCATGCTAAACAACTTTAGCATCAAATGAATATACGTTTCCTGGGTTAAGCTGAACATCCTTTTTAAATCTATCTATATAGATTTATATCCCCAATTAAGATACTCTTCCTAATTCATTCATAGAGGATTGTTTAAACAACTTTATCTTTACTGATTGTAGCATTGTTATGTTATTCCTTATCCTTAGTATATCAACATATAATATTAGGAATATCACGACGCTCCCACTAACCCTTTTGTATATATTAGGTTCATTCTTGTTTTTGATAAAATCAAACTCTTTTGATTGTCTTATCAAAATGAATGTTATATTTTTGAGAAGCTTGCTTCAATCCATTTCTAAGAATGTCTGCAACTCTTACCTCATCGTATGTAACTAGATCATCATCTTTATGATGCGTACCTCAACATCATCATCCATGATGAATGGATACCTCCTAGGTATCTTCGGTACTATTCTAGATTTATAATTCAGTTATGGTACAATAGGTCTATCTATAGGTTCCTATTATTTGACTTATAGTGCTTTATGGTTCTTGAAATCTTCAAGATCTATTATCCTCCCACTAGCCCCTTCAATGATAAACACCTTTATCTTAGAAGGTAGCTTGTGTTGCAACAAACACCTTTTTCTAAGTAGGATTATAGAACAAATACCCTGAACTTACTTTAGGATGTCCCACAAATCTGCACTTGTCAAATCTTGTCCCAAGCTTATCCTTTGAAACCTTTTCACATAAGCTGTACAACCCCTTATCTTAACATACTTAAAATTAGGAATCCTCCCTATCCATAACTCTTACAGAGTCTTGGGGTCGGATTTTGAGGTTACCTTTTCGTAGATGTGCAACCATTTCTAGGGTATGACCCCAGAAGGATACTGGAATGTATGTAAAATCATTATGGACCACACCATGACCAAGAAGGTACGATTTTTCTTTTAGATACACCAATTAATTATTGCGTATTAAGAGGCGTCCATTATGAGAAAACCATTTAAGATGATCTAGAAACTTATTACACAAGTATTTATTCCTTGATCTAATCAAAGAATCTTAATACTTTTACCAAAGATTTCATTGTCCAACAAAAACATGGAAATGCTGTTTCTAACGAGAACTGGAATACAATAACAACTTATTCACTTAATAAACTTGCTCGTTGGTAATGCTAACATGTAAGTTCTTATGGATAACGTGACACCCCCAAATTCTGGTATTTTATTACCTCAAGATCTGGTGTTCACTTAATAAAAACATTCATTTCTAACTACCCAATCATAATAAAATTGAATAATAAACCTGCCCATACAAGATAACATTAATAAAAATCTACCAGGTTGTCTAACCTTTAAATACAATCATTCAAATGTGAAATAATTAAATAAACTTCATTACAATATTTAAACCAAAGTCTGATAATAAAACTATCAACATGTTACAAGTCTTCAGTACTTGTTCATCTTTTCCTTTCCTTTACTGGTGCTAGGTACGTCACCCTTTTCAACTTTAAATGTAATGGTGATACAGCCAAGAGTGATCAAACATGGCTCACTTGGAAACAACAATAAATAAAACTTTAAACTTTTACATCATTTGCCAAATATTAGGATCAATAGAACTGAACAATAGGTTCTATTAACATTCTGAAATACATCACTGAGGGTCTAATGACCACGAACAATGTCCACAGTTATAAGTACTCTTTCAACTTTAACTTTAACAGTCATAAGACTATAAGGACTCCACGTACTTAGGGGGATCAATCCTTCGTACAATGTATTGTGCACAAACATTTCAGCACTAAGTGTAGACAAAGCGTAAACCCCTAAAAATAGGGTTGTTCATCTCAGTATTTCGAGTACAAGCCCGCCCCAAATTAAGTTTGGTTTGGATACGTTTCAAGGTAATTTAGAATTCAACGGTCATCAATTAATGATTAGTTGAATACAAAGTTAATAACGCTAGGTTATGGAATAATCATAACTGAATCGACATTATAAATTAATATCATGCTTTAGGAGAAATCTAATAGAATCAACATTGAATAATACAACATACCTTGCTTGAATAACGTTAAGCTAAGGTTAAAATCTTAGAATTTAATATCAAGCATGCGTAATAAGTAATAACTTGAACGATAAACTTTTTCATCAGAATAAAGGTACTTGCATGCTAAAAATATAACAAGTTTAGGTTTAGAAAACTTGCACAATTTAATAATAGAACCAACTCAACGAAAGTGTAGAGTTAGAAGAAATTACGTAATTGAAATCGAATTAGAATAACATTGCTCAATGTCAAGAGACAAGATTTAGAAAACTTGCATCATTATAAATAAACTAACTCAACAAAAGTATGGAGTTAGAAGAATTGCTCAATGAAATGAATTTACTCAACAAAAGTGTAGAGTTAAGAAACTTGCATAACGAAGGTTTAGGATTAGAAAACTTACCTTGCGCGTAGATTAAACTGTAATAATTCAATTCACAATATCCTAATCATATGTCATTAGGACACAATTAGTCACTAATCATAATACATATCTATTTCATGTATGGTTAATCACATAATCAAGTTATATCGATCAAAATAATAATAACACTTGTTAAGTGTTAACAACATGTTTGTTCTTAGCACTATAATACTTATAATAGTACTATTACATGTTTAACAGACATCACATTTCATGACTTTAACAAAATACAGACTTTTATGCAAGATAAAAGCCTTTCCGGACCATTCTGCTAAGTGGCGCCACGGCGCCATAGTTTGAACTGTGGGTCGCGCTGCGGCGCTAAGGTGGCGCTTCGGCGCGAGAATTAGACAAAGCTTCGGCGATGCGGCGCGAAGTGTGGCGCTGCGGCACTGACTTCGGCGCTACGGCGCAAAGTACTGGGCTGCGGCTGTGACTTTGGCGCTGAGGCACCAAAACTTGCAAAACTGAGCAAGAAGACCATTTTCGGTCTGACTAAGAACTTCTAGCAACTAATTACGCACATATAACTTATGTAAATTAAACATAAGTTCACCACACATACATATATTAATTTATAACTACTAAACAACAAATTTAGAACGACTAAATCCTTGAAAACAATCTTTTGAAACAAAACTCCATTGTTGATATATTTTGACACAGTGCTCACTGAAATTTCACTATTATAACCAAATTGATTCCTTTGAAATACAAGTATACCAACATATAAACCAATTAACATATATAGTTCAATTTCTCAATTAGCATACACTAATTTGTTATACAAAATTAACAATCACAGTTCATACTGTTTATGTATATATATATATATATATATATATATATATATATATATATATATATATATACTGTAAAACAAAATTTCCTATCTTTTTAAACGTAATTTATCAAGCAGCACATATATACATATATGCATGCTAGTTGTAACAATTACAATTTTAATCATACATGATTTCATAATCAATTATAGAAACATGGTTTACAAACAACCTTTGTAAAAACTTATATACAGTGAAGTTGAGTTTCAAGAAACAAATAGGCTAAATAACTATACTATAAAACCTATGTTAAGATTATAAAACATACCTTTTTGTTACTTTTAGAAAACCTTTCACTAAGAATCGCTACTCTGAACTTGCTTTTGAAACCCCAGCCCTTTCTCAAATTCTCTCTCTGAACTTTCTCAAACTTCTTTCTTTCATTAGACAACTTCCCTTTTTTCCTTTCTTAGACTTGACCACATACAATATACATAACAAAACATAAAACTAAGGCAAACGTTTAAAAAAACTGACATTATAATCATTGCCCCTAATCAATTATCAGTTATAAGATTTTATATATATATATATATATATATATATATATATATATATATATATATATATATATTATATTTATTTATTTTACTAATAATTTAAATTTCAAAAGAAATCCAAAAACTATAGGGCTTTGTTTGGCAAAACTCTTGAAAATAAAGACTTAATATACTTAAGTCTTGTTTGGGTAAACTATATTAAAACTACTTTAATTTATTTTAATAACTCCTTATAATATAGTTATTTGTCACACTTTATTTAATTAAGATTTCATACTTAATTAATTAATTTAAATAATAATTTATTGAATAAATCATTTAATCACATACTCAACACAAATAATTAACTATCAAATTGAAATATCAATATAATAATTTCCTTAACTCCTTGATTATTTATTTCACCAATAAATAATCAAACCACATCGAATCAATTCCACTTAAACACATACTAATTAAACAAATACAATTATTTATTTAATGATAACACATCCATTAAATATTTATATAACTCGATAAATATTTAGAAATTACAATAAAAATCTAAATTGTTACATCATTCCCCTCTTATAAGGATTCTGTCCCCAGAATCACCATTCAAACAAATCATTCGCTACATTCTTCTCTACTTACAAAGATTCTGTCCCCAGAATCGAAGACACATATTAAACAAATAACTCAGGGTAATCTTTCATCATTTTCTCTTTGAGTTCCCACGTCGCTTCTTCAGCATTGTGGTTCGTCCAAATCACCTTCACGGAAGCTATAACTTTATTCCTGAGCACTTGTTCTTTCCTGTCAACTATCTGGATAGGAATCTCTTCATAAGACAAATCTTTCTCGAACTACAACGGTTCGTACTCGATCACGTGCTTGTAATCGGGTTTATATGATCATAACACCGAAATATGAAAAATATTATGAATGTTTTCTAACTCTGGAGGTAGAGCTACCTCTTAAGCTTCCTCTCTAACTCTTCGCAGCACTTCAAAGGGTCTAATAAACCTCGGGCTTAGCTTTTCCTTTTTACCGAAATGAATTTTCCCCTTCCAAGGAGAAACTTTTAGGAATACGAAATTTCATACGTCGAACACTATCTTGTCTGTGTTGATCAGCATACTTCTTCTGTCGGTCTTGAGCTGCTACCAATCTTGTCCTGATGAGTTTTACAACATCAACATTTTGTTGTACCAATTTTGGTCCTAGCAGTTGACGTTCACCGACCTCATCCCAGCACAGTGGAGTTCTGCACTTCCTGCCGTATAATGCTTCGTAAGGCGGCATACCGATGCTTGCGTGGTAACTATTATTATAGGCAAATTCCACCAACGGTAAATGTTCTTCACAGCTTCCTTTGAAATCCATGATGCATGCTCTCAGCACATCTTCTAATGTCTGGATCGTTTGTTCGCTTTGGCCATCTGTTTGTGGATGATAAGTTGTGCTCATTCGCAACTGTGTTCCCATACTTTCTAGTAGTCTCTTCTAGAATTTTAATGTGAATCGCGGATCTCTATCTGACACATTTGACACTAGAATCCCGTGTCTCAAAATGATTTCTTTAATGTACAATTTTGCCAAATGATCAAGATTGAACCTAATCTTTATTGGTAAAAAGTGAGCTAATTTTGTCAGTCTATCCACTATCACCCAAATCACATCACATTCTCTTTGAGTAGTTGGAAGACCCACCACAAAATCTATTGTGATGTGTTCCCACTTCAATTCCGGTTTTTCCAACGGTTGAAGTAATCCGTTGGGTCTTTGATGTTCAGCCTTTACTCTTTGACATGTCAAACATTTCGCCACGCATTCTGTAATGTCCCTTTTCATATTTGGCCACAAAAAATATCAGCATAAATCTTGATACATCTTTGTACACCCCGGATGAATCGAATACCTTGAGCTATGAGCTTCAATCAAAATTTATTCTATAATCTCTGGTGCTGCTGGAACCCAGATTCTTCCCTCAAACCGTAGTAACCCTTCGGTATCGATCTTGTATTTTGCCTCACTACCCTCAACCACCTTCTCTTTGATCTTTCCACATTCTTCATCTTGTAGTTGAGCGTTCTTAACTTTGTCCACCAAAGTTGTACTAGCTTCTATCTGGAATAGTCGTTCATCGGATTCTTGTGGAAATTTGATTTTCAGCTCTAACCTTTCCATTGCTGAAATTAGGTCCTCTTGAGTTGTTATCAGCATTAACTTTTCCCAACCTTTCATGCTTAAGGCATCTGCAACCACATTCGCTTTGCCTGGATGATAAAAGATATCGCAATCGTAATCTTTTATCAATTCCATCCATCTTCTTTGATGCATGTTTAGGTCCTTCTGAGTGAAAATATACTTCAGACTCTTATGGTCTGTATATATCTCACACTTCTCTCCATAAAGATAGTGTCTCCATATCTTCAGAGTAAATACTACTGCAGATAATTCCAAATCATGAGTCGGATACCCTTTCTCATAATCCTTCAGTTGCCTTGATGCGTATGCAATAACTTTACCGTTCTGCATAAGGACACAACCCAATCCTTTGTGTGAGGCATCACTATACAACAAAAAATTTCCTGTATTATCTGGTAGGGTTAACACAGGAGCCACACTTAACTTCTTCTTCAAGTCCTGGAAACTTTCTTCACATTTCTCCGTCTAAACAAATTTCACAGCTTTCCTTGTCAAATTTGTTAATGGCGTAGCAATCTTGGAAAAATCTTGAATAAATCTTCTATAATAACCGGCCAGTCCCAAGAAACTCCTCACCTCCAACGGTGTTTTTGGTTGTTCCCAATTGATTACAGCTTCCACTTTTGATGGATCCACTGAAATCCCATCTTTGTCAATCACATGACCCAGAAATTGTACACGATCTAGCCAAAATTCACACTTAGAGAATTTCGCGTATAACTTTTCTTTTCTTAATGTCTTCAACGTCAAACGTAAATGTTCTACGTGTTCTTCTTGAGTTTTGGAATACACTAGAATGTCGTCGATAAATACCACTACAAACTTGTCTAAGAATAGTTTAAACACCATGTTCATCAAATCTATGAATGTAACAGGGGCATTGGTCAAACCAAAAGACATCACCAGAAACTCATAATGTCCATACCGAGTTCAGAATGTCGTCTTTGGTACATCCTCCTTCCTTACTTTCAGTTGGTAATACCCACTTCTCAAATCTATTTTCGAGAAATATCTAGCACCTTTCAGTTGATCAAACAAGTCATCTATTCTTGGCAACGGATATTTATTTTTAATAGTAACTTTGTTCAATTCCCTATAATTAATGCAAAGACGCATTGACCCATCCTTCTTCTTCACGAATAACATCGGCGCTCCCCACGGCGATACACTAGGCTGAATATATTTCTTATCTAACAGTTCTTGCAATTGCACCATTAGTTTCTTCATCTCCACCGGAGCCATTCTGTACGGGGCCTTCGATATCGGAGCAGTTCCTGGCGCTAAGTCGGTCACAAACTCAATTTCTCTGTCAGGCGAAAGTCTTGGCAAATCTTTAAGAAATACGTCCACAAAATCCCTAACCACTGGTATCTCTTCAATTTTCACATCCTTCTTCTGAGTATCGACTATGTAAGCTAAATTACCCACACAGCCCTAACTTAACAATTTCTTGGCCTGCATAATCGTTAGACATCTCATTGTCTAGGTGATTTGCTACCATGGAAAACTACCTTTGACGGAGTCATAAGGTTTACACATTTCTTTTGGCAATCAATTACCGCTCCATAATTGAACAACCAATCTATTCCCAAAATAACATCAAACTCTCCAAGTCTAATCGGGATTAAATCTACCATCATAAAATTCCCCTTAATGTTCACCCTACAATTCTTGTATACGAACCTAACTAGAATCACTTCCTTGTTCACAATTTCTATGTTCAAAGGAAAATTCAGTTCTTCACTAGGCAATTCTAACCTCTTAGCAAATTCATCAGATATAAATGAGCAAGTAGCACCCGAATCAAACAATACATAAGCATCAATATCATTGTCTGGGATAATACCTGACACCACATCTTTTGATTGCACAGTATCTTGTACAGTCATGTTGAAGGTTCTGGCTGTGGGTTTGTTTGATGTTGTAGGTCTAGTAATGGCCCATGTACCTCCACTGTTGCCTCCCTTGTTTCCTGCTGTCTCTCCAGCCTTCTTCTTTGGGCATTCACGAGCAAAGTGATCCTTAGATTGGCACGTGAAGCAAGCGTTCTTCTTAGGTTGAGTGTAATTTGAGGCGATGTGACCCTCCTGGCCACAGTTGAAACATGCACGTTTCCCCATCAAGCACACACCCTTGTGAAACTTTCCATATATAGTACATGCTTCAAACTTCCTATTCTGCTGGTTACCCTGCTGGTTTCCAGTGCCCACGTTTCCATTCTAGTTCCTCTTTAAGTTGTTGTTGTCGTTTCCATTACAACCACTTCCACTCTTATTCTCCACTTCATTTTTCTTCTTCTTCTGTTTCTGATTAAACTTTGTCACTGTCTCGCCTCCACCTTCAGCGAGTATTGCCTTCTATATTAACGCTGCAAACGTCTTCAGCTGGAACAGAGAGACCCTACTGCATAGCCAGGGCTTCTGTGACACCCCCAAATTCGGTTCCTCCACTTGGTCACCCGAATTCGGTTCATCACGTTCTCATGGTAATACCATAATAACTAAAATCATGCATTCACAACAGAAGATCTAATTTAGAATAATATACAATGATTTATTATAATTATTCCCCCAAGTCTCGCAACCTATAGTACTTAATAGATTACATAATAATATCGAATAAAGACTTATTACATAATCCTAATTAAATTTAAACATAGTCTGGAAATAGTCATAATACAACATAATAGATTTAAACATGAAAGGGACAAGCTAGTCGATAGCCTTGCCCTTGTCTGTTCTAGAGACAACTCCCTGTTCTTCCTTAACTGAAAGGTTTTAAGTAAGCAAAGATGAGCACAAATTGCCCAGCAAGTAATATACAACAAGGGTGTAGGATGTAATATCACAAGGTTTGAAATATCGAAGTGTCATTTGTAGGATAGTTCAAAATTTTGGAATAATATCATGAGTAATGAATATCAATAATTCTTGTAATAAGAGCGATAATTCAATATAAATCAATAGAGATATATGAATTCAACGACTATCAAGGTATCCGACTGGATAACAATTTATACTGAGTAGTCACTAAGGACTATTGAACTTCCACTAGAGTTACCAATATTAAACTGATAACCCAAAAATATCAAGCACTATAGATGATCAGTCTACAATACTTTACGTTATGCATAACACCACAATAATATTCATTCATGTGTTGGGGTTTCCAACGACATACACCCCCTTACCAAAAGGGTTGTCCAACTCAGTTTTCAAGATTTTCGCACCAATCAATTAGTTTTGACAGCTTTTATAAACATGCATATAGTTTAGCCGAATCAAATGGCATCGACTCTTTCACAATATTCAAGAACATTACTAAGTTCAACATGAATAATATCTTTCACAAGGGTTTAAGCATATTAGCTCATTTGAACGGAAAAGTAATATAACTTGCATTTAAAGAGATAAGCTTACGGTATTCATCGAATAAAGAATGCAATTATACTTGCATAATAAGAGTAGGGTTCGGATACTTGCTCAATAAAGACTTGAGTAAGGTTAGAGAAACTTGCCTTAAGTGGAGTCTATCCATGTTAAGAAATCAACACTTTTGAATCTTATTTATAACGTATTATATGTTCAAGCTGTTCATTAGCTAACACAGTCTTAAATCAAGCTTGACATGACTCAAGTACTCACATATGGTACAAAATCAGTTTATACATCATTACAAGTTCAACTCACGTAAATTGTTTCGATATTATGCAAACGTCCCTTTGGACTTATCCTTCGAAAGTTATGAATAACCTTTATTTCTATCACATGGCATGTTCCTTACACATTACATAACATGTTGATCATATATTACAAGCTAAAGACATCACATAGGCATGCGTCAGACATCAGTTCAAAAACATAACTCGGTTGTGACTGCTGCTCGGCGCAGCTACGCCATGGCTAAGCCTAGGACCGGCGCAGCTGCGCTGTCCTCTGGCTATGCCAAGACTCAGCTGCTGCCTTGCAATTTCTGCTCGGCTTGACCAAAACAATCATACATGATATATTTATCATGTTAAGGGTCTTATCATGCTTCACAAGTCAATCTAGGTTACTTCTTTCATGATAAATTCTAATTTGATTATTTCAACAAGTTAAGGCCATTCAAGGTCATGAAACCCCCAAAGTCTATCACGCTTGCTCTCTAAACATACAAGGTAGTTATAACACTCATATTATGCATGCTCGTGAGTATTCATAACACATATGTGAAACTAACACCGTTTTGGTTGAAAATATGCTTTGTTTATGCTTTTCTTGAAATGTAATATAAAAGCATGGTATTTATACGCTTATACTACATGAGTAAGTATAAGAGTAACATCACATGCGATCACAATTATCAGATTTCAACCCTCAAGGAATTATGCTAATAATCACGTTCAAAGCTTACTAGTAGATTTAATATGCTCATGCTTTCTTGTTAATCGCATACACAAAAGTTAAAGGTTTATTCATGTATTTCTAAGTCATACTAACATGCTTACAAAGTTAGTATACATACATGGCATGCATACACAATAAGTTCATTTCTGAGTCTTTAAATCCATTTTAAGTTACACACCTTCTTTAATCATATTAAGCTAGTCTAGCATGCTCACATTAGGCTCATATAGTTATATATACCCTTAAAACATGCTTGCATGCTAGTACATGACATAGTACTGTAGCAATCTGCAAAACAGAAGCTCAAAACAAAATTCAGAGGCTGGCGCAGCTGCGCTGCGCCTCAATGTAAATACGGCGCAGCTGCATTGTGCCTAGTTCAAGCCAAGAACAGTCTGCTTCGGCAACTGTTTAGCCCAAACACAAAATTTACTCACGAAATCATTCCTAAACACTCATGTATCACTTGCAACATGCTTATATGATCATATAACATCTATATAACTCATACCCAACCTCATTAACATCTATTTTCATGAAATCAAGAAATTAAAATTTCAATACTTACGAACTCTGTTAATCCGAAATTAAAAATGGAAAGCAAAGGATGGGATTATACCTCTGCAAAATGAACGAACTTGCCGCTAGTTGAACTCTTAAACTCTTAGAACACTTGTATACTCACAATATTACACTAAGAAAATTCTTGGACAACTTCAAGCAGCACCAACTGATAAACATGGCTACTTTTTATAGAAGAATTATGGACTGGACATTGGTGTTACACAAAGTGGGAATCCATGGTGCAATGGAATGAAACAATGGTTAATGAAGGGTGGCTCAACCACTCCATACCAACCACCTAGCTAGCCATGATCTCCTATGATTTACTAGCTAGAACATTTACGTAATATAGCTTCAAGTTACTGTTCATTGTACTTGGTGACACTTATTATGGGACAAGAGAGAAAATCCCAGCATTCTGGATATCTAGGCTTTGTTTAGTCTATTTAATTTCCTACAATGCAATCTTAATGTACAATTGTTACCATATTAGGAATTTTAGAGATAAATTATACACTCACATCATATAGTTCATATATATTAAATACACGCAATAAAATAACGCAGTCAGGTATTATTGTTTGGGTAGTTCTATAATCATCTCTATCACTCATATAACCATATCATAACCTTATTACCATTATTATTATTCATTCCCTTAATTTAATTACCACTAATATAACTTAATCCATTTCCTATTGATGAAATTATGGGTTTTCATAACCATTGATTGTTGATATAATTTTTATTATATTTGTGACGAACGAGAATTTTGTAAATTATTTTAAATACTTATTGAAGTAAATAAATATTTTTCGATGATTTAATTATTAGATTTAATAATTAATCGATGCAATTGTGGTAGATTAATTTAATTATATGTGTTACATTTATTAAATTAATGTGAAGAATAATTATTATTCAAGTATGTAATTATGTGAGCTTGTCGAATTAAATAAGTTATTTAATTAAGCATGATGTTATTTAATTAATCTAATTATTAATTAGAGATTTAATAAATTGTTATTATTTATTAATGAAAAAAAATAATTATGTGACTATATGAATTTATGAGAAAATATTATATTTTATTTATAATAAATTAAATAAAATATTAGAGTTATTTTATAAGGAGTGTGACATTTATTAAACTATATAATAAAAGGTTTATTAAAATAATGAGCTTTGAATTTATTTGCTAAGCCAAACATGGCACTAAGAGAGGTTATGGGCACTTAACCCATGACTGGGTAACTGACTACATCGCGTCAGTTTTATTTCTTCGACGCTTCCTTCTTCTTCTTCACAATTTCCTAAGTCTGGCATTATTTTCAGAGAGAGTTCAGAGAGAAGGTGAGAATTTTTGAGAGAATTTGTGAGTGTGTAATTACAGGTTATTGCAAAAAGGGTTATCTGATCATCTTATACTCTGGGTAATTCTCTCCAAACCCAATTTCTACATTTACGTCTTTTAGGTTTTCATAAAATGGCTTTCACAGTTTTCTAAAAATCTCTGTGTGTGGTATATGAGATGAGTATAACTTTATATATGTGTGTTATGTTATACCAAATAGTGTTTAATTATATATACCATGTAAGCCATGTGATCAATTTCATGAAAGCATGTCGTACGTATGTTTTTCAAAATAAACAGAGTACGTGATATGGCCATATGGCCATATATGTGATAATTAATGTATTGATTATATATTATCCCTAAATTTTAGACTTGTATGTTGTTATGCATGTTAATACGAAGAGTTTAAGCCTTAAACGAACTAATTCGGTGTTATAACGAATTCGTAGGGAGAATTTTCACATAAAGTTTTCTAAAACTTCATGAACATCAAAGTCAGTGAATTGTTAGGCTTTAAATCTGTTATTAAGTGTTTAAAATTAGTTTTGTTAGTATATAAATATTGGGTATTAATTATATATGAATTCCAACATGTGGGTATGTTTAATTTGGAAAATTAATGATTTTGTAGTAATTATTTTCGCTGAATTCTGTGTTCTTCGCGAACTGGAAAAAAAAATAATAAAATAAAAAAAAATAAAAAAAAATAAAAAATGAGCTTTTAAATTTTCTAAGTCTAACAATGGGTTAGTGTATTAAAATAATGAACATGTAAATATGTTAGAAATATTATATGATGATAAAATATTTGTTTAGCATGTAAATAACATAATTACATGTGAATTGCATTATTAAATACATAATTAGTTATTCATTAATGACGAACAAATTAGGTGTCAACGTGATGATTTGACTAAGTTAGTCAATTATTAAAGTAGACAACGAGAATAAGTTATGATGATTAGTTAATAATTAACTGGTATTGAATGTGAATGGTATGTAGGACTTATTTCAAAGAACGTGATTAGTTAAAGTGTAATCTACACGCGAGGCAAGTCTCCTAAACTTAAACTCTTAAATTGAGCAAGTTTCTTAACTCTATTTTTACATTGAGCAATTTACTTAAACTTAAATTATTATTCAAGTTCAAGTATTATATTAAAGATTGATTATCTTTCAAAGCATGATTCAATAATACAATAATTGTTCTATTGTATACATTTGAGATTATTATTCAAATCGAATATCATTATTGTTGAACCTTTTTAGACTAGTGAATCTTAATGATTTAGCTAGTCCTTAGTTGATGAACGTTCTAAATTTCAGAACCCTTATTGAATTATCCAAATCAAACTTCCTTTGGTGCGGACTCGAATGTCAAACTGAGATGAACAACCCTGAAAAGGGATTCACTTATGCGTTAGCGTTAAGATATTGTGCACAGTATGGTACTAAGGGCTGATCCCCCTAAGTACGAGAAGAAGGTCCATAGTCTTATGACTGATAAAGGTTTCAAGTATAACCCTTGTTAACCTAGGACATAGTTCAAGGTCTTATGACCCTCAGTATTCTTTTGATTCATGTTATTTATTCTTGATTCAAAAGTTGAGCTTTATTCAGATGTCGTTGATTATTCGCATGTTATTATACTGTTGTTTCATTTTTTTATACTTTTGGGCATTTGTGCTCACTCTTGCTTAATAATAACATTGCAGTTAAGAATGAAAGAAGCGATGAACCCTCCACTAGTAAGGGCAAGGGCAAAGTTAGCAAATGATGAAGACCTGTTATTTATTAATTGATGTATTTGTTTAAGACTTGAGTTATGTTGATGTTAAGACTTATTTGTTTAGAATTCCGCACAGATGTTTTAAGGTTAGAGTAACCTGGGATTTATTTATGATTCAGTTGATGTAACCCTTAAGGGAATAGATTTTATTATGATTTCTATCTATTGTTTGGTTTGATATTATTTATGGGTAGATAGATAGATGATGCTTGTACAGTGAACACCAAATCCCGTGGAATCGAAGTACCCGGATTTGGGGGTGTCACAAGTTGGTATCAGAGCCGTAGGTTATGAACCTTAGGTGGGGGAAACAACCTTAGGTAGTAGCCTTATAGAAGAAGATAGTAATTGAAAACTCTTATCGAGTTCTAAGAAATGAATTTTTGTAATTCATTGAAGATAATAAAATACATTATGTGTTTATGTGTTAAGTATGCGTTAGATAGTATAGCTTAGTAACTAAAACTTAAAATTTTGTTGTCAGGATGACGAATGATGGAGAAGCTAGTCAAACTGAGGAGGGACCCCATTTACCTATAGTACCTACTGAGGAGGGATCTCGTGTACTTATAGGACCGACTGAGGAGGAGCCCCGAGACATTCATGTCGTTAGGGAGCAGCTGGTGCAGAGGGTTTCATCTCCATTGATCACCGTTGTTGGTCAGGAGCATGAACCTGAGATTGATCCTGAGGAGGGTCCTGAGGAGGAGTTTGATGAAGAGGAAGAAGAAGAGGAGCTACCACGGTACACTGTTGATGCTGAGATGTATGACACACTATATGATCGTAACGTGGAGTTACAAGATGAGGTTCAGGAATTGACTGAGCGAGCGACTGTTCAGCAGTCTACTTTAGAGGAGAAGGATAGAGAGATTGTGACCCTTCATACACGTTTAGGAAACGTGGAGTGGGATCTAATTCATGAGAAGGGTCAAACCGAATATAAAACCGAGGAGATAGAGAAGCTGAAGAAGGAACTGAAGGAAACTTCCGGAAGACTGAAAATAGCAGAGGAAGGATGGGTAAGTGAATCACATCGAGCTGATCGTGTAGAAAATGATAGTCGTGCAAAGAAGGCAAAGCTTGAAGACACGTACGCCACACTTAATCATGCGATGGATGAGGTTCAAGAGCGAGTATTAAGGTACCCCATCCAGTTTCAAGGACTTCCATCGTATATGTTGGATCGCAGGACGATGTCTCGTATCATGAATGAGGAGCGTGGCAAGGCTATTGAGCACCTTGGAAGACAGGAATAGAATCTGTTTATTTATGTGAAAGACTTATATAGTTTTATGTAAATTCTGATGTGTTTATGAACTAAGGAATATGTTAATATTTGAATGTTTTAAATCATGTGGATTCTTTATTCTAGGATAGATGATGTAAATACCAGTATGATATAGTTTAATGTTAAAACTTTTTATTTGAATGAAAAGATATCAAGTTGTTTGAGATGATGTGTTAAGTGATATGTTAAATTGTTGAGTAATGTCTTAACTATGCAGAGAAATAAATAAAGTTCTAATAAACGTTTATTTAACAGAAAAATGCCGCCAAGGAGAAGACAATAACGTCAACCGGCTCAGGAAGGGTCAACCAATAATAACAATAATGCCAATGTTAATCTAGTTCAACAGCTAGTTAATTTACTAACTGGAGTCATGAATAACCAACCGCAAGCTCCACCTAGCACAACGTTTAAAGATTTTAAGGCGGTGGGACCGCCAGAGTTCAAAGGTTCCAGAAACCCGATCGAGGCTCAAACGTGGGTGATGGAAATGGAGAAGGTTTTCGACGTTGCTAGGGTTCGAGAAGATTAGAAGACCGTTTTTGCGACATTTATGCTGAAGTCTGAGGCTAGCTACTGGTGGCAGGCAAACAAGATGCGAGGAGGTGAAGGTGTAATTACGTGGGAGGGATTCAAAGAGATGTTTTTCGAAATGTATTTCCCAGCTAGTTCGCAGAATCAAATGGAGGTGCAATTTATGGAATTGAAATAGGGAAACATGAGCGTGCCTGAATACGCGGCTAAATTCGATGAGTTGGCAAGGTTTGCCCCGTATCAAGTACACACTGACGAGAGGAAAGCCAGACGATTCGAACAAGGACTGAAGCCTTGGGTATACAGCAAGGTATCAATGTTTCAACTTAACACGTTTGCGGGAGTTTTGGAAAAGGCCATTCTCGCGGAAGGAGGAAGTGATGCAGTGACTAAGTACAACCAAGAACAGAAAAAGAAAAAGAGTGAGAATGAAGGTAATAACAAGACTGGTGGAAGTAATACTGGGAATAATAATAATCAGAAGAGGAAGTGGACGGATAACTCGACAGCTGAAAGTCAACACGGAGGGCAGAAAAAGAAGATAGAAGCATGTCTGACTTGCGGCAAGGCACATCTAGGAGTTTTTTTAAAGGGAAAGAGAGTGTGCTACAATTGTGGTCAGGAAGGCCACATAGCACCAAATTGTCCAAACCCAAAGAAGGGTGCTTGTTTCAACTGTGGTTCGAAAGATCATTTAGCAAGAGACTGTTCCAAAAAGGGATCGGGAGGATCAGGACAAGGAGGAAACCGGGGAAATAGCAGTGGAAATACCTTAACCATCACCGGACCACCTGCAACAAACAGACCAACCGCCAGAACTTTCAATATGACGGTGCAGGATGCAATCCAGTCTCGTGATGTGGTGTCAGGTATCATTCCGATCAATGAAATTAATGCTTACGTTTTATTTGATTCGGTTGCTACTTGTTCCTTTATATCCGATGACTTTGCTAATAGTTTAGATTTGCTTAAGGATGAATTAGAATATCCCATGATTATAGAAATTGCGAATAGAGAGATAATTCCTGTTAAGCATGTGTATAAGAATTGTAGAGTGGATATTAAGGGTAATATCATGAACGTAGATCTTATCCCTATTCGATTGGGGGAATTCGACGTTATATTGGGTATGGATTGGCTATCCAATTATGGGGCTGTAATTGACTGCCAAAAGAAGCGTATTAACCTTATGACTCCATCAAAGGTTGTGTTTTATGGTAGCAAGTCGCCTAGACAAGCGAGTTGTCGGACGATGTTGCAGGCCAGGAAGTTATTAAGACAAGGCTGTGTAGGATATTTAGCTTACATAGTCGACAGTCGAAAAGAGAACCCGAAGGTAGAGGAGATACCGATTGTGAGGGACTTCGTCGATGTATTTCCAAACGATTTGCCAGGACTTCCTCCAGATAGAGAAGTAGACTTTGTGATTGATTTGGCGCCCGGAACTGCTCCAATATCGAAGGCACCATACCGAATGGCGCCAGTAGAGATGAAGGAATTAATGGTACAACTACAAGAATTGTTGGACAAAAAGTACATTCAACCGAGCGTATCGCCGTGGGGAGCGCCGGTGTTGTTCGTGAAAAAGAAGGACGGATCGATGAGGCTTTGCATTGACTACGGAGAATTAAATAAGGTCACGATTAAGAACAAATATCCATTACCGAGGATCGATGATCTTTTTGATCAATTGAAGGGAGCAAAATACTTTTCCAAGATTGACTTGAGGAATGGTTATCACCAACTGAAGGTGAGGCCAGAGGATGTACCGAAGACAGCGTTCCGAACGCGATATGGTCATTATGAGTTTTTAGTAATGAATTTTGGTCTTACGAATGCTCCTGCAGCATTTATGGGACTAATGAATGGTGTATTCAAGCCGTTTTTGGACAAATTCGTGGTGGTATTTATAGATGACATTTTGGTATATTCCAAAACCAAAGAGGAACATGAAGAACACTTGAGGTTAACATTGGAAGTATTGAGAAGGGAGAAGTTGTATGCTAAATTTTCGAAATGCGAATTCTGGATCGAGAGAGTACAATTTCTTAGTCACGTAATCGATAAAGATGGAATTTCGGTAGATCCATCCAAAGTAGAAGCTGTGATTAACTGGGATCAGCCGAGAACGCCGTCAGAAGTAAGAAGTTTTCTTGGATTAGCAGGATATTATAGAAGATTCATACAAGATTTTTCTAAGATCGCAACTCCGTTAACAAATTTAACTCGAAAAGCTGTGAAATTTATTTGGACGGAGAAGTGTGAGGAGAGTTTTCAAGAATTAAAGAAGAGGTTGAGTACAGCGCCTGTGTTATCTCTTCCGGATGGTACAGGAAATTTTGTTGTTTTTAGCGATGCGTCACATAAAGGACTTGGCTGTGTGCTGATGCAAAACGGCAAAGTCATTGCGTATGCATCACGGCAGTTGAAGGATTACGAGAAGGGTTACCCAACCCATGATTTGGAGTTAGCTGCAGTTGTTTTTGCTTTGAAAATTTGGAGGCATTATCTATACGGGGAAAAGTGTGAAATATATACGGACCACAAGAGTCTGAAATATATTTTTACATAGAAAGATTTGAATATGCGTCAAAGAAGATGGTTGGAATTAATCAAGGATTATGACTGTGAGATTTTATACCATCCGGGTAAGGCTAATGTGGTTGCCGACGCCTTAAGTAGAAAGGGTCGTGAGAAATTGATGATGTTGACTGCTCAGCAGGAGCTAATTGCAGATATGGAGAAACTAGAGTTACAAGTGAAGTATCCTATGGAGATTGATGAGAAGCTATTTCAGATGCAATCTGGTACAACTCTACTAGATAGAGTGAAGGAGGCTCAGCTTTAGGATGATGAATGCAAAAAGGTAACAACGAAGATATCTGAAGGAACCGAAACAAGATTTAAGATGGATAAGGAAGGAATATTGAGATTTGAAAGCAGAATTTGGGTTCCGCCAGTACAAGAAATTAAGGAAGAAATTTTGAGTGAGGCTCATAGTTCAAGATATTCGATTCACCCTGGTAGTACAAAAATGTACCAAGATCTTCGACAACATTTCTGGTGGCCGAATTTGAAACGTGATGTTGCAGAATGTATTGCCAAATGCCTGACATGTCAGAAAGTTAAAGCAGAACATCAGAGACCGAGTAGATTGCTACAACCGTTGGAGGTCCCAGAATGGAAATGGGAACATATTACGATGGATTTCGTGGTTGGCCTTTCGACGACTCAGAAAGGCTACGACGCAGTATGGGTTATCGTTGACCGACTGACGAAATCCGCGCACTTCCTTCCTATCAAAATCAGATTTAACTTAGATCAGTTGGCAAGATTATATGTGAAAGAGATTATTTCGAGGCACGGAGTGCCGGTGTCTATTGTTTTTGATAGGGATCCGCGCTTCACATCAAATTTCTGGAAACGTCATCAGGAATGCATGGGTACACAACTGCGAATGAGTACAGCTTACCACCCTCAAACAGACGGACAGAGCGAACGAACGATTCAAACACTGGAAGATATGTTACGAGCATGTGTAATGGACTTCAAAGGAAATTGGGATGATCACCTACCATTGGTAGAGTTCGGCTACAACAACAGTTACCATGCTAGTATTGGTATGCCGCCTTACGAAGCGTTATACGGCAGAAAGTGCAGAACTCCGCTTTATTGGGATGAAGTCGGTGAAAGACAATTGCTAGGGCCAGAATTGGTACAGCAGACGGTAGAAATAGTCAAAGTGATCCGAGCACGACTGGTAGCAGCTCAAGATCGACAGAAGAAATACGCTGATCCACATCGTAAAAATATCGAGTTTGAATCAAGTAGTTATGTTTTCTTGAAGGTCTCTCCTTGGAAGGGAAAGATCAGGTTCGAAAAGAAAGGAAAATTGAGTCCAAGATTTATTGGACCCTTTGAGGTACTACGAAGAATTGGAGAAGTTGCGTACGAGGTAGCCTTACCTCCAGCACTCGAGAATATCCACAACGTCTTCCATGTTTCTGTGTTACGACCTTACAAACCTGATTACAAGCATGTAATTGAATACGAACCCCTGCATTTTGAGAAAGACTTATCTTATGAAGAAATTCCTGTCCAAATTGTCGACCGAAAAGAACAAGTTCTCAGAAATAAAGTTATACCTTCTGTTAAGGTAATTTGGAGGAACCACAACGCTGAAGAAGCTACGTGGGAACTCGAAGCGAATATGATGAAGAATTACCCTAATTTATTTTCTTAATTATGTGTATGCGATTCTGGGGACAGAATCTTTGTAAGGGGGGAGAGTGTAACGGGTCGAAATTATTGAGCCGTGATTCTGGGGACAGAATCCTTTTAAGGGGGGAAAGATGTGACGAACGAGAATTTTGTAAATTATTTTAAATACTTATTGAAGTAAATAAATATTTTTCGATGATTTAATTATTAGATTTAATAATTAATCGATGCAATTGTGGTAGATTAATTTAATTATATGTGTTACATTTATTAAATTAATGTGGAGAATAATTATTATTCAAGTATGTAATTATGGGAGCTTGTCGAATTAAATAAGTTATTTAATTAAGCATGATGTTATTTAATTAATCTAATTATTAATTAGAGATTTAATAAATTGTTATTATTTATTAATAAAAAAAATTAATTATGTGACTATATGAATTTATGAGAAAATATTATATTTTATTTATAATAAATTAAATAAAATATTAGAGTTATTTTATAAGGAGTGTGACATTTATTAAACTATATAATAAAAGGTTTATTAAAATAATGAGCTTTAAATTTATTTGCTAAGCCAAACATGGCACTAAGAGAGGTTATGGGCACTTAACCCATGACTGGGCAACTGACCACATCGCGTCAGTTTTATTTCTTCGACGCTTCCTTCTTCTTCTTCATAATTTCCTAAGTCTGGCATTATTTTCAGAGAGAGTTCAGAGAGAAGGTGAGAATTTTTGAGAGAATTTGTGAGTGTGTAATTACAGGTTATTGCAAAAAGGGTTATCTGATCATCTTATACTCTGGGTAATTCTCTCCAAACCCAATTTCTACATTTACGTCTTTTAGGTTTTCATAAAATGGCTTTCACAGTTTTCTAAAAATCTATGTGTTTGGTATATGAGATGAGTATAACTTTATATATGTGTGTTATGTTATACCAAATAGTGTTTAATTATATATACCATGTAAGCCATGTGATCAGTTTTATGAAAGCATGTCGTACGTATGTTTTTCAAAATAAACAGAGTACGTGATATGGCCATATGGCCATATATGTGATAATTAATGTATTGATTATATATTATCCCTAAATTTTGGACTTGTATGTTGTTATGCATGTTAATACGAAGAGTTTAAGCCTTAAACGAACGAATTCGGTGTTATAACGAATTCGTAGGGAGAATTTTCACATAAAGTTTTCTAAAACTTCATGAACATCAAAGTCAGTGAATTGTTAGGCTTTAAATCTGTTATTAAGTGTTTAAAATTAGTTTTGTCAGTATATAAATATTGGGTATTAATTATATATGAATTCCAACATGTGGGTATGTTTAATTTGGAGAATTAATGATTTTGTAGTAATTATTTTTGCTGAATTCTGTGTTCTTCGCGAACTGGAAAAAAATAATAATAAAAAAAAATGAGCTTTTAAATTTTTTAAGTCTAACAATGGGTTAGTGTATTAAAATAATGAACATGTAAATATGTTAGAAATATTATATGATGATAAAATATTTGTTTAGCATGTAAATAACATAATTACATGTGAGTTGTATTATTAAATACATAATTAGTTATTCATTCATGACGAACAAATTAGGTGTCAACGTGATGATTTGACTAAGTTAGTCAATTATTAAAGTAGACAACGAGAATAAGTTATGATGATTAGTTAATAATTAACTGGTATTGAATGTGAATGGTATGCAGGATTTATTTCAAAGAACGTGATTAGTTAAAGTGTAATCTACACGCGAGGCAAGTCTCCTAAACTTAAACTCTTAAATTGAGCAAGTTTCTTAACTCTATTTTTACATTGAGCAATTTACTTAAACTTAAATTATTATTCAAGTTCAAGTATTATATTAAAGATTGATTATCTTTCAAAGCATGATTCAATTATACAATAATTGTTCTATTGTATACATTTGAGATTATTATTCAAATCGAATATCATTATTGTTGAACTTTTTTAGACTAGTGAATCTTAATGATTTAGCTAGTCCTTAATTGATGAACGTTCTAAATTTCAGAACCCTTATTGAATTATCCAAACCAAACTTCCTTTGGTGCGGACTCGAATGTCAAACTGAGATGAACAACCCTGAAAAGGGATTCACTTATGCGTTAGTGTTAAGATATTGTGCACAGTATGGTACTAAGGGCTGATCCCCCTAAGTATGCGAAGAAGGTCCATAGTCTTATGACTGTTAAAGGTTTCAAGTATAACCCTTGTTAACCTAGGACATAGTTCAAGGTCTTATGACCCTCAGTATTCTTTTGATTCATGTTATTTATTCTTGATTCAAAAGTTGAGCTTTATTCAGATGTCGTTGATTATTCGCATGTTATTATACTGTTGTTTCATTTTTTTATACTTTTGGGCATTTGTACTTACTCTTGCTTAATAATAACATTGCAGTTAAGAATGAAAGAAGCGATGAACCCTCCACTAGTAAGGGCAAGGGCAAAGTTAGCAAATGATGAAGACCTATTATTTATTAATTGATGTATTTGTTTAAGACTTGAGTTATGTTGATGTTAAGACTTATTTGTTTAGAATTCCGCACAGATGTTTTAAGGTTAGAGTAACCTGGGATTTATTTATGATTCAGTTGATGTAACCCTTAAGGGAATAGATTTTATTATGATTTCTATCTATTGTTTGGTTTGATATTATTTATGGGTAGATAGATAGATGATGCTTGTACAGTGAACACCAAATCCCGTGGAATCGAAGTACCCGGATTTGGGGGTGTCACAATATTTATAGATATATTGCAAATAATAATAATCATATATTATTATTTAATTTACAAAGTAATCAATAGTCTACCACAATTAATTAATATTAATTAATGGTTTAATAATTATGTTATCGGACATAACACATTTCATTGCAATATACTCTTATCATATGGTTTTATCCGTGTTACACATATAACATTAATGTCCCCAATTCAGTATTACAGTAGAAAGTAACCAACTCCAACTTACTGCTGGCACAGCTACGCTGGTTTGTACAGCTGGGACGGCGCAGCTGCGCCGTGCCCTGACAGTGCCAAGACTGGTGCAGCTTCTGCCCGTGCCAGTTTTCAACGCTAACTTGTTATATACGACACGAAATGATGTCCACCAAAGTATTACTACAAGTCCACGAGCGTATTAATTACTTATGCGAAAGCACATGATCGACACGATTAATCTTCCTAATTCCTGTTTTAATTCACTTAATGAATTTCTCGTTTCGTATTATGCCACACAAGGCATTTCACACTTCTCATTACCAATTCACATTTCTTAATATGCATTTATCTAATACGAATCAATTGTATTAACCAACTCACAAAATAATAACACTTATTTTCACATAAATAGTATTTCCATTAATATATTTATTTTTTAATACATGGAAAATCTCGGGTATTACATCATCCCCCCCTTATAACAATTACATCCCAGAATTGCTACAAGGTTACACGAATAGATGGGGATAATCCCTCATCATCCTATCTTCTATCTCCCACGTTGCCTCCTCAACATCGTGGTTATGCCAAATTACTTTTACAGAAGAAATAACTTTATTTCTCAAGGTTTGCTCTTTCCTATCAAGAATTTGGACAGGAATTTCTTCATTCGCTAAATTCTTCTCCACTTGAATGGGTTCATGAGAAATCACGTGCTTGTAGTCAGGCTTATACGGACGTAACACGGATATGTGAAACACGTTATGGATGTGCTCCAACTCAGGTGGTAATGCAACTTTGTACGCTACCTCGCCTACTCGCTCGAGTATCTCGAACGGTCCTATGAATTTTGGACTCAGTTTCCCTTTCTTACCGAAACGGATCTTTCCCTTCCATAGAGATACCTTCAAGAATACAAAACTGCCGACTTCAAAATCTCGGTCTTGCCGATGCAAGTCTGCATACTTTTTCTGGCGATCTTGAGCTGCCACTAGTCTAGCCCTTATTACCGTCACCACCTCCGCGGTTTGTTGTACTAACTCTGGTCCAAGTATTTGCCATTCTTCGACATCGTCCCAACATAATGGCATTCTGCACTTCCTTCCGTAAAGAGCTTCGTACGGTGCCATGCTGATACTCGCATGGTAACTATTATTATACACAAATTCGACTAAGGGTAGGTGGTCGTCCCAATTTCTCTTGAAGTCCATCACGCAAGTTCTAAGCATGTCCTCTAGCATTTGTATTGTTTGCTCACTTTGTCCGTTTGGCTGAGGATGATAAGCAGTACTTAACCTTAATTGTGTTTCCATCCTCTCTTGCAAGCTTGTCCAAAATTTTAACGTGAAACGCGGGTCTCGGTCAGAAACAATCGACACCGGCACTCCATGTCGTGAAACAATTTCCTTTACGTACAGATTTGCTAACTGATTTAAACTCTAGCGGATCTTGATTAGCAAAAAATGTGCTGTCTTTATAAGTCGATCCACGATAACCCAAATGGCATCCAAACCTTTCTGCGTGACTGGAAGTCCTACTACGAAATCCATCGTGATATGCTCCCATTTCCACTCTGGTATTTCTAACGGTTGTAATAAACCACTCGGCCACTGATGCTCTGCTTTTACACGTTGACACGTAAGACATCTACTAACGTACTCCGCGATTTCTCGTTTCAAATTTGGCCACCAAAAATGTTGCTTCAAGTCCCGGTACATCTTTGTGCCTCCCGGATGAACGGAATATGTCGTATTGTGTGCCTCATGCAAAATCTCCACTCTCAACTCGGTTACCGCCGGTACCTACACTCTCCGTTTGAATCTTAAAATACCTTCCTTATCTATTCAAAATTTTTCTACCTCATTTTCCGCGATCCATCTCCTGATTTTCTCACATTCTCCATCTCTCTCCTGTGTGCTTCCTTTACTCTATCCAACAATGTTGGACAAGCTTCCATTACAAATAACTTCCCTTGAGACCTCTCGGGTCCTTTTACTTCTATTTTCAACTTCTCCATATCTCTTATTAACTACTCCTGAGTCGTTAGTTGAAACAATTTCTCTCTTCCTTTCCTGCTCAAAGCGTCAGAAACTACGTTTGCCTTCCCCGGGTGATAAAGAATCTCACAGTCATAATCTTTGATTAATTTTAACCACCTTCTTTGACCCATATTCAACTCCTTCTGTGTGAATATATATTTCAGACTCTTATGGTCCGTGTATATCTCACATTTCTCTCCGTACAAATAATGTCTCCATATCTTTAACGCAAAAACTACTGTCGCTAACTATAAGTCATGAGTAGGGTATTGTTTTTCGTAATCCTTCAATTGTCATGACGCATACGCAATGACTTTGCCATGTTGCATCAGCACATAGCCCAATCCTTTATGCGATGCATCACTATACACCACAAACTTTCTCTTCAATTCTTGAAAACTCTCTTCGCATTTGTTGGTACATAAAAATTTCACCATCTTTGTAAGACCCCAAATTTTATGAAATGAAAGTATTCAATTTTCTTATAATAATTATTTTATTTCATAAATTGTTAAATTGATAAAAGGTTAAAGTTAAGGGTGATATGTGAATTTTTTTTGCAAAGTAAGCAAGTTATTATTAAATATTCGTTTGGTCGGGGAATATTCTTTCTATCGGGAATATCCGTATGACGACACAATCATTGGTGGACCCCACAATGGAAGTATTGTCGTAGTTAGAAAACGACAGAATTATCTTTTTATAAAAATATGGGCGAAAGTTTTACCGTTAAACTGTTGAACTATCCCGTAGTAAAAGTACAATAATACGTGTGGTTGCATAGTAGCACACGGTATTGATTATTGATGCTTACATGAGAAGTCACCCAGTTATACTCAATTATTGCTACAGTAATTGCTGCATCATATCTGTCATATTATTTATTCAATTATTATCACAGTATCATCTGCATAATATTTTATATTATTAAATCAATAATTAAGACGACAAAGTTATTCATATTATTATTTGTAATATTGACAATGTCTAGAAGTTCTGTCAAGGAGAGATTTGGTTACCTAATTGCGCGCCAATAAGGAGAAATCCTTATCGAAAAGTCCCCTCTTTCCTGGGAACGACCTGGTCGTTAAATATTGTGAGTTATATAATATTAATGATGAATAAGTTCGTATTGATTAAAGATGAAATTGATAGTTCCATTGTGTGGGAATTATTAGTGTTAGTGGAAATTGACATTTATTTCGATAATAATTAATGTCTGGAGGTTACATTAATCAATCGGGTAATTCAGCAGATAAATGAGTAATTAATTGCTATTAATTCATATGCTTATAATTATGTGTTCACATGTGTGTAATATTGATTCACATGATTTACTATTAGGGGAGTTGGTGTAAGATTGATAATACTTGCATGACTAAATTAAAAATGAAGGTATAGATGAAGGTACTATACTGTAATTATTTTTTTCACATGTTTAGAACAATTGAGTCACATGATTTACTATTGATTCACATGATTTACTATTAGAGGAGGTGGTACAAGTTTGATAATACTTGCAGGAATTAATTAAAAATAAAAAAAAAAGAGAAAGGTATTATACTGTAATATTTCGAGCCCCAAAATATGCAATTATCGAAATTATATTTTCCTATAAATAGAAGTTCATTCTTCCTTCATTTCTCACTACTTCACTAAGTCTCACAAGAGAAATTATTATAGAGAGAAATTATAGAGAGAAAGAATAAGAGAAGTCTGCTACCTCACTATTCCAGTATCTAGTTTTCTTCTAAGGTAAAGGGTATTACTTCTTTCGTATTCATGAAGAGAGTTATTTTCTTTCAATACTCATAAGGGTTGTTATTACATTCTTTATTATTTCTGTTGGAATAACCTGTCTACGCAGACTACCGCATGCATGGTGAAATTCTTCTGTTATTTCATTCTTTATTATTCCGTTGAAATAACCTGTCTACGCGGACTACTGCATGCATGGTGAAATTCTTCTGTTATTCCATTTGTTTATTATTCTATTGGAATAACATGTCTACGCGGACTACCGCATACATGGTGAAATTCTTCTGTTATTCCATTTTTATTATTCGATTAGAATAACCTGTCTACGCGGACTACCTCATGCATGGTGAATGACCCTTCGTATTCATTCTTATTAAATTGTGGAAATGATCTGTCTACGTAGATTACCGCATGGTGGGTGAAAATCCATTTGCAGTTTCATATATTCTATTATACTCAGTTGGTTAAAGTTTTGGCTTCTGTACTCCATGAAATTAGTAGAATATCCTTAATATTTGCGCTTCATCCAGTATCTTTTCATGGAAATATTCTTCTTAGCATTCTTGAATTTTACTCCACAAAGCAGTTTCATGCTGACAATTTGGACGTTATTGATTTCTAGATAAATTAAATTATAAATCTTTAAAATATATCCTTGAACTTGTTTTATTGAATTATTATGTCATGGTCATCATCTTCACGCTTATATTGTGATGAAAGTCATCTTTGGCTTACGTGCGTAGATGGACTTGGTATGATTATGACTAGAGATTATTCAGTATAATCATGACTGTAATGTAACGAATGATGTGGTAAAACTCCTCATTGGCCTGTAGTTCATTGATGGACAGTTGTTGGTATGATTATGACTAGGGATTATTCAGTATAATCATGACCATTGGTGATTACATGAATATCTTTATCCGTAGTGCATGGATGATTCGATTTTATTTATTAAGCTGAGTCTCAGCGATAAAGTTGATAAAAAACTTTTTGAATCATAGAAGATAGTAGATTTTATGCTCTACTTGACTCTTCTAATGGATTGCTTGTTCCGCTGCAGTTAAACTTGTTGTCTATTATATTCTATCAATTTGACATTGTTGAAGGCTAACGATAACTTATTCTGCATTAACTTAGTCATAATATTTCTTACTGGGCTAGTTGAGCTCACCCTTTGCTTTCATTGTTCTCTTCAGAAAATGAGAATATAGATGGGACTAGTCGGGGAACGGAGTGACGGTCCAGATGATATTATTAGTAGTCCTCACTATTCTGTTAAATAGTGTGATAATAAATATAATGAGGACTCCATTTGAGTTTGAATACTATCTAGAAGACAATATTCGTATTAAAACTCTCAGTTTATATTTTGTCGTATTTTACACGACAGTTGTATTATTAAGTTGTATTTAAATTTTGTACCATGTATTTGGCAACTCAAGATGGGTGATGTATACCTATTTTGGGGGCATCACAGTTGGTATCAAAGCTTAGGGATATGATCCCTGGCTGAGATGTGAGACAAGAACTTGGAGGGGGGAGATGGAGAATTCATTCGCTAGTATGACCTACCTAAGTTTATTTGGTATTTAATTGGTCAGTCAGAGTATAGGGATAATATGTGATATGTCAATTAACCCTTGTTTTGTGGCAGTGTTTGAAAATGGCATCTTAAAATGTTGAGATAAGCAATGAAGCACATAAGACCGTTGAGTCACCAATGATCAATACCCAGGATAATATACAATAGGAAGACAATAATCCTCAGGTAAACAGCAACACGATCAGATGATGAATGATAGGATGTTCAGATTCTTTATGCAATTCATACAATATCAGGCGAGAGAGACTCCTATTCATAATGTTGGTGTAAACAATGACAACCCACGGCTGGTCACTACTAAGCAGTTCAAGGGGCTGGGACCGCCGGAGTTTTTGGGAAAGCCAGAACCACTTAAGGCGTAGACATGGATAAAGCAGATCACCAAGATATTTGATGTCTTGGAATGCTCAGAGGAGAAAAAGGTTCCCTTCGCCACCTTTATGTTGCGTTAAGAGGCAGATTATTGGTGGGAATATGTAAAGCGTACCCAGCCTGACGCACTCAAGATGTCTTAGGAGAAGTTCCAAGAGTTGTTCAACGACAAGTACTTTCCCAAAAGTATTCGTCACATGAAGGAGGTTGAATTCATTAAGTTGGAGCAAAACAATATGAATGTGTCGCAATACAAGGCTAAATTTGCGGAGTTATCCCGGTTTACATCTCATTTGGTCGATAATGAGGAGCGAATAACGTGAATGTTTCTAAGAGGTTTGAAACCTGATATACGTCAATACCCCATTTCTCACAAACTTTGTTTATATTCAGATGTTGTGAATAGGGCTCTGTTATTGGAGCGCGATAATGAGTCAACACAACCAAAAGGCAACGACTAACAACACGATAATAATCGTACCGGTGGCAACGGCCATCGAAATAATGATAACCATCGTGAAGGAAATTATCATGCCAAGAATGGTAACCACTTCGGTGGTAATCATGGCCAAGATAATAGAAGTGGAAATTCAGGAAGAGAAGATTTAACGATGATGGAAAGACGTCGGCAGCAGGACCAACACCAGCAACAAATCTTAGGGGAGGAGAACGACTGCCAGTTAGATGCTACAGATGCGGAGAGGAGGGAGATATAAGTCCAAACTGTTCACAGCCGTCCAAGGTATGTTTTTGTTGTGGAAAATACAGTCATATAGCTCAATTTTTTCCTGTAGTGAAATCAAGTCCAGCTGGGACGGTGGCACCAAAGGCGAATACGGACAAAATAAAGTCGGTGATTTCAAGGAGAGCATTTTTTTAGACTTGTCAAAAAGCGAGTAACCCGAACGAAGTTAGCACGGGTTAGTTAATTATAAATTCTTGCGAAGTTTATGAAAGTAGTATGCACATAAGTCAATCATGTTTAATGATAAAGCATATACTTTGTAACAATCTTATTCATTCATTAATAAAAAGTATTAATTCATTAAAGGCTTTTAATTATCTACATGATGTTATTTTATAATATGTGATAAACCCATAGTTTTAAGTAATGTTTTTAGAATAATGATGATGATCATTCTATTGAGATCTAAATTCTTAGATAGCTTAAAACTAAAATAGTTCCCAATCATTGGATTACTAAATTGGGAATTAATAAATTCGGATAAATTGGTACATACGTTGCTTGCTCATTGGATGAGGATGATTGATCTCATGACCATTTGTGTGGAGACACTAAAGCAAGTATGTAGGTGCTTATTAGAGAATAAGTTCACTGAACGTGGCTCGCTAAGGAATACCTAATGGAGTTTTTACTTGCATGTCAATAGGAATTTCTGTAGTGATAGTAGTACAAGTGATCCTTGGACTTGAGATCATCATAGTATCTTATGTATGATGAATTATACTTTGACTTATTCCTTAAGACCCTTAGGATATGTCAAAGAGTATGCTTGGGTATAATAAATTATACATGGAGATAATATATAATCAATAAAGAATATACCACTTCTAGTAAAAGAAAGAAATGTCCTATGTGATTCGATAAGTGACAACTCAGTAGTCCTTGGCCAAGCAGAATGAAATTAGAAATGAGTTTCTAATTTATATTATTTGGAGTTGTGCATTTAATAGTCGAAATACATATAATTAAATAAAATAAGACTTGCCAGTAATTTCATGTCTTATATTTAATTGGGACTTTGTATGGTGGAAGGATTGTATTGTACGGTAACTATTTACTCAAAGGTTCTTTTATGATTAATGTTGAAATCTATATTACCTGAAAAGTTGTTGATCGCTAGGGAGGCTTATCCCTATTGTAGAATAAATATTATTTATTTAAATAAATTAATTGTTTAATTTATTTATTTAAATAAGATTAGAATTGTTCTAATTGATTTATTCACAACCGATTTATTATGGAGAACCTAAAAGGTCACACCATAAAAGGAAGAATAATTATTTAAGAAGTTAATGGCATAATCATAATAATATGTTAAGTACATTTAATTTAATCTATGGTGATAGAATAAATTAAATAGCTTAATATTTATTATTTAATATTTTTGAAATATTAAATATAAATTAATAAGAGGAGTCTTATTAATATAATTATAATTATAATTATTTTAATTTCTTAAAGAGTTTAGGAATTAATTTAATATAAGTACTCTCATTTATTCCTAATAAAATTAGGAGGAAAAATTAGTTAAAGGAGTTTAATTAATTATCCCTAATAAGATTAGGGAGCCCATTTAATTAAAAGAGTTTAATTAAATAAATAATACCCTATTTTCTAATTAGATTAGTAGGGTTAACTGATATTTTTATAAGAGGAGTCTTATATCAGATATTAACACACGCAATTCCAACAGTTGGGAGAGTACGCCCTTTTTCTATGAGAGTTAAAAAAATTAAGGTTTAGCCAACCACCCATTTTCTTGAATCTTTATTCTTTCTTAATGGATCACCTATAGAGGCCAAACACTTGAGTGGCTAACGTTGATCAAAGGAAGGAACCAAATCCGGTGGATTCAAGTTGAACGCGAAAAGGATTGGAGGTGAACTTGTACCTGAGGAAGCTCGAATATTCAAGGATATGATTCTTGTCCTTCATATCTTTTCGTTTAATTAATAATTGTACATAAAGGATGATCTGGATATATGGTTTGTAAAATTTTTAAACACTATTTTTTTCACGTTTTCGCTTATTTTGTGCAATTTGATTGCTTCATGAATATTACAAACCTACAAGTTGCATCAGAGCCAAACCTTTATGTGAATAATTAATTTTTTTAATTTAATATGTATATTGATATGTGTTTAGAATAATTTAATTGGGCATAGTTTTGTTGTATAAAATTTTTAAAAAAAATGTGTCAGAAATTAAAGTCACGAACTCAGCGTGAATCACGGAGCAGTTTTTAGTATGATTCACGTGATTTGAATACCAGTACAAGGGTGTTGCCGCTTTGTATTTTCAAAAAGGTGATCTTGAGCTTGATATTTGCAAAAGTAATCATAAGGATTTATATGTAGTAAGATTACTTATAAATATATAAGTATAATCAGGATTACATGATTTGGTTATTATATATATATATATATATATATATATATATATATATATATATATATATATATATATATATATATATATATATACACACGGAGAGGCTCTAAAGCGAACCTTAAATAGCGAACCAAAGACGAACCGTCGTCTTTAGTGTTTATGGCGACGGTTCGACCCGTCGCCAAAAACTACATGGCTATGGGGACGGATCGAACCGTCGCCATAGACACTAAAGACGACGGTTCGTCTTTGGTTCGCTATTTAAGGTTCGCTTTAGAGACGGACCTATATATATATATATATATATATATATATATATATATATATATATATATATATATATATATATATATATATATATATATATATATATATATATATATAATATTCTTAATTATTTTATAATTAAAATAAAAAGTTTATTTTAATTTTAAAATTGAATTTCATGTTAACTAATTAGAGTTAGAATTGGATTTCATGATAACTAATTGGAGTTAAAATTGGATTCTATGTTTCCTAAAATAAAGGAGTTTATTTGTGAATAGGAAAAATAATCCGTATTTCCTTAAATAAAGGAGTTTATTTAGATATGAAATAAAATTTCATATTATTCAAAAATAAAAGAGTTTATTTGTGAATAGGAAAGAGAATCCTAATTTTTTTAAATAAATGAGTTGATTTAGATATGGAATAAGATTTCATATAATTCAAAATAAAGGAGTTTATTTGTGAATAGGAAAAAGAATCCGTGTTTCCTTTAATAAAGGAGTTTTTTTTACTTAAAATTAGATTCCATAATTAATTAAAATAAAGGAGTTTATTTTGATTAAAGAATTTGATTAAAATAAAATAGTTTATTTTATTCAAAATTGGATAAATTAAAATAAAAGGGTTTCTTTTAATTTAAATTTGGATTAAAATAAAGGAGTTTATTTTGATTCAAAATTAGATTTTATGCTAACTAAATTTGCCCATTAAATGATATCAATATATATATTGAATGTTTATTATTCATGAGATGAATGTTATTTATTGATGCATATGGTAATGTGTATGATAATAAATGAGATTAATTATGGACTATTGACCAATGTGATTGGATTTTATTTTAGTTGGATGCATGAATGTAAGAGTTTTATTAAATGGGATATGCGTACCTCGTCTTCTCTAATATTTCTTAATACAAATTCTATCTCCCTCCTATGTACTTCCTCTTGACTGCTGATCAAGGTTTATATTTATTTTAAATAGTTTTGTAATAGAACTAGTTAGATTTAATTTTGAAAAATTAGATATCAAGGAGCAAGGAGCACTTGAAGACCCGTTTATAATTGAGCCCGGGTTTAAATGTAATAGTTATATTTAAATATTATTTCTTGCACCCCTAGGGTTTGACCTTTTGGTTCACTTGGTGGCTCTAGTGAACCAAACTAGAATAAAAGTCCATAATCAATCAAGGTAGAATATAATATTCTATATATGCATGCGTATACTATATATATTATATATTATGCAAACATACTTCGCATGTTCATTAATATGACGCGTATTTTATATATATATGTGCATGCGAGCTAAACAAGATGAGATAAATTAATAACAAACCCCTCAAATTTTTTATATTAAGTCCTAAGTGTTCAAAGATATTTAGAATATCGACCGTCGCCTTCTAGCATTGTAAAATTAATAGAGTATTAAATATGTAATATGAGTCTATTGTGTCACCACAAGGAAAGTATTAAGTATTTAAGATGTTAATTTATCACATTTGATGCTTATAAAGAAAATTGAACAATATTATTTTATTGTGTCACCACAAGGACAATATTTTTCTTTTTTGAATATATGGAGTGCAAGGTTGGACTTAACTTAAATCATTTTAGTTCGAATGTACACACACTTGACCATTATGATTTAAGAGGCAAAATACAAGGAGTTACATAGTTGATGTAATTGACAAGAGTTGTCTATCTATTTATTTATATATTGTTTGTTGTGTCACCACAAGGCTATATACATTTGAAATGGGATCCTTATTCTCACTAGAAAATCTTTAATTAGATTTTGCCGAACTATATAAGTGAGGGTAATATAGTTTGATGAAAATAGTGGGAGATACCAATTTAAAACAAAACCTAATTTATTTTGGTAATTAATAAAAGAATGTATGCTAAAATATTGTTAATTACAAATTTATTTACAGAATTTTACAATGTCTAAATTACTATAATTGCGTAGCATATTAGATGCTAAATTAACCGGACCAAATTAAATGGATTGGTTAAGGAAATTGAGAATACTTCTCATGGCTGAAAAGCTATCTTATATCCTTAATACGCCTATCCCTGCAATGGTTGCAGGCAATGCCTTTGAGGAAGAGATTGCTACTTTTAGAAAGTTACAAGATGATGCACAGTTGGCTCAATACATCATTCTCGCATCCATGTGTAACGTGCTTCAGGGTCAGCATGAAACTATGGATGCTTCTACTATATTCCTGCACATCAAGTAGTTGATGGTGAGGAAAGTAGGACTGATAGATATCAAATATCTAAGGAGCTCTTCTGATCTAGAATGACCGATGACACTACAGTACAGATAAAAGTCCTAAACATTATCAATTTGATTGATTAATTAGGATAACAGGTTTTGTCATGGATGGAGAGTTGGGCCAAGATTTGATATTGCACTCACTCCCGGACTCTTTTCACAATTGTTATGAATTTTTTATATGAACAAGCTAAATACCAGCCTCGCTGATTTGCTTAACATGTTGAAAAATGTTGAGAGTCACTTTCCAACCAAGAAAGACCATGTCTTACTGGTAGGGGCGAAAAGATCTTCTGAAAAGAAGAACGATTCAAAGAAGGTAAATAGAAAGCCAAAAACAAAGGATAATAAGAATAAAACTGATACGGATAGCAAAGGAGTTTGCTTCCACTACAATAAGCCTGGACACTGTAAAGAAACTACGAGAAGCATCTTGCGGAGGCTAACCAAAGAAGCTTAGTGAAGTTTCAGTTAAAAATACAAATTTTTTCATGATTTAAAATAAATCTTTCTTTAAGTCAAGATTCTACTTGGGTATTGGATATCGACTTTGGTTATCATAAATATAGATTTATGAAGGAACCAAGCAGAAGTAGAAAGCTAAACAAAGATAAGCAATCTTATGTGTGGGAAATGAAGCAAAGGTTGCTGCATTAGCCATAGAAACTTATAGTTTAGCATTGCCTACGGGCAAATCTATCAAGTCAATAAGTTATTACTGTATTCCAGTTCGCGTTAGAAACATTATTTCTATTTTATTGTTAGACAATAAAATCTTTGGTATTATAATTAATAACAATTGTTGTTTTATTTATAATAATAATATTTTGTATAGAACTGAAATATTACTTAATGGATTTTGTATATTTGAATTACGTGAAAATAATTTTGTATATTGAATAAACTAGTATAAGAAAAAGGAGATAATCATTTAAAAAGTTGAATGTGTGTATTTGCTGAAATATAATTGTGAATTATTTGAAAGGTTCAAAGAATTCAGAAATGAAACAAATTGGCTAAGTATTAGGATTCTTTGATCGGATCAAGGAATGAATACTTGTGCAATGAGTTTCTAGATCATCTCAAATGGTTTTCTCATAATGGATGCCTCCTGATACGCAATAATTGATTGATGTATCTGAAAAGAAAAATTGTACCTTGTTGGACATGGTGCGTTCCATAATGATTTTACCGATATTCCACTATCATTCTGGGATAATGCCCTAGAAATGGTTGTATATCTATGAAAAGGTAACCTCAATATCCGTCCCCAAGACTCTATAAGAGTTATAGATAGGGAGAATTCCTAATCTTAAGTATGTTAAGATAAGGGGTTGTCCAACTTATGCGAAAAGGTTTCGAAGGATAAACTTGGAACAAGATTTGACAAGTACAGATTTGTGAGACATCCTAAACTAAGTTTAGGGTATATGTTCTATAATCCTATTTAGCAAAAGGTGTTTGTTGCAAAACACGATACCTTCTAAGATAAAGGTATTTATCATTAAAGGAGCTAGTGGGAGGATAATAGATCTTGAAGAGTTCAAGAACCACAAATCACTATAAGTTAAATATGAGGAACCTGTAGATGTCTTGTATGACAATCGGATTATAAATCTGGAATAGTACCGAAGATACCTGGAAAGTATAGATTAATCTTAGGTGATGATGATGAGGTACGCATCATAGAAGATGATGATCCAGTTACATACGATGAAGTAAGAGTTGTAGACACTCAGAGAAATGGATTGAAGCAAGCTTCTCAAAATGGAACATTCGTTTTGATAAAACAAATCAAAAGAGTTTGATTTTATCATAAACAAGAATGAACCTCGTGTGTACGAAAGGGTCAGTGGGAGCATTGTGACATTCCTAGTATTATAAGTTGATATACTATGGATAAGGAATGACATACCAATGCTACAATTAGTAAAGATAAAGTTGTCTAAACATTCCTCCATAAATGATTTGGAAGAGTATCTTAATTGGGGATACAAATCTATATAGATAGAATCAAGAGGATGCTCGACTTAACCCAAGAAACGTATATTCAATTGATACTAAAGTCGTTTAGCATGACAAACTCTATGGGATGTCTCATGTTGATGAGCCCTAGAGTGTATCTCTCTTAATAGTCCCCATAGACTCCTAAAAGAGAGATCGCATGAGTAACTATCATGTATGCATTGCAATATACGAGACCTAATGTTGATCGGTCATATTCTGGAGAAGTTCACTATGAGTCAGTGAAAAATATCTTAAAGTACTTAACCGGCACTAAGGATGTGATCATATTCATGGTGGGTTTAAACTAAAACTAGATGGCTTAACAGACTCAAGTTTTTCAGACAGACCAAGACGACAGAAAATTCACTTTAAGGTAAAGCGTTACCTTGAAGAGTGGTGCAGTGAATTGGAAAGGTTCCAAACAACAAAGAGTTGCTGGTTTAGTGATAAAGACAAAGAATATAGCTATAAATGAAGCTACAAGTTAATTGTTTGGATGAAAAGTTTATTACAGAACTAGGAATAGTTCTTAAGTCCCATCTTGGATCTAAACATGTGTTGTGGCACTTTCATTTGATTATGGGAATCATTGAAAGATGGGAAATCACTATAGAGATAGTGGACTCTCAAGAACAACATTGCACATCTATTAACTAAAGCTTATCCAACAATAGAATAATCGTCACTTAGAGAAGAAGGGTATGAGATACCATGGCGATTGGCTTTAGTGCAAGTGGGAGATTGAAAGTAGTATGCACACAAGCCAATCATATTTGATGATACAGCATATACTTTGTAACAATCTTATTCATTTATTAATAAAAAGTATTAATTCATTAAAGGCTTTTAATTATCTACATAATGATGTTTTATAATATGTGATAAACTCATAGTTTTAAGCAATGTTTTTAGAATAATGATGACGATCATTCTAATGAGATCTAAATTCTTAGAAAGCTTAAAACTAAAATAGTTCTCAATCATTGGATTAATAAATTGGGAATTAATAAATCCGGATAGATTGGTACATATGTTGCTTGCTCATTGGATGAGGATGATTGATCACATGATCATTTGTGTGGAGGCACTAAAGTAAGTATGTAGGTGCTTATTAGAGAATAAGTTCACTAAACGTGGCTCGCTAAGGAATACCTAATGGAGTTTTATTTGCCTGTCAATAGGAATTCCTGTAGTGATAGTAGTACAAGTAATCCTTGGACTTGAGATCATCATAGTATCTTATGTATGATGAATTATACTTTGACTTATTCCTTAAGACCCTTAGGGTATATCAAAGGGTATGCTTGGGTATAATAAGTTATACATGGAAATAATGTATGCTCAATAAAGAATCTACCACTTCTAGTAAAAGAAGAGAAATGTCCTATATGATTCGATAAATGACAACTAAGTAGTCTGTAAGACCCCAAATTATTAATAAATGAAATTTAAATTTCCTCTATTTATTATTTTGAAATAGTAAGTGTTAAATTGATTAATGAGGTTAGTTATGGGTAAAATGCGCAAATATTTCAAATAAGCAGGTGGTTATAAAATATTCATTGTTGTCGGGGAATATTCGTTTGGTCGTGAAATATTCTTTCTGTCGGGGAATATTTGTACAACTGCGCAGTCTTTTGTGGGCCCCATAACGGAAAGCGATTGGATGAAGAAAACGACAAGTATATGTTTTTTATTAATAACGGCGTAGTTGTTACCGTTAATACTGTTGGAATACCCGGTGGTTAAAATACAGTAATACGCGTTGTTACACAGTAGCACACTGTATTGCACCAATTATTGATTCTTACGTAAGAAGGCACTACTCAATAATGGTTACAGTAATTACTGTTCAGTATTTTATTTTATTGATTCAATAATTGCTGCGTTGATATTTTATATTACTGTTGTTTCAATAATTGTCACTACACAGTATTTCCCATTATCAGATCAATAATTCATATTATTTGAATAATATTATTAGATAACATTATTGGCAATGTCTAGAAAGTTCTGTCTAAGGAGAGGTTTGGTCGTCTAATTGCGCGCCAGTAAGGAGAAATCCTTATTGGAAAGCCCCCTCTTTCTTGGGAACGGCCTGGTTGTCATAAATGTGATTCTGTAATATTATTTGTGAATAATTAATTATTGATTCATGTGATAAGGAAATATTTATTTTTGTGGATATAAATGAGGGATATATTTTTGTGGTTAAAAATGAAGGAGTTAATGTTGAGGTTTTTATCAGTATTTTTGTCGGAATAGAGGTATTAAAAATCAGGGTTTTTGAAATATTTTGCGGGGGTTATGATTTTTAATCCGACCGTTGGATCGTGGTAATTTTTAGATATGTTATACATATATAAGTTGAGTATATGTCCACAAATTTTGAACCGTTAAAAATGAACGTATGATTTATTATGAATTTTACGAGATGACTGGTTCAGAAATTGTTGAATTTTCGGAGTTAATCATTTTGGTAGAAAATTCTAGAATTGGTGGGCCCCACTCTTGGTTGGTGAGGAAATGTGCTGAGATTTTTATTCAAATGTGGTGGGTGGGAATAGTAGCAGGTAAAGCCATCAGGTTGCAGGTTAAGTCTGCTTCGGCGTGCTAACATTTTCCTATAAATAGAGGGCTAAGTTAGAATTGAAAATCACACCAGAAATAAGTTTTTTCTCTTTTTCTCTCTAGATTATTGAGTGTATTTTGTTAGTATTTAGATACTTTGAGAGTTTCTATTCATCAGAGCAAGTTTCTTTCAGCCCTATACCGGTATTCCGACCAGAAGTACTGATATTTTGAGGTAAGGGATATTATCTTCTTCTTAAATGATATTATTTTCTTCAATATCATTATGCCGAAATATTGGTTGGAAATTTTTATCAAATTTGGAACTTTTCACGTCGGGGTTACTATTTATGAGTTACTATTCACGAGTTACTATTCACGAGTTACTATTCACTAAAAAATAAAATTTTCTTCTTTTCGTCCAAAATATATATTCTGGGTACTAGCTTTGATTGTATCCATGTTTTGATCATTCTTGAATTCTACTTCACTATGAATAATTATAAGGTATTTTTGGACATGGATAAATCGAAATACGAATCCTTAATATTTATTATTTTGTTTCACTGGATTCGTTTTCTTTAAGATATTTTTCATCATCCTCAGTCCTAAATGATGATATTACTGAATATCTTTGACCCGTAGTGCAAAGATGAATGATTAACTGATGAATATCTTTGGCTCGTAGTGCAAAGATGAACAGGTGTTGAGATGAACATGACCGACTGGTGATACAAATGAATATCTTTGGCCTGTAGTGCAAAGATGAATATTTGATTAAAGATGGTTATTGATTGTTATTACAGGGATACAATATTGATGATGGACTTTTAAATCTTAGAAGATAGTAGAACTCATTCTCTACTTGACCCTTCTAATGGTTTGTTGTTTCCGCTGCAGTTATTGATTTAAAACTTGTTGTCTATTGTATTCTATTAAATTTTTCCCTGTTGAAGACTAACGATAATTTATTCTGTATTATCTTAGTCATAATGTTCTTTACTGGGCTAGTTGAGCTCACCCTTTTCCTTTTTGTTCCATTTTTCTCAGGAGGCGAGAATGTAGCGAGTACTAGTCGGGGTATGGAATGATGGTTCTAGAAGTTACTTTAGTAGTCCTCACCATTTTTGTGAAATAATGTATCAATAATTGTAATGAGGACTTATTTGAGTGTGGATATTGTCTAAATGACAATATTTGTATTTAAACTCACAGTTCTTGTGTTGTAATAATAAAGATGTAGTTGTTTCTGTACCATGTATTTTGGCGACTCAGAATGGGTGTTGTATACCTATTTTGGGGGCGTCACATAGTCCTTGGCCAAGGCAGAATGAAATTAGAAAGGAGTTTCTAATTTGTATTATTTGGAGTTGTGCATTTAAGAGTCGAAATACATATAATTGAATAAAATAAGACTTGACAGTAATTTCATGTCTTATATTGAATTGGGACATTGTATGGTGGAAGGATTGTATTGTACGGTAACTATTTACTCAAATGTTCTTTTATGATTAATGTTGAAATCTATATTATCTGAAAAGTCGTTGATCGCTAGGGAGGCTTATCCCTATTGTAGAATAAATATTATTTATTTATATAAATTAATTATTTAATTTATTTATTTAAATAAGGTTAGAATTGTTCTAAATGATTTATTCACAACGAGTTTAATATGGAGAACCTAAAGGGTCACACCAAAAAAGGAAAAATAATTATTTAAGAAGTTAATGGCATAATCATAATAATATGTTAAGTATATTTAATTTAATCTATGGTGATAAAATAAATTAAATAGCTTAATATTTATTATTTAATATTTAATATTTTTGAAATATTAAATATAAATTAATAAGAGGAGTCTTATTAATATTATTATAATTATTATTATTTTAATTTCTGAAAGAGTTTATGAATTAATTTAATATAAGTACTCTCATTTATTTCTAATAGGATTAGGAGAGAAAATTAGTTAAAGAAGTTTAATTAATTATCCCTTATAAGATTAGGTAACCCATTTAATTAAAAGAGTTTAATTAAATAAATAATACCCTATTTTCTAATTAGATTAGTAGGGTTAACTGATATCTTTATAAGAGGAGTCTTATATCAGATATCAACACACGCAATTCCAACAGTTGGGATAGTACGCTCTTTTTCTATGAGAGATAAAAAAACTAAGGTTTAGCCAACCATTCATCTTCTTGAATCTTTATTCTTTCTTGGTGGATCACCTGTAGAGGCCAAACACTTGGGTAGCTAACGTTGATCAAAGGAAGGAACCAAACCCGGTGGATTCAAGTTGAATGTGAAAAAGATTGGAGGTGAACTTGTACCTGAGGAAGCTCAAATCTTCAAGGATATAATTCTTGTTCTTCATATCTTTTCGTTTAATTAATAATTGTGCATAAAGGATGATCCGGGTATATACTTTGTAAAATTTTTAAACTCTATTTTTTTCACGTTTCCGCTTATTTTGTGCAATTTGATTGCTTCATGAATATTACAAACCTAACAGTCTATACCTTATTAGATACCGATTCTACCCATTCTTTTATCTCTCTTGCTTGCGCTCAACGTTTAAATTTGACTCCGGAGAAATTAGACTTTGACTTATCGGTTGAAACTCCGTTAGGAGAAACCTTCGTTACCTCCACTGTTTATAAATCTTGTTCATTCAAATCGACACTTTCACGTTACTTGTTGATCTTATCTCTTTGAAAATACTTGCCCTTGATGTGATTTTTGGAATCGATTGGTTAACTACTTATCATGCCAAAATTAATTTTTTTTCGTAAGGTTGTTAGCTTTCATATTCCTAACCAACCTGTTATTCGAATTCAAGCAACCAAACCACTAAAGTCAATCACTGTTATATTAAGCCATAAGTAAAGAGCCCTGAGCCTTTCACTGGTGACTTCCTTGTGTGGAATGCACCGAAGCCAGACTTTTCGTAGGCGACACCGTGAATGACTATGGTAAGTTGATAGGTATCATTGTGACGTACTATCCAAGTCTTAGGATGAAAGTCAAAGTTTGTATTCCTAACGTATTCCTGAAGACTCTTAGCCTACCCCTAGAGCGTGAAATCAAATTTTGTATTGACCCCAGTACAAAACCCATTTTTAAAACCCTTAAGTATTTCTTCACCCAAAACGAACGGAACATGCGCCAAAGATGTTGGTTCGAGCTATTGAAGGTTACGACTATACCATTCAATTCCATCGTGGGAAAAGTGAAAGTGGTAGCTGACGCGTTGAGTAGAAGATCGTATGCGGTTACGAGTGTGACGTTGTTAACACAAAGACCCATTTCGTACGATCGACTTACAAAAGATGGAGATAGAGTTAAAGACTCCAAGAACCTACGTGAAGATAGTGAATATACGAGTAGAATCGACTTTAGTTGATAATGTTAAAGCCGCTCTAGCTACAGATCCGGAGCTGATAAATACGAAGAAGAAGGTTCAAGAAGGCGTTATTATAGAAGCAAGAGTCGATGAAGAGAGGAAATCTCAACCCTCGATTTAATTGGCCCATTTGAAACCCTCGATCGAGTAAGAATTTATGGCCTATAGACTCACTTTACCGCTAAGTATGTCGCGTGTTCATAACGTTTTTCACGTATCGATGTTACGTAAATATGTGGACGACCCGAACCACATTATTCAATTGGAATTAGACGAGATAGTAGAAGATTTAACGTATGAGGAGATACGTGTAAAAATCTTGGATAAGAAGGATCATATTCGATACTTAAAGGTTATACCTCAAGAGTTAGAATCTAAACGAGGTATCCTCACCTCTTCGGCATACCAGTTAGGTACGTAAATTTCGAGGGCAAAATTTCATAAGGAGGGGAGATTGTAAGACTTCGAATTTTATGAAATAAAAGTATTCAATTTTCTTATAATTAATATTTTATTTCGTAAATTGTTAAATTGATAAAAGGTAAAAGTTAAGGGTGATATATGAATTTTTTTTGCAAAGTAAGCAAGTTGTTATAAAATATTCATTTGGTCAGGGAATATTCTTTTTATCGGGAATATCCGTACGGCGGCACAATCATTGGTGGACCCCACAATGGAAGTATTGTCGTAGTTAAAAAATGACAGAATGATCTTTTTATAAAAATAAGGCGAAAGTTTTACCGTTAAACTGTTAAACTACCCGGTAGTAAAAGTACAGTAATACGCGTGGTTTCATAGTAGCACACGGTATTGATTATTGATGCTTACGTGAGAAGTCACTCAGTTATACTCAATTATATTATTGCTACAGTAATTGTTGCATCATAACTCTCATATTATTGATTCAATTATTATCACAGTATCATCTGCATAATATTTTATATTATTACATCAATAATTGAGACGACAAAGTTATTCATATTATTATTTGAAATATTGACAATATCTAGAAGTTCTGTCAAGGAGAGGTTTGGTCACCTAATTGCGCGCCAATAAGGAGAAATCCTTATCGAAAAGCCCCCTCTTTCCTGGGAACGACCTGGTTGTTAAATATTGTGAGTTATATTATTAATAATGAATAAGTTTGTATTGATTAAAGATGAAATTGATAGTCCCATTGTGTGAGAATTATTAGTGTTAGTGGAAATTGACATTTATTTCGATAATAATTAATGTCTGGAGGTTATATTTACCAATCGGGTAATTTACCGGATAAATGAGCAATTAATTGCTATTAATTCACATGCTTATAACTATGTGTTCACATGTGTGTACTATTAATTCACATGATTTACTATTAGGGGAGTTGGTGTAAGATTGATAATACTTGCGTGACTAAATTAAAAATGAAGGTATAGATGAAGGTACTATACTGTTATTATTTTTTTCACATGTTTAGAACTATTGAGTCACATGATTTACTATTGATTCACGTGATTTACTATTAAGAGAGGTGGTGCAAGTTTGGTAATACTTGCAGGACTAAATTAAAAATGAAGAAAAAGAGGAAGGTATTATACTGTAATATTTCGAGCCCCAAAATGTGCAATTATCAAAACTATATTTTCCTATAAATAGAAACTCATTCTTCCTTCATTTCTCACCAATTCACTAAGTCCCACAAGAGCAATTATTATAGAGAGAGATTATAGAGAGAAAGAAAAAGAGAAGTCTGCTACCTCACTATTCCAGTATCCTGTTTTCTTCTAAGGTAAGGGGTATTATTTCTTTCGTATTCATGAAGAGAGTTATTTTCTTTCAATACTCGTAAGGGTTGTTATTGCACTCTTTATTATTCTATTAGAATAACCTGTCTACGTGGACTACCACATGCCTGTTATTCCATTCTTTATTATTCTGTTGGAATAACCTATCTACGCGGACTACCACATGCATGGTGAAATTCTTCTGTTATTCTATTCTTTACTATTCTATTGGAATAACATGTCTACGCGGACTACCGCATGCATGGTGAATGACCCTTCGTATTCATTCCTTAGTAAATTATGGAAATGATCTATCTACGTGGATTACCGCATGGCGGGTGAAAATCTATTTAAAGATTCATATATTCTATTATACTCAGTTGGTTAAAGTTTTGGCTTCTATACTCCATGAAATTAGTAGAATATCCTTGATATTTGCGCTTCATCCAGTATCTTTTCATGAAAATATTCTTTTGAGCACTCTTGAATTTTACTCCACAAAGCAGTATCATGTGGATAATTTGGACGTTATTGATTTCTGGATAAATTAAATTATAAATCTTTAAAATTTATCATTTAACTTGTTTTATTGAATTATTATGTCATGGTCATCATCCTCATGCTTATATTATGATGAAAGTCATTGCTGGCTTACGTGCATAGATGGACTTGGTATGATTATGACCAGAGATTATTTGGTATAATCATAATTGTAATGTAACGAATGATGTGGTAAAAGTCCTAATTGGCCTGTAGTTCATTGATGGACAGTTGTCGGTATGACTATGACCATGGATTATTTGGTATAATCATGACCATTGATGATTACATGAATATCTTTATCCGTGGTGCAGGGATGATTCGATTTTATTTATTAAGCTGAGTCTCTGCGATAAAGTTGATGAAAAACTTTTTGAATCATAGAAGATAATAGATTTTATGCTCTACTTGACTCTTCTAATGGATTGCTTGTTCCGTTGCAGTTAAACTTGTTGTCTATTATATTCTATCAGTTTAACATTGTTAAAGGCTAACGATAACTTATTCTGCATTATCTTAGTCGTAATATTTCTTACTGGGCTAGTTGAGCTCACCCTTTGCTTTCATTGTTCTCTTCAGGAAATGAGAATATAGATGGGACTAGTCGGGGAACGGAGTGACGGTCCAGATTATAGCATTAGTAGTCCTCACTATTCTGTTAAATAGTGTGATAATAAATATAATGAGGACTCTATTTGAGTTTGAATACTGTCTAGAAGACAATATTCGTATTAAAACTCTCAATTTATGTTTTGTCATATTTTACACGTCAGTTGTATTATTAAGTTATATTTGAATTTTGTACCATGTATTTGGTGACTCAAGATGGGTGATGTATACCTATTTTGGGGGCGTCACAGCCTTCCTCGTCAGATTAGTCAACGGGGTCAGTATCTTAGAAAAATCCTGGATAAATATTCGATAGTACCCAACTAACCCTAAGAAACTTCTCACCTCTGTCGATGTTCTTGGTTGTTCCCAACTACTTACTGCTTCGACCTTTTTGGGGTCTACTAAGATTCCATTCTCATCCACCACGTGGCCTAAGAATTGGACCTTCTTCATCCAAAATTCGTATTTTGAAAACTTCGCATACATCTTCACCTTTCGTAGTGCCTCCAAAACAATCTCTAGATGTTTGGTGTGTTCTTCCTCTGTCTTCGAGTAGATTAAAATGTCGTCGATGAAAATTACTACGAATTTATCCAAGTATGGCTTGAAAACTCGATTCATCAAGTCCATGAATGCTGCCGGAACATTAGTTAAACAGAATGACATTACCAAAAACTCGTAATGTCTATAACGGGTTCGAAATGTAGTCTTTGGTATATCCTCATCACGCACTTTCAGTTGATGATATCCTGTCCATAAGTCGATCTTCGAGAAACATTTAACTTCCTTTAGTTGATCAAGCAAGTCATCTATCCTTGGTAGTGGAAATCTATTCCTGATCGTTACTCTGTTCAATTCTTGATAATCGATAAAGAGCCTCATCGATCTGTCCTTTTTCTTAACGAATAACACTGGTGCTCCCCAAGGAGACACACTCGGTCGAATGTAACCTTTATCCAATAATTCTTGAAGTTGTATCATCAATTCCTTAATTTCTACTGGCGCCATACGATATGGAGCTTTCGAAATCGGTGCCGTTCCCGGTGCTAAGTCTATTACGAATTCGATTTCTCTGTCTGGCGGAAGACCAGGCAGATCGTCTGAAAACACATCTTGAAATTCATTCACTACGGGTATATTTTTAATTTCTACTCCCCTTTTTTGAGTATCCACGATGTAAGCTAAATAACCTACACATCCTTTCCTTAACAATTTCTTGGTCTGCATCATCGTAATGCAACACGATTCCTTAAGAGATGAGCTACCATGAAACACTACCTTAGACTTACTCAGAGTCTGAAGGTTCATACATTTGTTCTGACAGTCAATTATCGCTGCATGATTATATAACCAATCCATTCCCAGTATTACGTCGAATTCTCCCAATCTAACAGGAATCAAGTCTATGCTCAGTTCATGTTCTCTAATGTTTGCGCGACAATTTTGATAAACGTATTCCACATGGATTATTTCCTTATTCGTAACTTCTACGTTCAAGGAATCTTCTAAACGTTCTCGGGGTGTACTAAGTTTACTAGCAAATTCTTCAAATACAAATGAACAGGTCACACCCGAATCAAATAATACATAAGCATTTATATTATTGATTGGGATTATACCTGACACCACGTCCTTCGCTGCTACTGCGTCCTGGACGGTCATGCTAAAGGTTTGGGCGGTCGATCGGTTGGGTTGCGCAGGTCCACAAATCATTAACTTACTTCCTCCTCCCTAGCTTCCACCAGCTCCACCGCTTCCTTTGTTTGGGAAATCCTTTATCTGGTGCTCTGTTGATCCACAAGCAAAACATCCTCTAATCTTCTTCGGCTTTGGGCAGTTCGGCGATATGTGCCCTTCTTGGCCGCAATTATAGCAAGTGTTTTTCCTCTTCCAGCATTCTCCCTGATGACTTCTTCCACATTTGTTGCAAGCTTCGGTCCTCTTCTTAACGTTTCCATGGTGACTCTCACCTTGGTTATTGTTTCTGTTGTTGTTATTTTCCCATTTCCTCTTTCTGGAGTTACTTCCTCCACTGCTGCTCCCTACACAATGCTCACTACAAGCGTTCTTGTTCTTCTTCTCCTTATGATATAGACTTAAGGCCTCACTTCCACCTTCCGTGATGATTGCCTTCTCTAACAATGTTGTAAAGGAATCAATCTGGAAGACTGATACCTTATTATACAACCACGGCTTCAACCCTTGCTCAAAATGTCTCGCCTTCCTCTCCTCATCCACAACTTGGTGTTCTGCAAATTGCGCTAGTTCATTGAACTTCACTGCGTATTGCGCCACTGTCATATCTCCTTTTTTTAACTCTAGGAACTTCACTTCCATCCTACTCTTCATACTCTTTGGAAAATAGTTCTCAAAAAACAACGTCGTAAACCTCTCCCATGTTATCGTTCCTTCCCTCGCTCTCTGCTGATTAGTTTCCCACCAATAGTTTGATTCGCCCCTCATCATGTATGTGGCAAATATTGTCTTCTGGTCTTCACCCATGCGTGCAATAGTTAAGGCCTTCTCGATCTCCTTGATCCAGGTTTGTGCAACTATCGGGTCAGTGGTTCCCGTGAACCTTGGGGGTCCTACACTCTTAAATTCTTTGAAGTTTGTTACTGGGACAGCTTGGGGAACAGGTTGTACAAGTTCGTTTCTTCCCCTCAGAGCTTCTCCCAGTAAATCTACCAGTCGCTGTATTGGATCTACAGGTCCTCTCTCATCAATAACTGACTCTTCTTGGACAGTTATTCTACGTCTGGGCAACATTTTTTGCATCACAAAATTTTCATTTAATTATCTAATTACAACACTTAGACATTTCTCAACTGAAAGGAACTAAAGGTTTATAACACGTTTCTGAAATATGATCATTTATATTCATATGCCAAATGGTTACAATACACGTTCTTTTCTAGCATGCCGCTATAAATGAAACACATATCCCTTAGTATCACAAAAGACGGGGACAACACCAGCTTACTACCCCTCTAACATTTTTCAAAAGCTTGGGGTTTACTACCACCTCACATCTTACACAAAAGACTGAGATTACAACAACATATTAACAACACATATATAAAACTACTATACTACTGAGTTTTTCTTGCTAGACTCAATCTAACATTCCACGTTCCACGGTGCTCTGATATTCCTTCTGCGTAATGAGTGCCACCATATCCCAACTTATGGTATGCTGGGTCTGTCCTTGCTCAATTGAGTAGTGATTCACCCCATCGATCAATCTCTCCATGGCCGTGCGTAGAGCATAGCCCATCTTGTTCATCTTCCTCCTCTTGCACCGCACCTCATCCTCTACATCATTCACCCTATCATTGGAATCCTCCCACTTTTCCTCAAAGTGAATCCTTCACCTCCATCTCTAACTGAGTTCTGAGAGCCTCCTTCTCCGTCCTCTCACTCAAAACCCTCTGCTCCAATTATTCTAGCTTTCCTGCCAACTCAACGTTCCTCGCCGCCGATCGGTGAAACAAGGCCCCCATCTGGATCCCTGCCTCTTTACAGTGAGCAATTTTTACCTCCATCTCCTGCATCACTAGTTGCCTCTCAAGAGTCTCAGTCTTTAGCTCCTAAACTATACATCCTAATTCCAAAATCTGTTATTCATATTCTCCCAACATCTGATCTTTGAAAGTGGTCCCGCTGGAGTCCTCCATGGGCTCGGGTTCCTCCTCCACGGGTTCCTCCTCCATAGGCTCCTCCTCCGGATCAGACTCCTCAGGTAGAGGCTCTATCTCCTCCTCCTCCTCGTCATCATCATCAATAGGGGCAACTACCTATATAGGCTCCGCTATCAAGGGTGCCTCATAGACAACGTGGATATCACGCGGCTCTTCTTCGACTACTCGGCTAGGCCCTCCCATGTCAGTCATCCTACAATCACCAACATAAGACAAGACTGTTGGGTAAAATCTGTATACGCATAACATACAAGTATACGTGGTCAACAAGCAATAAAGTGATGAGTAGAGTATCGTTCCCACAGAGATCAACTAGCAATAATCTTAACTTACAATTACCAATTTATTATTAATCCTAATTTTATTAAACTATTCAACTCAATGTTTATAATTAAAGATTCTAAATTAAAGAATAACAAACTACCACAAAACAATCAAAAATATCAAAATCTAGAATTTCAAATAATTAATGGAGAATTAGACCTATGATTTCACCCTAAGCTTCACTCTTATTTTAACACCTTTATTCTAATTGAATTCACTATCCCAGTTTATTAATCAAGAATACGAATGTAGTACTAACCACCTGTCGATGCACTAATATCGTATTAACTTAAATCCACAATTAAGATAGAAACATGTTAAACACATTAATTAATAAACTCACTGTATCTCTATGTGAATTACAATTAAATAAGGTTTAAGAATAAGTTATCTATCCGATTACATGCGATGCTAAGCATATCTCTACCTTAACATGCATCAAGATTTTGCTATTCACAAAATTCATGAACATGCGCTATATCAACTAGGCTCGATTCCATACAAATCCACAAAGAATTGTTGATCAGGTAATTCATAAATTCAAGCTCAAATTAATATAGATAAACTGGAAATAGATTATTGAAATGGAAATCAAAGTTATAAAATCATCGATTCACTCAAAGATCCATCATAAGCCTAAAAAATGAGTTAGTTCATCATAAACGAAATAAACACTAAATAATTTAAAGGAAACATCCTATCAATTACAAATAAAAGACTAAACAGAAGAATAGTGATGAACACCCTTCACGTAGCGTAGAATTGCAATTGTCCCAAAAATCTCTTCAAAATTCTCCTCCAAGCTTAATATGAAAAATTGGAAATAATCTCTGTGTATCGTCTTGCGTCTCTCTCTCTGATTCGTTGTTTTAATGCAATATATAGATACCATAGTGTTCTAGCCGAAAACCTCTGTCCAAAAGAGTCCATGCGCCGCACCAAGTCTCAAATCCATGTCCCATCCGAGTTCAAATTAAACCAGGAGACTCCAGATTTCGGCACCCCCGCCCCGACGGGCTAGTCCATTGTCAACCAAGTTTGCTTATTTCATGTATTTTTCCAAAATTGCTCCAACAGACCTCCTTTCTTCACGACTTGCCTCAACAACCACCCTACACATAAAAGAACAAGAAATGAGTAAAAACGAACATGAAAACTCGAGAGTAACAACGAATTAAGCTTGAAATGAACTTCGATTCATGGATATAAAATCCACTTATCAAAATCCCCCAAACTTAAATGGCGTTAGTCCTCGAGCACAAAACAAACTACATGATATGCAATGCGATGCAATGAGATGGAATGAATATACTCTATATGCTTTCGATTCCAACAGTATCACAGAATCAAAATTATCCCATCGGCATCAGAGAAAACAAGCAACTCTACAATATGGATCACCAAAACCAATCCACAATTCCGTATTAATTCTCAAATCTTAAACCATTATTATTTGTATAGTGTGCGTGTGTGTTCAACATCCATGGTAACTGATGCAGACTCAAATTCAATACATAATCAATTTCTTAGAAGGAATCATACAGTGTAAACTTAAAAAATTCAAAAATAGTCACATTCCAACTAAAACTAAGCAATACCATACTGAAGGTTTCATGCAGGGTACTTATACTTTATTTATATTATTATACACAGGGGCTTTTTGCTCTTTTCCCATTTTATTATTTTTTTAAAAGATTCATACATGACTGTGCAATGTCTTATCACATTAGGCTAACAGTGATACCCCTTAGCGAGCTTTCGACCAACGACTCCCAGAAAATAAAAGACCTTAGGGCGCTAGGTGTAAAGACAGTCCCCTTGGGCGTACTTGCTCAAGTAACAAAGGCCCCGAAACAAGACTAGTCATGATATATATAATCCTTTTTTTAGATAAAGCTTATATACCCCACATATAATCCCCCAAACTTAGGTTCTTGCCTAATTTTCGCCTTTACTGTCTATCCTTGTCGTTTTTGTATTTACCCTGACAATATCCTTTAGAAGCTATTTACGTATCAATTTAAACTAACCAGTCAACAAAGATGTTATTAGCGTGCTAACCTTCTTTATACCAGTTTCAAACAAGCGCACGATTCGATTCATAACAGAAATTATATCACAGTTCTAATAATCAATACTGTATTGATTAACTTATTCTCAATCTCATCATTGGCCCACAAATAACATGAACTGCAAAACTGTTGGACATATGCAAACATAATATTAACTATATTTTTTATAACAGAACAAAATGCGATAATAACATAATAAAAAAAATGCAATAACAGTAATAACCTAAGCTACTATGTATGTACTTTAGGTATCATGCAACTATGTCAAAACCTATATGCAACATCATAATTCCTAATTACCATGCAAAACTGGAATGCAAAGACAAATTTAAACCTAGGTACTACATATGCATGCCAACAAGAATTTAAATCCCCCAAACATAAGTAAAACAATGCCCTAATCGGATGAATAATCAAATATAAGTATGTGAGGACTTCCCTGCTATCGCTTAAGTTTGAGGAGGTGGTGGTTGATCTTCTCCCTCAGAGTCGCTCGGTGGAAACTTTGACATGGGCATGGGCTGCTAATATGGAAATTGTTTAGTAGGATTGAAGTTCTGGAGTGTCATATTTAAGGATGCGAATGAAATGTTCATGGTATCAAATAGATGGTCTTGTCACATTGCAAGCCGTCACATCTCCCGTTGAGTTGCCTTGTTGTGCTCCTCCATTTGTTGATGTAATGCACGGAACTGAGGGTGAGATATGGTGTTTCGAAGATAGTTCTACCTCAGTCCATTGATCTCCCATAGTTTCATCCTCATCACCCGAGGTGTCTACGGCGTCAGCCTCGTCCTCCGAAGCTGATGGAAATATAAACCCTAAACCTCGAGGATGAGATTCACCTCCAGCCCACATTGAATAACGTGCTATCATTCTCAAATCTAGCAGCTGTAGTGGCATAAGGGTGGGCTCATCATCAGACCATCTAACACCTGCTTAATGACACAACCCACAAATTAGGGATGGATGTGGCAAGCCTCTTGAGAAATTACCCCGTAGACATCGGCGAATTAAAAAATTGATTATGGCCCCGACATTGAGGATGAAGTCTTGTACAATAGCAAAAAGAAGTAGTGCCTTCTCCTTGGTGACATCCGATGTGTGCGTGGATGGTAACAGTTTTGCACATAGAAAGACGTACCAAATTTTCCTATACCGACTGAGATCTTTGTTGTGAAACACCGTACCTCCCTTCTGACCCTTGATCCACGTCGTACCCGACTTAGTCATTGCTTTAATAATCTCCTCATAGTCAGGATTGAAATCCCTCAAGTGAGCATATCGGCACTATCGAGGTACCCGCAACTAATAGTACGTGTTGATGGCGTCAGCACTGAACGGGACCAATCGACCCTGCATAAAATCATTGAATGGTGTCGTGTCCTCAACGTTCGTATAGAACTCCTTGACCAGATTAACGGCGGCGGCCTCGGGCTCCTCAGTGAACTTGACCCACCCTTTTTGATAGATTTGTTGCATCATCTCACCATCGTGAGCATCCGGTGCCAACCCCCGCTCTAGTGTAAGAGCCTTGGTGACCATGTAATCGTACCGGTCGGCGACGACGACACTTTTAAACTTTCGGCGGTCGAATATGTGGGATGGTGGAGTTGGCCTTGAACTCTCCCATCTTTGTCGCTTGGAGGTCGGTTAAGAAGCCATTGATTTTTGAATGTCTGAACTCACTGTCGAACACCCTACCTTCCCCTCACATGTGGTTCACGCAAAATACTGAACACTTGGTGGGCACAGTATTTTCTCCCCCCAAATTGAAACCTTGATATCTTATAGTGCTTTGAAGTGATGAATTGGAACACCAAGCATGCACTCGAAATTGCTCTCTAGTAGCCTCTGATGAATTGGGATGAGATGTGGCAATATATAGAAGGTGTGTGATGGGGTGTATTGGTGGATTGAAAAGGTGGAGTAGTGGAAATCGTGGGCGTGAAGTAGGTTCAATGGATTTAGGTAATGGGTAGAAGTAATGGGGTAGGTGTTGTAAATCGTGGGTGTTGTGTAGGAGAATGGGTAGGCGTGGGTTATGTTTGAGAATGGGAGAAAGAGGGATTCAATTAGCAAGAGAGAGTATTGGGCCCGTGGCTGTGTAACTGTCGAAATTCATTGCCAAGGTTCGAGGACCCCCGCCCCTACGGGGGGTATTATGCTTGGACAGTCCACCCCGGTGGGCCTAGCTTCTGTTAGTTTCTGTAGAGGAGCCCTGCCCTGGCGGGGGGTGTAGTGTATTTTGAGGCCGCCCCGGTGGGGGTGTTCCCTGACTTCAGATTTTTATGGCTTCGAATTTGGCCTTGCAACTTGCTCTTTTCTCTTCTTTTCTTACATGTTGCTCCTCTTAATCACTTTTTTCACCTCCTGCAACCATAAAACATGCGAGATAATAGATAATTGATCACTTGGATTATGATTGAGGGACTAACAAGATTTTTACTATATAATACTACCTAATAACATAATAAAAACTATATGCTAACACTTATGAATGAAAATATGAGAAATAACAAAAGATTGCGTTGCCTCCCAATTAGCGCTTGATTTTAAGTCGTTCAGCCTGACTACTTCCTATTTACGGTGCGTCGGACAATGTGATGGCAATGACATCGGTGTTGGCCTCGCCACCCCAATAGTGCTTTAATCGATGACCGTTGACTTTGAACGTATCTAATGGATTGCGACTGTAGAGTTCAACTACGCCATGAGAGAATACCCGCTTAACAGTGAATGGTCCCAACCATCTCGAATTAAGCTTTCCTGGGAAAAATCGTAGCCGTGAGTTGAACAAAAAGACTGATTGCCCCGGCTCGAATGTTCGACGTATAATTTTCTGGTCGTGCCATCGTTTTACTTTTTCTTTGTATAATTTGGAGTTGTCATAGGCGTGAAGGCGAAATTCATCGAGCTCATTCAGTTGAAGTAGTCTCTTTTCCCCTACAGCTGCTTGATCGAAATTGAGTTTTTGAACTGCCCAATAAGCCTCATGTTGTAGCTCGGCCGGTAAGTAACGTGCCTTCACGTACAGTAGTTGATATGGTGACATCCCGATTGGTGTCTTGTATGCAGTCCGGTATGCCCATAATGCATCATCCAACCGAAGTGACCAATCTTTCCGACTCGAATTTACTACTTTCTCCAGTATCTTCTTAACTTCTCTATTTGATACCTCAGCCTGTCCACTTGTTTGAGGGTGATACGATGTATCCACCTTGTGGTTAACCCCATACTTGGTCAAAAGAGCTGTAAAAGACTTATTGCAGAAGTGACTACCTTCGTCGCTGATAATTACTCTTGTCGTACTAAACCTTGTGAAAATATTCTTTTGTAGGAATTTAAGGACCACCTTAGCTTCGTTAGATGGGAGTGCTGCAGCTTCAACCCACTTAGATACGTAATCCACTGCGAGTAGAATATACTGATTATTCAGGGACGACGGGAATGGACCCATAAAATCGATACCCCATACATCAAAAATTTCAACTTCGAGAATTGTTTGTAGGCATCTCATTCCTTTTTAAAATGTTGTCCACCTTTTGACATATATCATATGTTTTAACAAACTGGTGGGCGTCCTTAAATAGTGTATGCCAATAGAACCCAGATTGCAACACCTTCGCGGCTATCCTCTCACTCCCATAATGTCCCCCATATGTAGATGAATGACACTCACGTAGAATATTCTTCACTTTACTGTAGGGCACACATCTTCTAATCATTTTGTCGGCGCACTGCTTGAACAAATACGGTTCGTCCCACATGTACCACTTCACGTCATAAAGGAACTTCTTTTTTTGTTGTCTTGTGAGATCAGTTGGAAGAACGTTGCTCACAAGATAATTCGCATAATCTGCATACCAAGGAAATTCTGCATTTATCCCAAACAGTTCTTCATTCGGGAATGATTCATTGATTTTATACTTGTCCTCTTTCAATTTCTCTTGGTTTTCAAGCCTAGACAAGTGATCGGCTACCTAATTCTCCGTCCCCTTTCTATCCTTTATTTCTAGATCAAATTCTTGAAGCAGGAGAATTCATCGGATAAGCCGTGGCTTACCATCTTTTTTCGCAATTAGGTACCAAATAGCCGAATGGTCTATGTAAACTATCACCTTAGTCCCTATCAAGTATGCTCGAAACTTGTCAAATGCATACACTACTGCAAGCAATTCCATTTCCGTGATTATATAGTTCATTTAAGTCTCCGTGAGCGTTTTGCTTGCATAATAAATGGCGTGAAATACTTTTTCTCAGCGTTGACCCAAAACAGCCCCAACTGCATAGTCGCTTGCATCACACATTAGCTTGAATGGCATGTTCCAATCTGGTGCGACGATCACGGGGGCTGTAGTCAATTTCTTTTTTAATAATTCAAAAACTGACTTGCATTCCTTATCAAAACTGAAAGTAGAATCCTTCTCTAAAAGACTACACAACGGTTTTGTAATTTTAGAGAAGTCCTTTATGAATCTTCTGTAGAACCCAGCGTGTCCCATAAAACTTCAAATTCCCTTAACTGAGCTCGGGGGGGGGGGAGTTTCTCGATTATTTCTAGCTTTGCTTTGTCAACCTCCAATCCTTGAGCTGATACCTTATAGCCCAAAATTATGCCCTCCCCAACCATGAAGTGGCATTTTTCCCAATTGAGTACAAGATTCGTATCCTTACAACGTTGCAACACCATGACCAGATTCCCTAGGCAAGTATCAAAGTTGTCACCATAGACCGAAAAGTCGTCCATGAAGACTTCAACATTCTTCTCCACCATATTTGAAAAAAATGGCCATCATACACCGTTGGAAGGTTGCAGGTGCATTGCATAGCCCGAATGATATCTTCCTGAATGCAAATGTGTCGTAAGGGCAAGTGAATGTCATCTTTTCTTGATCCTCCGGAGCGATGACTATCTGGTTATAGGCCGAGTACCCATCCAACAAACATTAATATTCATGTCTCGCCAATCTATCCAACATTTGATCAATAAAGGGCAGTGGGAAATGGTCTTTTCGGGTTGTCTTATTCAATTTTCTATAATCCATGTCCAACCTGTCACTGTTCTAGTCGGTATTAACTCGTTGTCCTCATTCTGCACCACAGTCATTCCTCCCTTTTTCGGCACGCACTTGACTGGACTAACCCACTTACTGTTGGAAATCTGGTAGATGATACCGACATCTAATGTGACGCCCCCAAATTCGGGTCTCTTCCAACCCGACAAATGGTGTTACACGGTACTCATAACTGTACATTCATTCTAATGAAACGACATCAAAATGTGTGTTCTAACGACATTCTTATTATATTAATAATAATAAATCCTATTCCCAGGTTCTTAAACAATTACATTCTTTGTTCATCATAATGTAATACATATTCTTACTAGTCTATTACAAGATAAACTAATCATTCATCTTCGCCTTACCTTTATCTATACCGAAAACCTCAATTCGCTCGTCCTTAGCTGCATTCATATAGTTCAAGCAAGAATGAGCATAACATGTAATAACCCGATATTTTCAATATAAAATAAATAAGAAATTTTGCATATAATTTTTTTTTATTTATCTTAATGATGAGAATAAGTGTCAAGAAATGCGTATGTAAATATGTGATAAATAAAATTTAATTATTAAGCGAATAATTTCAAATAATTTTTTTTAGAATTATTGATCATTATAAAGTATATACTTATAATAATTAATTTTATAGCAGAAATGTCTTTATTATTTATTTTCCATAAAAATATAATTTTATATTATTTAAATAATATATGAAATGATTATTAGAATTATAATAATAAATGTTTTATTACATGAATTTGTTCAGAATATTTAAGTTAATTATTTTAGCTTAATTATTGATGTTGCATATGAAAAATTAATCAGATATGAAATCCAAACCCTAAATTTGGATTTTTGTTCAAGAGATGAGAATAATAATATAATATTAATTATATTTTGATTTTTCAGTGCTATAAACATGTACTGTAAATGTGTAGACTGATAATGGTTGGTCAATTATGGTAAATTATGTCATGACCCTTATATCATGTTATTAAACCCTAATTGTTAAACTCAGTTATGAGTTCGAGACTGTGTAGTAATTGTGTTATATGAATTTTACTGTGTATTATAGAATTTCTGTAATTAGAAGAAACCCTAATTATTATTTGAAAACCCTGATTTGCTAAAATTAGAAACCCTAATTATTATTTTTGTAAATTATAATGATAATTAGGAAACCCTAGTTGTTAATTTGGGAACCCTAATAATATTAAGGAACCCTAATTTTCTATTAAAAACCCTAATTTTAAATTAATGTGTTTTAATTAAAATTTTATTACACTTTAATTTTAATTTTCCAAACTTTAGAAATTTATTGAGAAACTTTAAGGTTTAAAATCTAGTGATTAGACCCTAGATTTAAGCACCTTGGACAAGAATAACCTTAAAATTAAAAAGTAAATGATCATTTTACCCTTTTTGTCCCATTTGGTGAATTATTGTTAGCCAAATTTTATCAAATCTTGCTAGCCACCACCCTAGACTAAGCTACCAGCTATAACATGCCAGCAACAGGTTCAATGCATTAGCCAAGGGCCTTGTATACAAGTTTATATAGAATTTAAGAGAGAGAAAGTGCACATTTAGCCTAATTTGATCACTTGCACTTAGCCATATTCTCTCAAGCTCAAACCCACGAAATTCTAGTGTTATATTAGTCACAAATCAAGCCCCACGAACACCAACATCAAATCAGAAGCATAGAAATCAAAATTTGATCATAAAGAGGTAAACCCTAATCTAGAAATTTGACTTTTGATCTTGTGTTAGATGTTATGATTTAATGTTAAAACATATTGTTTGTAGTCTATTTAAGTGATCTGGGTTGATATCTTGTAGATCCATATCATCTAAGTGCTCAAAATTAAAGATTTCTTAAATCTGGAAAAAAATCAAACTGTGGCCTAATAACGAATGTTAGTGGCCACAGATCTTTGGTTGGTTATGAGTTTCGTTGTTGTTAACTTGTTATGTGTAGCTTGTAATGTGGTCTTTAATCTGCAAAAAGAATCAGAGTTATTTGATGTATAGATTAGAAGTTATTAACGGTCAAAAGCCATTGACTGGCATTGACCTGGCCTTTTCTAGGAAACCCAGAAGGTTATCACCAGCGTCTGACAACTTATTCCAGCATCTAGATCTGTCAGTTTGTTAATGTTTTGGTTATGTTGTTGTGACTATTTTGTATTATGTTATTTACACTTTCGATCTATGCTTTTAGTACATCTAAATATCAAATACACTGGATTTAATAGCTGGTCAAAGTTGGTAGAATGATCACGGATCCGGTTTTCTGGGCAACCCAGAAAACCTTTGATCATGTCCTCTGACATGGTTTGACCAGCTAGGGTCTATTGATTCTGTTGATGTTATGGTTATGTTTTGTAATAGATTTGTAGTGCTACATGTGGGCTACAACCTGGAAGTCCTATATCACTAAAACCTTACCTGTATAACAAGTAGTGGAAGCCCAAATAAGACCATCCGAACTATTCTTCATTTCTGGGTAACCCAGAAAATGAAGAACAACTCTGACAGTGTTTTCATTGGCTTAGATCTAGTTGGTTTCATGCTTTTTAGCTATGCTTGTTGTTGAATATTGTAGACTGACATTAGCCCTACACGATCTAATCAACATGTTCAGAAACACTTTGTGCTAAGAATTATTTAAGGTCAAACTAGCTAGCTCGGTATCTGACATGTGTGGTCTTGGTTTGGTAAAGAACACCATTAGCAACAGTTTTGTTGCCTAGTGCACCTTTAGCGACAGTTTATTTATTAAATTAATTATTTTAATTAAATAAATAGAAAAAAATAGTTTTAAATTATTAAAAATACATAATAAATTATTGAAACTTATTTTAAAGAATAAAAATTAGTTTTTAATATTTTTTAATATATTTCATAAATAATTAGTATTTTTGAAATATAAAAGGTATTTAATTTATTTAATTATAATATTAAATAAATTAGTTAAAATTGATTTAAATACTTGAAAAATCATTTAAAATTACATTATGGTATAAGAAAATATTTTAAGTTATTTTTAATGACTTTTAATATTTTGTGATAAAATTCATTAATAAATTAATATTAATGATAATTAAGTTATTTAATAAATGAATTAAATAAATAAATTAAAAATTATTTTATTATATTAAAAATTATTTTAAATAATAATAAGGTATTTAAAAATATTTTAAGTTATAAAATATAACTTTCAATATTTAAAGGTAAACTTCATTAATTAATTATTATTAATGATATTAAGGTTATTTAATAATTATATTAAATAAATTAGTTTAAAAATGATTTTTGTATTATAAAAATTATTTTAAATGAAAATAAAGTGTTTAAACATATTTTAAGTTATAAAATATAACTTTTAACATTTAAAAGATAATTTCATTAATAATTTAATATTAATGATATTTATTTAACATTAATGATATTAAATTTATTTAATAATTATAATACATAAATGGTTTTATTAAATTAAAAATTATTTAAAAAGGATATAAATGAATTAAAAATATTTTAAGTTATACTTAATGACTTTTAATATTTTGAGGAATAGTACATTAATATTTTAATATTAATGATAATTATTTAAAAATTATTTTTAAATATTTTAAAAATTATTTAAGGGAAATATAAGTGTTTTAAAAATATTTTGAGTTATTATAAATAACTTTAATATTTTGGCAATGGTTTCATTAATAGTTTAATATTAATTAAATATTAATGATAATAGAATTAATGAATATTTAAATCATTTAATAATGATTCCAGTGGTTGAAAATTTCTGATAAATTATAATATATGTTTTAAAATTATTATAAATTATTTAAAAGTAATATGACTGATAATTACAATTATTAAACTTCGGCATAGAGTCTTAGACTCGATAATTACCCGATAAAGCCGTTGGTACACCGACATGTTTCAGAAATTAATCTGGACTTAGATAGGTTGACTTGATAAGTGTTTATTTGTGATTCAATGGTTGTTAAACATATGTGACAATGTGATTAGGTTATGTGCTGACTGCAATAAGCAGTATTATGTGTTACGATATGTTATTCTAATCAGTAAAATGATCTGATTAATGATAGGTCGTGTTATAAAAGATAAATCTAAGTTGCATTTTGTAAGCAGCAGACCAGGCAAGTATCTTACATTTGCATTTTCTTTATGCAATGGACATGAGTAATAATGTTTTAGAATTATATTATTACTGTACAGGTTATTAACCACATTGTTATATATATTATATACGCCCATTGATTATCAATATGTTAGTACATGGTAATTCAGATATATATTATGTTCGTTAATTTCTATAAATGGTTATACAAGTGTCCCCACTTGGATAATCATTGTATTTAATCACATGTTGATACACCTTTGTTAATTACCCGTATATATATATATATATATATATATATATATATATATATATATATATATATATGTTGAATTATAGATTATTGTTGAACAAGATAAAACCTTTGGTTTGGAACCCCGACAAGTATGAACATTTCGTACACGGAAAAATTTTTATGCACCCAAGGTGGACAGAGTGAACGATAACATCGTTCTTGCATGTAGTATTGATCAATACAGGGCATAACGGGCTGATCACTCTCGTGCCCGTAAGTTATGACGGTTTAAAGATGAAGTTCTGCTAAACCTATTTGAAAATTGAAAACAATGTTCATAGTATGTCACCTTAATCCTAATTATAGTCATTACGTAGTTTCAAAAATTTGATAGAGAGTTGTTATGTTATTATTATCGGTTCAGATTACTTCACAACTATTGATTTGTTGTAGAAGGGCAGTACAAAGAAAACATTTAACCATTTCAGCTAATGTTTATAATTGTTATTACTTGCTGGGCACTCAAATGCTCACTATTGCTTAAACTAAATATTTTCAGTTAAGTATGATCAACCCAAAGGCTCAGGAAAGAACAAGGGGAAAGGAAAGCTGTTAGAATGAGATTTATAATATTTTGTGTAATAGTTATAGTTTATTAAGACAGTGATACATTTTATCTATGATGTAATGAATATTTAAAGGTCTCGTTCCTGGGATTTAAACTTTGATATATGTAAATTAAGTTTGATATTTATATTATTGTTATTATTATTATTAGTATTATTTCGCTTATAGAAATGGTATCGTGAAGCATCGAGTTCAGGTTTCAAGTACCCGAATTTGGGGGCGTCACAGGTTGGTATCAAAGCTTTAGGGTTAGAAATCTTAGGTGAGATCGACCTTAGGCTATAACCTTAGGACAGGGAGAAACATTGAAAATATAAATAACTCATATAGAGTTTAAAAGGAGATGAATTGAATAAATTCATCGTTAAACAAAATAAAAGATAACTTTTATAAAACTATTATTTGATATGTGTATATACTATATTCTAATCAGAATAATTTATGCGTGTAGATGTCTGGTGGAAAAGGCTTGTTATATGCTTATAGCATGAAGGTGGATCAAATCCATACACCCGAGCTAATATCGAAGCTAATAGCTGAAATAGAGGCTCATAATGAAACCAACTCAGATGAGGTGGTGGTATTGGAAAATATAGTACCAAATCTAGAGATGGTGGAGCTGATAAATAGTGATTCGGACACTAAAATTGAAGCTAATCAAGCATCAATGGAGGTGCAGGATCTGAGGAACAAGGTTTCTTCTCTGGAAAAGCTGTGGGAAATAGAAAAGCTGCTAAATAGTCAGTTGCGAAAAGCCTTACTAGAAACAATGGAAGAACAAGATAAGCTTAAAATATTTTGCCCCTTTCAACTGATTAATTAGATCATCGATCCTGGGCAACAGTTATTTATTCTTAACCGTTAACTAATTAGTCATATATTTGACTTACACATTGGTTTACTTAACTTTACTTCTTAGGGTTCGCGTTATTTCAACCTAAGTTTACGTAACCTACTTTTATTACCGACTTACAGCTTCATGACATACGGAGATGTCTTACTTAATACATTCATCATCTTTGATGATTTACATTCTTATCTTCTTCTTATTACTTCAATAGGTCTCAGCACACATCGCTTCTCTGCTAGTAGTCCATATGGTACTCTGAGTGGTTTCCCACAAACAACCAACAAACAAGTTCCCGTCTCATCTACACTGCCATCACAGTGAGTTAGATCGGTTGCCAGTTTCATATATGCCTTCGCTCTCTGAAGGAATTGTTTAGCCCAGCTCCCATATGTCAACCATCAAAGATTACGATTGTACCACAACCTAAGCTTATCTTAACATCCTTATAGACTGCGTCATGATTAGACAACAAGAATGTTCTGGTGATTTATTACCGTAAATTACTACCTTGGGTTTTCTTATAAAAATCAAAGATTCATACTTTTCCTTAGACAATTTTTTGAAGTTCTATGGTTAATCAACCCATTCATACCGAGAATTACTTCAAATTCTCTTAACTTTATCGGTACTTATCTACCGATACTTACTTACCTTTATTATCCATGAAACCATTTCCACGAATATAATCAACAAAAATTATTTCCTCATTCTCTACCTTAACATGTAAAGGTATTTATAATCCTTTTGGGAATGAACTTAATCACTTAGCAAATTCACATGCTATAAAAGAACAAGTAGCACTCCAATCAAATAGCACTCCAATCAAATAGCACATAAGCATTCATTGTATTGACTGGAATGATACCTGCTACTAAATCCACTGATGCAACCACATCTTGGACCGTCATATCCAGTAATGGCCAACTTACCACTACTAACACCTTTACTTTCATCCGACCCCTTCTTTGGGCAATTTCTTGCTATATGGTTCAACGACCCACATACAAAACAACCATGGTTATTCTTAGGATTAGGACAATTGGGTAATATATGACCCTCCTATCCACAGTTATAATAAACCAATTTCCCTTCAAACAGACTGCTAAATGAGTCTTTCCACATGTCTTACATGCTTTGATCCTATAATTAGGATCCCCTTGTCCCACTCCAGTATTCTCAGAGTTAAAATTCTTTCCTTTTGGTATACTGCCACTACAACTGGCACTCTTTGTCTTGGTTCCTCCCTCTCTCTTGCTCTTATTCTTCCTCTCTTTGTGGTATTGAGTCAACGCCTCACTACCATCCTCTGCTATAATCACCTTCTCCAAAATGGTCCCATAGGGAACACTATGGAACACCGAAATCCTACTATAGAGCCAGGGTTTCAAGCCCTACTCAGACCTACGAGCCTTCCTCTCCTCAGTGTCCACTTGATGTGGAGCAAACCTTGCCAATTCATTGAATTTGGTCACTTACTGGGCAACCGTCAGGTCCCCTTGCTTAAGTTCTAAGAACTCAATCTCCATTCTCCCTTATAGAATTGTAGGGAAATAATTCTCGAAGAAAACCTTCTTGAATCGTTCCCACCTTACCACATCTATTCTAGCCCCACCTTAGTGAACCTCCCACCAAAAGTTGGCTTCCCCTTTCATCATATAAGTCACAAAAGAAGTATTTTGCGCCTCACCTACTTTTGTAATAACAAACGCCTTCTCTATTTCTTTTACCCTTGTCTGGCCTCTAATGGGTTAGTCGTTCCTTTGAACTCCGGCGGACCTACGATTTTAAAATCTTTAAAGATAGTCGTTCTGGATATCCTAGGTTCCGCGAGTACTCTACCCCCGATTTGGTTAAATGCAACCGTTAATAAATTAACGAACTTTTGCATAGGGTTGTTCTGACCCCCTTGGTTATCATTATGTGATTTCGCTTCCTGAATACGTTGTCTTCTCCTTGGCGGCATTTTCAGATTAACTAATTAAAATTTCATTATTATCTATTCATTTACTTCATTATTATTCGCCACATAACAACTCATACCATAACAAAACATATTAAATGAAAACTTCATTATATTCATATGCTTCTTCATAGTTTGAAACTATTTATAATTTGTTTTCCATAGCCAAAAGTTATTACATTTCTCTCCCGCAATTGAACTTCACAAAAGTTGGGATTTACAAAAAGACTACCCTTTTTATACAAAAGAGGGTTTTATATCACTACACACATATTTATAATTCTAACATTCTAATAATGCATAACAGCGTTCTCGTGCTTCGCATTCGTAATCTTCGCTACTTCGTATGTCGAGTCTGTCCTGACTCAATGGAATAACAAGCAACACTCCTCTTGAAATTCTCATAAGAACTCTTATGGATGTAAGACATCCGTGCTATCTTCTAGTCTTTCTCAACCAGTTTACAATGAAGCTCATCAGCCTCTTCCTTATAGTCCCTAGCCTGCTCTGTCATAAGCACCTATTTAACGTGCTCTGACTCAAAATCTGCTTCTGCAGACATCTTAGCTTCATGGAGATAACTAATATCTTCACTATGATTCTGCACAACTGCACTCAGTTGCACGTTCTTGTCAAGCACTGCCAGATACAATGCTCTCATTGCATCTAGAGGTGATGACTCTTGTGTAGGTACCGCCGTATTAACCGATGTTACCTCTATTTCTTCGTCCTCATAGATCATTATATTAAGATATGATGTTATATCCATCTCTCCCTCGGAGTAGTTCTCCTCATAAAAGTACTCTTCTGGCTCTGACTCCTCTAGAATCACTAATGGTACCTCCGCCACTAGCAAGGATACAGGCTCTACTCCGTTCACCAACTCTTCGCTCACCACGTGTATATCTCTATACCTCAAGCTATCGATCGACATCCTACAATAACACATAACATGTTGATTAGTACATAATACATAATAGTATAAGCACAAATCACATTTAATTTATTTAGGATTAATTTTTATCTATTAAATCTTTTGATACTGAGTTTCCTCAGTACGTTATTGACTCATTCAACTCAAGTAAAGCTCGAGTTTACTTCCTTCGAACTTTTCCTTCCTTAACGAGGTTATTAAAATAAGGTTCTTCCCCCCTTAAGTTTTATAACCTAATGTTGTGATACCAACCTGTGACGCCACCAAATCTGAGTCTCTTCCAACCCAAAAAATGGTGCTACACGGTAGTCATAACTGTACATTTATTCTAATGAAACGACATCAAAATGTGTGTTCCAATGACATTCTTATTACATTAATAATAACAAATCTCGTTCCTAGTTTCTTAAACCATTACATTCTTTGTTCATCATAATGTAATACATATACTTACTAGTCTATTACAAGATAAACTAATCATTCATCTTCACCTTGCCTTTATCTCTATTGGAAACCTAAATTCGCTCGTCCTTAGCTGCATTCATATGGTTCAAGCAAGAATGAGCATAACAAGCTCAGCAAGTAAAACAATTTCATTTAAACAACATGCTTGAAACATAGGAATCATATATCTTCGATAACTGAACAATAGTTACGAAGTACTATCAATAATTCAAAATAGCACTTCCTTTCCTTCAAAACATTTTACAATGGCAATATTCTTTAAAACATCAATTCTGGTCCAAGACCATGAGCAGTTCATACTTTCTTTAAAAAGGACAACCTGTCACTAAATTCGTAAGTCCGGCATAGCTTACAAGCACTTCTAGGTGATCAGCCAATAGTACTCTATGTTGATCAACGCTACATCCATTAAACGTATGTACGTTTAAGTTTTGGCAACCTCGCGTGCCCATCGAATAATCGACGAAAAATACATTTGTTTATTTATACTCAAGCTTACCTTGAATCCATACCAAACAATTGGCGTATGATAGCGTTAGCAATTCTATTATTGAAAGACTTGTAAATAAATCAATCAATCTGTCAAGATTAGTCTAGCCGAGTTAAAACTGGCATCGTCTCTTTCTCTAAAACCATACATGCATCTCATAACTTGAATCATTTGAAAACCTGGCTAACACGAAGGTTAGACAAGTGTTTAAAAAAAACTTGCCTTCAGCGTCTGCTACAGTAAAATTACATTTCTTTTGAGTCTTTACGGTCTCTACAACACATAACCACATAACATACCCCATTAGGTCATAAATGAACATGCACGGTTCCTAATGAATCTTACCCTTCTTCTCAATCTAATTACGTATTAGATTTGTTATTATTGGTTTCAGCTTTCCGTTATATCATTCTTCGATTCATACACAATTAACTTTCTGTAACCCTAAGTGATCATACATAAGGCTTAATTATATCTTAATACTGTTACATTAAGAACCTTAGTTAATTGTTCATTAATTCCCATTTTTGCTCAACATACAAACATTCTTCACTATCTAGACCCTAAGGATGGCGCTGCGGCGCCGGCTATTCTTCTCTGTACCGCGCTGTGGCGCCACGTATTAGGCTAGAAACCGGACTCGGCGCTGCGGCGCGAGTCTCCTTCATTATGGCCGCACTGCGGTGCCAACTAATAGTGGCTATGCTATTGGCCTCGCGCTGCAGCATGACTTACTTTGCTTTGACTGGCGTCGCGGCGCCAGTACACAGCATCAGAAAATTTTTGACAGTTAACTTTTTATGTGAGATTCCCGGGCTCATAACTTCTTCGTTATAAATCCGAATTAGCTTGTTCAAGAGCCTACGGTTCATAATTTACGTACTCTACGTGTTCATGTAAGAATTTTATTTATTTGACTTTGCTAACTAAAAATTCACCTACTAGTCTATTTTTAACGAAAACGATAAACGTTCGTGAACGTTCAACGCTCGTTTCTTCGTTCTAAGTCGGAATTTGGTCATTCTCGAGTCCGTAACTCTATAATGCCAAATAAGACTTGTCTCCATTGAAAACCAATATTTCCAAGCTCAACATCAAAATTCGACTTCCATTCCGAGAATTTCACGAATTCGACGATTAACGTCTAATCGTGTGAATTCCGCCAAAACTTCGTTACTTGAGATTTTTAAACTGTTTTAAATGGATTCATTCCATTATACCAATATCATAATATAGATACTTCATTAACTTATTTATATGATAAGTAATTACTTGTTCTTTGTCATCTTATAACTTATTAAAGTATAAAATACTTATTTTTCCATTTCTCATGACTTATGTCTTCTTTTCATATGACCTATTATGGTTCAAGACTTCTAACCATTATTCTTGCTTCATCTTATCATACCATTTCATTCATGCAACATATTACACTTTCTTATAAGTTCTCACTTACTTCATAACTACATTTATTACTTATCTTACGACATGGCTTATTTACGGCTTATTAAGACTTAAGCCCTTTGATTCACCATTCCCACTCCTTCTTAGCATACATGTTCTACCACTACCCACTTCTCTAACAATGGAAGAGAAAGAGAATCATGGTTTAGGATTACTTACCCTTGAATATCACTTGGTTAATCTTTGATCTTCTTCTTGCTTCTTGAAATATAGAATCTAACTTTCTAGCTTTTCTAGCTTTTTTTCTCAAGCAAATAAGCTCTCAACTTATAAGTTATTGGATTAAAATCTAACAACCAACAAATGAATACAAAGCTTGCTATTTATAGGAGTTGCTAGGTTAGGGTATAATGGTCATTAAGCCACTTTCACCTCCTTAACAAACCTCCTTACTATTCAATACTTCCACCCTAAGTTAGCTTGCTCCCCACAACACTTGGCTATTAAGTCTACTTGGCCATTAAGTCTACTTGATTACCAAACTAACTTAGCTATTAAGTAAACTTGTTCATCACAACATTTATCCTTTACTTGCTCACCACATTATTTACTTGGTCATTACTTAACTTAGCCATTAAGTTACTTGCTCCCTACTTTGAATCATCCATGGTTTGCCCCATGGGTCACCCTACCCCATTGGATCATAGCTTGGGATTAGGTTTAATTAGCTTATCTTAAGCTTTGGGCTTGCACATTAAACTACTTTGGGCTTCACATTAAATCATATTGGACTTGTACATCCCACATAATCCACAAGTCTATTCACAAATGGCTTAAAGCCTTATAACATATATTCTACGTATAATTCTCGTATTATAACTCGTATACTTATTCAACATATACGACATACCATCCTTCATACATACTCGTATAATACCTCGTATCATACTTGTATTCATTATCTCGTATAATACCTACACATTATACGATCATCGCTTTAATTAATTATACGCATTTTTTTCCTTCTCGAAAATCACTTTCCCTAATCATTAGATTTTAACTCCGCGGGCAAAAAACTACGTTTTTTATAACAGAAATATTATTGGATATTCCATCTCACCTCGATATTCTATCGTCACGTATTTCTCGAAAGTTCAAAAATAATTCTCGAGCAGAAATGTGTGAATAGTATTTGTCAGAAAATTTCTCGGAAAACTTTTATTTCCGTCTTGGAAATTCAAACACTTTAATTCTATCACGTAGCCAAAATACTACAACATTCTGACATGTCTAGGTCATAGAACGACCTTCAATTATCTTACTCCACTAATAATCAATTAAATTCATTTAATCCTTATAATCAAATAAAAATTTAATTCTCCTAAAAATTCGATTTTCTGGGGCGTTACATCTAACCACTTCACAATTTTCTTCTTCACAACTTCCTTCATAATAGGGTTAAGTCGTCGTTGTTGCTCCATCGTTGGTTTTACCTCATCTTCCATCAAAATTTTGTCCATGCAAAATGAAAATTCCCTTTATGTCCGCGATCGTCCACCCAATAGCTGATTTGTGTTCCCTAAGTATCCTCAACAACTTTTCTTCCAACAATTCGTTAAGTGTAGCTGAAATAATAACAGGTAAGGATTTGAATTGCCTAAATATGCATACATGATGTGTTTAGGGAGTGTCTTAAGTTCTAACTTGGGTGGCTCTTCCAATGATGGTTTCAGTTTTTCTGCGGCTATCTCCTCCGTGTCCAATGGTTCAAACGATGTTCTAAATCTGCTAACACGTGGCAATGAGTCTAGCATTTGTAAGTAATCCACCAATTCTGGGTCGTCAACCTCTTCATCCCCCAATAAAGTTGTTTCTAACGGATCGTTGACTAAACTCTTGCTCATATCTTCACGGATGATTTGCTCAACTAAATCCATCCGAACACATTATTCCTCATCCATAGGGAATTTCATGGCCTTGAACACATTAAATTTGATTTCTTGATCTTGGATCCTCACAGTAGGTTCTCCTTTTTGTACGTCTATGAGTGTCCTACCCGTGGCCAAGAAAGGTCTCCCCAGGATAATTGGGATGTTCTTGTCCTCCTCAAAATCCAGAATGATAAAGTCCGCAGGGAATATAAACTTATCCACCTTAACCAGTATGTCCTGTACTATGCCTCTCGGATATATGACTGACCTATCTGGCAACTGCAATGAAATATTCGTAGGCCTTGGCGCGGGCAAACCCAATTCTGTGTATACTGATAATGGAATAAGATTCACACTCGCCCCCAAATCACATAAACACTTGCTAAAATGTATATTCTCGATTGTGCATGGGATAGTGAAACTCCCCGGGTCCTTAAGTTTTGGTGTTAATTTCTATTGTAATACTGCACTACACTCCTCTGTTAGTGCAACTGTCTCAAAATCTTTCCATTTTTTCTTCTTTGATAGAATCCCTTTCATACATTTCGCATAACTCGACATTTGCTCTAGGGCTTCTGCAAATGGTATGTTAATCTGGAGTTTCTTAAACACTTCACTACTACAAAACAGTAAATAGACAACACTTAAACCACAACGTTTTTTATAAAAATGTTGTGGTATTTTTTTTCACAACGTTTTTAAAAAAAATGTTGTAGATATATATGCAAAAACGTTATCTATTTAAAATGGCATTTTTTTTATTTTAACTAGATAACGTTTTTTTTAAAACGTTATCTATTGTAAAAACACGGAGCAAAAAACACGCCGAAGTAAAAACTTAAAATTAAAAAAAAAAGTGAATGAGAGTGCATTCCTCGAGGGTTTAGAGAGAGAGGCTCCTCATTCTCTCTATAATTTTCCCTTCTCCATCTGCCATCACCTCCTTCTCCACTTGCTCATTCGACCCCTCCGCCACAGAACTCTCTTTCTAGTAGCTTCACCCGTCGTTTCAATACTCGAGCTGAGTCCAACAATGGCGCCGAGCCTCGCCAGTATAATTTTGACCTCTTCACAATTAGCGCTGGCAGCGGCGGTGTTAGGGCTTCCTGTTTTGCAGCCAATTTCGGTGCTTCGGTCGCAGTGATGGCTTGGACCCTGGTGAGCCCATCGGCAGTGATGGCGTACGGCCTGAAAGACGCTGCTAATTGGTGAGACCTCGTAAACGAGTCTCAAGAATGGCAGAATCGAATATTTCACGTTCTCGCGGCTCTTTACGGCATCGTAGCGGGTGTTGCCCTGGTAATTTTGTTTCCTGTTAGTTTGCTTTGTTAATTTTGAGTAATTGATGAGTGTTGGGGATTCGCATTACTTCGTTAATCTTAATATTTTAGGTAGGAAAGTTTAATCTTAATGTTTCGTTAATCTCGCGGCTCTTAGTGTTGGGGCTTTTTTTTTGTTTGTGAGTATGCATTGATTGTTTGATTAAACCTTTTTCTTTGAATATCTTCCAGATTGTCTTGTGGTTGGTTATATGGTGGAATCCTATCCCAGTTTTGGTCATCCTGTCGAAGTTGTTCTTTGCTGGTTCGTGTTTAGATAGCATATTATATTTTATTGTTGTTTTGGTAAATTATGCTATAAAACTGAAAATTTTTTAAGCTTCTCCTTATCTACATGCTTTGGCAGGTGTATCTTTGTTTGCAGCCTTAGGATTTCTCCTTTATGGTGGAAGGTAATGCCCATTTCTTTTCTTAATTTATATATTCTTCGTATGCTCCTACAATAATTTTCTATTGGATCGTTTATTTTTGCAGTTCTAAAAATTTTGCTTATTAATATCTGATGGAACTTTACATCTATTTAGTGATTATGTTGAATAAAGTTTCCAAGTCAAATAATAATAATTGTTTTTACATAAAAGTTTATTTAGTGATTATTTTTACTCCGTTATGAGTTTGGCCTGGTTTGCTTATTTCGAACATCCATTGATTTTTGATCATTCAGAGTTTTGCAGTCTTGATGAACAATCTTGATGAATGTAAACCTTGTTTACATGCCGTAATAGTGCGCCTAAATGCCAGATTTCTATGCAGAAATGCCAGAAATTCCAGATTTTTGTAGTTTAATGTGCTTTTGTTTGTGCTTATACCCTTGTACTCTTCTATAGGTTCTGGCAATAATTGAAGATCTACATGACGTTCACAGCTTGGGGAAAGAGGCTACTGCTATGTTCACAGGTTCTGTGAGAGTTGCATGTGCAAAAGAAATATAAACATGGTAAGTCAGAGGTATATCTACAGTTTAGTTACTGATAATGCTTGACATGCTTCTGCAGTTTTTTAACATTTTGCCTGCTTGCTAGTTGTAGTGAATGATATGAGCAGGGTTGCTGTGTACAGCTATATCATATGTATGTGATAAACATGGATTCTTTCACTGTGGAGTCTAAAAGTACCCATGGCACCTTCTGCAGCTGCTATGGCCGCTGCTCAGGAAATTGTTGCTGCTCAAGCTCTTCAAGCCCATGCTGCTCAGGCTCAAGCTCAGTCACATTATAACAAAGATTTTTCTGGTATACTTCGTAATTGCTTCTTAGATAGTCAATATTCTCAACGGTTTATTTGTGGTGATTATCCTATTCCTAACCATACCTTGGTCTTTCAATTATTAGTATAATTGAATTAAGTATATCACTTGTTAGCTGCTGCTGCTCCAAAAAAATCCTCTTCGTTATTCTGATACAATTGGGTAAACCTGTAGTGGCTCAGCTCAGTTGGAGTACCAAACAGGCAACACCTTTGCATTCAATCCCCCTCCTCTGTTTGTCTTCCTTTTTGAACTTTGTATTTTTGTATGCGTGCATACATTTATGATGTATGTTATTATGAATTAAAACATGCAGTTTAAAACTAAACTAGACGGACAGCCACAGGACAGGACAGGGGTCTTCAAAACAATAACATAAATAAAATTGAATAAACAATTTCTTAAAAGAAAAGTATTAACTCGATTGTCTATGTATGCACTCTCTCAAATTACTAGTAGTTGGATTCTAAATAGAAGTTTTTGGTTTTTATGCATGATAAATTATGGAAGCTCTAATTCATATTTTTATGTAGGACAATAGGGCCGCGTGATAAAGTGCTGAAAGAAGCTATGTTGCTTGTAGTTTCCCAGCCTGTAAGGGGCTTGAGACTCTAGTCCGCCATTTCTCTAGCTTTAAGACCCGAGTCCCTGGTGGATGCATGCACTGCAAGCGTATGTGGCAGCTTCTTGAACAACATTCTCGCATGTGCAATGATCCTGATTATTGCAAGGTTCCTCTTTGTAGGTAAGCTTATAGCTTGTAGTAACCGCAGAACGCATATTAGGTGTTCTGTGCCTACTATTTGTCATGTGTAGCACAACATACCTTGTCTTAAAAATATACTCCCTTCATCCCTATGTTGTATTGACTTTCAAAAAGTCAATTCGCTTTGTCCCTTAGTTGTACATGCTTTAATGACGATTAACTTAACAAGGTGCTATGATCTTAAGATGCTGTATTTTATTACTTTCCGGGATTTCCTACGTGTGATTGGAATGGTGGTATTCTATCTCTTAGGCATAGCAACAACAGCAGCATAGCAAGAAGGATGAAACAAAGATAGTAAGCAAAGTGGTAGCAGCAAAAAATACTATGGGGCCATTCTCATCTCGGCGGTCAGCTATTTTATGACCTCTATATACATCTGTTATCTATTTAATCATATCATAAGCAGCCAATATTTTACTGGCTTTAGTTACAAATAACGTAATAATTGTAATGTACATTTCAAAGATGGAAAGAAAACTGTTCTATCAAGTTAGCTACTCGGGGGTTATGGCCATCTGGATGTGGGCTGATGATGAATTAGCAAAATGGGTATGTCGTCTCAAGGAAAACATTATTGATGTAGTAAGTTATAATTGGTGAGAATTACAATAACCTCGCCATGTCTATATCAGCATAACATTGTTGATGTAGTAAGTTATAATTGGTGAGAATTACATATTAAGATGTTTTTGGAGTATTGCATAGTACTATATGTTAATGCAATATCTCCTCACTATTCATGTTTCTGTTCTTGCAGGATCAGCGGACAAAGAGAGGAAGACTGATTCCCTGAAAAAAACTCTACAAGTCAGCAACCTCAGTCAACTTCTCACAGTGGATCAATTGAAACAACTTTTTAGTTTATGTGGTACAGTTGTAGAATGTAGTATAACTGATTCAAAGCATTTTACTTACATAGAATACTAATAGGTACAAAGCATTTTGCTTACATAGAATACTCAAAACCTGAAGAAGCAACTGCAGGCTTATTTTCTAACAGGTACTTGATGCAGGCTCCTCCATGGTTGAACCGTTCCTAACAGGTACTTGATGCAGGCTTATTTTTTGAAACTGTTTTGGACATGATAGAATTTTAGTACCATCGTCATTCTTATTTTCTACTTCTACTTCATTGTCTTGTTCTTTATTATGACTGCAGCCTATCATAGTTGATGAGAAGGGTAACAAGAATTAAATATTTGCTTCAGGGACAAGGATGGGTACCACTGGCTCACTGGGAGAGTTGATGATGTTATCAATGTTAGGTACCTTCTACTTATCCATAACATGTCTAAATTTCATACGACTCACTAAAGAAGTCCAACACAGAAGTTATGTTCCTACATGCAGATATATGATTTTTTGTAGTTGACAACAATGCATTTTTAAGAATTTATATTCTACTCAAGTAATTATATTAGATGGACCAATTTATATATCCTCCACGATATCCTCACATAAGCTGAAAAAACTAGCAAATTCTCAAGGCGATTGACCGGCATGATGTAAATTTTGAAGATTTTTCTAGATTTTGCTTCTTTAATTCTTTATTCATTCTGGAACATACACAGTGGGCATCGTATCGGCACTGCAGAAGTTGAATCTGCTATAGTTTCTCATCCCCAATGTACTGAAGCTGCTGTAGTTGGTGTTGAACACGAGTTGCCTACATCAGTTCTAAGTTCTAATTATGCCAAAGTGCTGACTGCTGGTTTGCCTTTTGCATCTTCAGGCCAGAGTTTGTCATTTTGAAGTTACAGGCCAAGTCATTGTTGATACTGGTTTGCCTAGGCTTTTTTGCACATGCTTAGGTAGTAGCTTAATTTTATGAATAGTTTGGTTTATTTTGTGGATTGAAAAGTGAATTTGATATGTATATATGGACATTTTGGTATATATTTTGTGGATGTAGTAATTTGAAACTGTAAACGAATGGTATTATTGGGATGTATTTTGAATGGTTGATACATTTTGGCTATATATCATGGCATTAGCATATTGCAGGTGCATTGGTAATATAGGTGACATTCTATTTTTTTTCTTTTTTTTTCTTTATCTATAACATTTAAAAAACGTTGTCTGATATACCAAACAACAACATTTTTATCTAAAAAACGTTGTGGAATCATACCTTCTACAACGTTTTTAAGCATCTGCTAATTTTTTAAAAATAAATCTACAACGTTTTTTTCTAAAAAACGTTGTGTGTTGTGCTTAACTACAACGTTTTAAAAACGTTGTGTAAGGGTGTCAAATAGACGACACCCTTAACCACGACGTTTTTCTGACTGAAACCACAACGTTTTTTCCGCGTTGTCTATTTACTGTTTTTTAGTAGTGCTTCCAAAAACTTTGCGAATTGCTTGTCTAATTTTTGTTTTTGGACCCTCTGCTGAAACTGTGGTGGTGGATAAACAATTGGCTTATTGTTTAACTTGGAATCCTCACTTTGCTTATCCTCACCCTTGTTTCCTTTGCCCACGTTGCTATCATCAACTTTGTCGTCCGGTGTCGCTGAATTTTTTGCATTATCACCCACAAGATGTTTTCCACTCCTCAATGTAATTGCCTGACACTGTTCATGGTTACCCTTCGAATTTCTCTCTGTATCGCTTGGTAGGGTCCCTTGTGGCCTGTTTTTTAGTGCTAAAGCAATTTTCCCCATCTGATTCTCCAAGTTCTTGATGGCTATTGCTTGAGTTTTCATCGTCGCCTCATTACTAGTTATGTACTTTGACACCAATTCCTCGAAATCTGATTTTCTTTCCTGATGCTGAGCCGGTTGTTGGTGATTCTGAAAACCTGGGGGATATGATGGTCGTGGAACTTGATTTTGCTGGTTATTGCTCCATGAGAAATTTGGTTGATTCCTATTCCCCTGGTTATAAGTGTTTTGGTACATATTATGTGGGATCCTGTTGTAACTACCCACAAATTGCACAGACGCTAGGTTGATTACGCATTGATCTGTAGGATGCTCACGCGTGCATAGTTCACATACTACTGCAACCGGCTGTACATGCTATGCCTGTGCCTGTGCCTGTGCCTGTGTCTGTGTCCTCGACATAGCATCCAACTTCTGAGACAGTGCTGATATCTACGCTTGTATTGTCGTCACCCCATCTACTTCCAAACTCCCAGTCGCCTTTGCATGTGTCATTCTTGCTGTGGGCCACTGGTAGTTGTTGGCCGCCATGGTTTCAATCAAATTATAGGCTTCCTCGTAACTCTTAGTCATGAATGCTCTGGCCGACGCTGCATCAATACTCGTTCTAAGATTCCCATGCAGTCCGTTGTAAAAGGTGTTCATTTATAGCCACTTAGGTAATCAATGATGTGGGCATTTTCTGATCAATTCTTTGTATCTCTCCCATGCCTCATACAATGATTCCCCGTGTTGCTGCTTAAACATCGTTACCTCGTTCCTCATCTTTGCAGTTTTCGCCGGTGGGAAGAATTTGGCAAGGGATTTTTGAGCTAAGTCCTCCCATATAGTTATCGAACATGGTGGTAGAGAATGCAACCAACTCCTTGCCTTGTCCCGTAAAGTGAATGGGAACAAGCGAAGTCTCATCGCATCATCTGACACCCCATTGTACCTAAAAGTGTCGCAAATTTCTAGAAAGCTGACTAGATGTTCATTCGGATAGTCATTAGCTAATCACCTTGATGAGTAAGTTTTATACTCATAATTGAGTGCGTTTGAGCTTAATATTTTGGTTGATTTTAAGTATTTATGTCTATTCATGCATGTTTTACGTTGTTCAGTAGGAATTGGGACAAAAGTTACTTGAATCGACGTTTGGGGTGACTAGATTTGCATTTTTGGCTTGCCATTTACACAATAGTCACTTCAAATCCAATTTGAGTATTTCTTCGGACCTTATTTCGAAAAACTTAAAGAATTAAAGTTGTAGATCTACTTCTTCTCTTTCCGGATCATCTTGAATCATCAAAATCGAACTTTGGACGAAGAAGTTATGACCATTTTCCTAAAGGACGTCGGAGCAAAAAATGTCAGAACATGAAATCAGCGCCGGGGCACCCAAAATAGGCCTATGCCCAGCGCCGGGGCGCTGGGGAGCAGTGGTTGAGCATTAAGCCCAGCGCTGGGGCACTGGGGAAGGGCTTGGTGATGGCCTAGATGCATTTTTGGGCGAATTTTGACACCTTTTTGAGTCCAAATTGGATTGGGTTTGTTCCTAAGCTAAAAATTAGACTTGTAACCTATAAATACAGGATGTAAGACATAAAATAAAGAGAGATTACATAGATTAGACCAGATCAAACACTCTATTAGATTAGAATATAAACCCTAGTTCTTAATTAGGCATTGGAGATTGAAGCAAATTGAAGAACACTGAAGATCAAGAGCAAGAACAAGAGGGGAGCATCAGATTTGCTGACAACAGATTCTATTCTCTTCTCTTCTCTTATCATACTTTTATCTTTTAATGTCTATTCAATTGTGGATTCTTGGTTTTAATTCATTAATTATGAACTAACTCTTTTATTGAGATTTCAATTGAACTTTTTATGGCTATGAATTAGTTATACATTATATTCCAATTATTTATGTTAAAGTGAGTTGTTTATCTTTCCTTATGCTTATTGATTAATTATCTGATCAATAATTACCTTGTTACTCTAGAAGGAATTGGAAGAGGAATTCTAGGGTTAGAACTGGGAATGATATCATGTGACTTAGTTATTTGCAAAGTGAATAATTAGGTTTGTGAATAGAATGGAAATATCTATCTGCCGCGTGTAACACATAAGGAATTGGGATTGTAACGAGTTTAATTCAATTGTTTTGCATAGGAATATAAAAAAATTAATCTGAGTTAAATAGAAGGCAAATGATCACTTGAGAAAGGGCTTTTGGTATTTGAAAATTTTTGTTAACAATTCAGTAGACATAATAATTGAGATAATTGAATAATTGGTTTATAGTTCATAATTGGGGATATTGGAGTCTTAACCTTTATTTATTTGAATTCATTTATAAAGTAACCTAGTTTTAAGTGTTTAATTTAGTTTTCTTAAATCTAAAAATCACGACTTGAGATTGTTTAAATAAAATTAGTTTGGTTAAGAGTTAGTATTTCGTAATTCTTATTAAATAATTCCTCATGGGAACGATACTCTACTTTCACTTTATTACTTGTTGACCGTGTATACTTGCACGTATTCATTGATTGCGAAATCGATCAACAAGTTTTTGGCACTGTTGCCGGGGAATTAATTTAATAATTATTTACCAATATTAATTTCAATCAAATTAGTCTTAATTTAAACATTTTTATTTTTATTTTTAACTCTCTTCCTTTATTTCTCTCTTTTTAGGTACCATGGATGTGTTTGAGTATCAATGGCCATACACGTTCTTGGCTCAACCAAGGGAAACAGGGATTGATGGACTTAATACATTTTCTATAGAGGCAACTTTGAAGACGTTGGAGGTTTGCGTAGCCATACGGAGTCGAAGGATGGCAAGAATGACTCAGCCAAGGGGAGAGGAGATTGACAGACTCGATAAACTTTTTGCATTGTCAGCATAGATGGAGACACTTTCGAGGATGTTTGAAGCTTTTAAAGCTCAACGTCATCAAAGTGTGGCGGTTACTTGTGATTATTGTGCTGGAAATCATATGAGTCATTAATGCGCCATCAGTTTCGAGCCGGTACAGTACGGTGGTGATTACCCCAATAATTATGTCTATCCTAATAACTATTATCAGGATTGGGGGTATCACCCGGATTTTTCAAGGAGCTATACTCATCAAGACAAATTTTATGCTCTAAGTCCAACATACCCACCGAATTTCTCGTGTCCACCTCCACTACAACAGGAAGAACATTCAAATTTGGAGGAAACTTTGTCCAAGTACATAGCTTCATGTGAGGAAAGGAGGATTAATCAAGAGATATTGAGTCAAAATTTTACGAACCAAACAGAACAACTAACCAATGCCTCAAACATTTGTCCTCAATACCCTTGGCTCTATGAAATGAATTTCGAGATTGATGGTGAACCCAAACCAAATCTGCAATCGGATGTGCCAAATGATATAGATGTTGAAAGAGAGGAAAAACTTGGAGACCAAGAAAAGGAGATCGTCGAAGATCTAACTTTGAGTACCAACGAAGATGAACTGATTTCATTAGTGTCCCATGTACCTTCTCCACCAAAGTTCAAGAATCCGGGCAATTTTGCAAAACTATGCCCAATTGGCAGTCATGTCGTCGGCAAAGCTCTTTATGACATAAGAGCTAGTACAGTTGTGGAGTCATGGTGGGATGAAAAGGAGAAGATAGAGGAAGACTCCATTATGTTTATTAAGCTTTAATGCCCTAATAGAATCATAGACATAATGGAGAAAACACCTAGTTGTTGGACGTTCTTAATAGGGAACCTATCTACAAAGGGCATGCTAGGTGACTTCAATTCAAGGGTTTTTGCGAATGGGAACCTCCCAAAAGAGACATTGCTTCTGATGGATGGTGGGTTCCTCAATTTTCGTAGGGGAATTGGATAGAAAATTAAAGAAGTCAGGCTGAGACTATAAAACAAGTGCTTATTGGGAGGCAACCCAATTTTACTTTTAATTCTTTTTTTAGTTTTTATTAGGTTTTATATTAGTAGTTTTGAATTATAATTTATTTAGAATTTAATAAAATTGTTTCTATCATGGTTTACAGGTTATTCAAGTCAAATTCAAGTGTGGTGCCCAATTTGTTCTATGTGCCTAGCCTATTCTCCAAACTTAGCGGACAACGAGAAAGATTGTTATATTTTCAGGGAAGTTCTCTGCTTTAATTTTTTCTAATTTAGTTATCGAGGACAATGTCTAGTTTAAGTTTGAGGGTATTTTAGTGTCGTATTGCATATAGTTAGTTATCTTCATGGTAGTTCATTTTTTTATGTGCTAACATTGTTTTTTTTAGGTTGCATCTAATACATGGTAGTTAATTGCATATGCATACATAGGTTATATTATTATGTGTTCATATAGTATAATTGCATTTTTTTATTTTTTATTTTTTACATGAATATGTGTGATTAGTTGGTGTGGTCTTAGCTCGGCCTATGATAAGATTGGTATTAATTGTTAACTTGAACAATGTTGATAATTGATGATGAGTTCTAATTTTAATCATGATGATAATCTGAGCCTGTCTTAAACTTATGTAACTGGTTAGCACTAAAAGTTTAACTGTTTTAACCACTTGGTTCAAGGCTTTCATAATTTCTTTCTGAGGGAAAATCTTGGTTAAAATTTAAGGAAATTAGTGAACTGGCAATAAAGGTTGGAATGACGCAAAAGCTTGAGTTTGAGGGAATCTATGGGATATATATATTACAAAAAGAAAAACAAAAAGAAAAAAAAACGAAGAAAAAAAGAAGAAAAGAGATTATGAAAAAGAAAAAAAAGAGAATAAACATTGTGGCATGCTTGTCTAGTTTTGTGACCTTTGTTACTTGAGTAAGTAAGACCGAGGGGATTATTTTTACACCTAGCGCCCTAAGGTCTTAATGGCTTGGGAGTCATTGGTCGAAAGCTCGTTAAGGTAGCACTGAAAAGCCTAAGAGAATAAGACACTATACAACCATGAGAAAAAAAAATAAATAAAACACGAGAAAGAGCAAAAATGCCCTCGTGATTGAATAAGAGTATAAATAAATCCTGTATTTACCTTAAGACTTGGTAATTGCTTAGTTTTAACCGGAGTTGTCATGTTCACAAAAGTAATTGAATTGGAACTGAAATTTTCCTTTTAAGAAGTTTTTTATGTGATTATCTTGAACTGTGATTGGTTAGAATGGTTAACAAGCACACACACACACAACATGGGTGATGACATGTTTGGATTGACTAATTGGTTAGAGTTATGGATTTTGACTTGATTGGATATATTGTTTGAGTACCAATGGTATCTTTAAGGCCTGTTGCTATATATCATACTGATTTATTACTGGGTTCGTATGTATATTAGGAAGTAGATCATGCATGTGCATTCATGTAGTTGAGTTTGTTTGTTTATTTTTAGTTCTTTTGTGTTTTTGCTTGAGGACAAGCAAAGGTTTAAGTTTGGGGGTATTTGATGAGTGAATTTTATACTCATAATTGAGTGCATTTGAGCTTAATTTTTTAGGTGATTTTAAGTATTTGTGTCTATTGATGCATGTTTTACGTTGTTCTGTAGGAATTGTAACAAAAGATACTTGGATCGACGTTTGGGGTGGCTAGATTTGCATTTTCGGCTTGCCATTTACACAATAGTAACTTCAGAGCCAATTTGAGTATTTCTACGGACCTTATTTTGAAAAACTTAAAGAATGAAAGTTGTAGATATACTTCTTCTCTTTTCGGATCATCTTGAATCATCAAAATCGGAGTTCGGACGAAGAAGTTATGGCCATTTTTCCAAAGGACATCGGAGCAGAAAATGTCAGAACATGGGACCAATGCCAGTGCTCCCAAAATAGGCCTATGCCCAGCGCCGGGGCACTGGGGAGCAGTGGTTGAGCATTAAGCCCAGTGCTGGGGCACTGGGGAAGGGCTTGGTGATGGCCTAGATGCATTTTTGGCCGAAATTTGACACATTTTTGACTCCAAATTGGATTGGGTTTGTTCCTAAGCTAAAAATTGGAATTGTAACCTATAAATACATGATGTAAGACATAAAATAAAGAGAGATTAGATAGATTAGACTAGATTAAACACTCCATTAGATTAGAATATAAACCCTAGTTCTTAATTAGGCATTGGAGATTGAAGCAAATTGAAGAACACTGAAGATCAAGAGCAAGAGCAAGAGCAAGAGGGGAGCATCAGATTTACTGACAACAGATTCTATTCTCTTCTCTTATCATACTTTTATCTTTTAATGTCTATTCAATTGTGGATTCTTGGTTTTAATTCATTAATTATGAACTAACTCTTTTATTGAGATTTCAATTGAACTTTTTATGGCTATGAATTAGTTATTCATTATATTCCAATTATTTATGTTAAAGTGAGTTGTTTATCTTGCCTTATGCTTATTGATTAATTATCTGATCAATAATTACCTTGTTACTCTAGAAGGAATTGGAAGAGGAATTTTAGGGTTAGAACTGGGCATGATATCATGTGACTTAGTTATTTGCAAAGTGAATAATTAGGTTTGTGAATATAATGTAAATATCTATTTGCCACATGTAACACATAAAGAATTGGGATTGTAATGAGTTTAATTCAATTATTTTTCATAGGAATATAACTAAATTAATTTGGGTTAAATAGAAGGCAAATGATCACTTGAGAAAGGACTTTTGGCATTTGAGAATTCCTGTTAACAATTCAGTAGACATAATAATTGAGATAATTTGATAATTGATTTATAGTTCATAATTGGGGATATTGGAGTCTTAACCTTTATTTATTTGAATTCATTTATAAAGTAACCTAGTTTTAAGTGTTTAATTTAGTTTTCTTAAATCTAAAAATCACGATTTGAGATTGTTTAAATAAAATTAGTTTGGTTAAGAGTTAGTATGTGGTAATTCTTATTAGATAATTCCTTGTGGGAACGATACTCTACTTTCACTTTATTACTTGTTGACTGTATATACTTGCACATATTCATTGATTGCGAAATCGATCAACACCCCCAAACTAAACTAAATTCTGAATCATTTGAATCGTCCCAGGCTTGATTTCAAATGTATTAGCGACTATTGCGGGCATGGTAATGCTTGACTGCAGTTTAGTCACCTTGGGTGTGGTGAAGTCCCTTAATGCTTTCTGATCTTCGGTTGTCATTTCCTCTTCTTTCTCAGATGTTTCAAATTTTTTCCTTGTTTCCTTGATCCACTTACTTACCCTCTGGAACCTTTTCTTAATGCCATCCTCAAAAGGCAGCAAGTCTGGATTTTTGGACCGAGTTTGCATAAACTGCTTAAAACACCTAAAATTCGAGAAACAAAACAAAAAAAAATAAAAATTGTTTAAGTAAAACTAGATTAATTAAAATGATATTGTAAAAATATTAAGATCTATACTAAATTATTCCCCGGCAGCGGCGCCAAAAACTTGTTGGGTAAAATCTATATACGCACAACACGCATGTATACGTGGTCAACAAGTAATAAAGTGATGAGTAGAGTATCGTTCCCACATAGATCAACTAGCAATAATCTTAACTTAAAATTACCAATTTTTTATTAATCCTAATTTTATTAAACTATTCAACACAATGTTTATAACTAAAGATTCAAAATTAAAGAATAACAAACTGCCACAAAACAATCACAAATATCAAAATCTGGAATTTCAAATAATTAATGGAGAATTAGACCTATGATTTCACCCTAAGCTTCACTCTGATTTTATCACATTTATTCCAATTCAATTCACTATCCCAGTTTATTAATCAAGAGCACGAATGTAGTATTAACCACCTCTCGATGCACTAATATCGTATTAACTTAAATCCACAATTAAGATAGAAACAAGTTAAACACCTTAATTAACTAACTCATTATATCTCTATGTGAATTACAATTAAAGAAGGTTTAAGAATAAGTTCTCTTTCCGATTACATTCGATGTCAAGCATATCTCTACTTTAACATTCATCAAGATTATACTATTCACAAAATTCATGAACACACGCTATATCAACAAGGTCTAGATTTGAATATCCTCTCTCGATTCCATACAAATCCATAAAGAATTTTTGATCAGCTAATTCATAAATTCAAGCTCAAATTAATATAGATAATCTGGAAATAGATTATTGAAATGGAAATCAAAGTTATAAAATCATCGACTCACTCAAAGATCCATCATAAGCCTAAAAAATGAATTAGTTCATCATAAACGAAATAAACACTGAATAATTTAAAGGAAACATCCTGTCAATTACAAATAAAAGACTAAACATAAGAATAGTTATGAACACCCTTAACGTAGCTTAGAATTGCAATATTGTCCCGAAAATCTCTTCAAAATACTCCTCCAAGCTTAATATGAAAAACTGGAAATAATCTATGTGTATCGTCTTGCATCTCTCTCCCTGATTCGTTATTTTTAGTGCAATATATAGATACCATAGTGTTCCAGCCGAAAACCTCTGTCCAAAAGAGTCCATGCGCCACACCAAGTCTCAAATCCATGTCCCAACCGAGTTCAAATCAAGCCAGGAGACTTCAGATTTCGGCACCCCCGCCCCGGCGGGGGGTACAAGGCAAATCATGCCCGCCCTGGCGGGCTAGTCCACTGTCAACCAAGTTCGCTTATTTCATGTATTTTTCCAAAATTGCTCCAACAGACCTCCTTTCTTCACGACTTGCCTCAACAACCACCCTACACATAAAAGAACAAGAAACGGGTAAAAACGAACATGAAAACACGAGAGTAACAACGAATTAAGCGTGAAATGGGCATCGATTCTTGAATATAAAATCCACTCATCAAAGACAAACCACAACTCTATCAGAATGTTAAATAACATAAGTTCATTGTATAGAATGAAGTTACATTTCATAACACACTAAGTCTCCCAAGGAAAACTCTACATGAGTTTTATCCCCTTCCTAACTTCTAAGTTTTCTTAAGTTATAATCTAAGGACTCTCGTTCCAAAGGTTTATAACTAAGCTTTGATACCAACCTGTGACGCCCCCAAATTCAGTTCCTCCACTTAGTCACCCGAATTCGGTTCATCACGTTCTCATGGTAGTACCATAATAACTAAAATCATACATTCACAACGGAAGATCTAATTTAGAATAATATACAATGATTTATTATAATTATTCTCCCAAGTCTCGCAACCTACAGTACTTAATAGATTACACAATAATATCGAATAAAGACTTATTACATAATCCTACTTAAGTTTAAACATAGTCTGGAAATAGTCGTAATACAACATAATAGATTTAAAAATAAAAGGGACAAGTCAGTCGGTAGCCTTGCCTTTGCCCTTGTCTGTTCCAGAGACACCTCCCTATTCTTCCTTAACTGAAAGATTTTAAATAAGCAAGGACGAGCACAAATTGCCCAGCAAGTAATATACAACCAGGGTGTAGGATATAATATCACAAGGTTTAAAATATCGAAGTGTCATTTCTAGGATAGTTCAAAATTTTAGAATAATATCATGAGTAATGAATATCAATAATTCTTGTAATAAGAGCGATAATTCAATATAAATCAATAGAGATATATGAATTTGACTACTATCAAGGTATCCGACTGGATAATAATTTATACTGAGTAGTCACTAAGGACTATTGAACTTCCACTAGAGTTACCAATATTAAGCTGATAACCCAAAAATATCAAGCACTATAGATGATCAGTCTACAATTCTTTACGTTATGCATAACACCACAATAATATTCATTCATGTGTTGGGGTTTGTAAGGCCCCCAAATTCAGGTACTTGAAACCTGAACACGGTGCTTTACGATACCATTTCAATGAGCGGAATAATACTAATAATAATAACAATAATATAAAAGTCAAACTTAATTTACATAATTATCAGAGTCTGAATCCCAAGTATGTAACCTTTAAACATTCATTACAACCCATGATAGATAATATATATCATACTTATCTTAATAAAGTTAACTATTACATATCATAGCATTTCTCTCATTCAGCAACCTTTCCCTTGTTCTTAGCAGAGCTCTCTGGTTGTTCACACTTAGCTGAAAACATTTAAATTAAGCAATGATAACCATTTGAGTGCCCAGCAAGTAATAATAATTATATATATAAGCTGAAAGAATTTAAATATTTTCTTTATACTACCCTTCGACAACGATTTCAATAGTTGTGAAGTAATATGTACCAATAATAATAATATAACAACCCTCTTTCAAATTTTTGAAACTACGTAATGACTATATATAGGGTTAATGTGACATACTATGAATATTGTTTTTAATTTTCGAATAGGTTAAGCAGAACTTCATCTGTAAACCGTCATAACTTACGGGCACGGGGTTGATCAGCCCGTTGTCCCCTGCATTGATCAATACTATATGCAAGAACGAGGGTATCGTTCACTCTGTCCGCCTTGGGCGCATAAAAGTTTTCCCGTGTAAGGATGTTCATACTTGTCTGGGTTTCAAATCAAAGGTTTTATCTTGTTCAACAATAATCTATAATTCAACATATATATATATATATATATATATATATATATATATATATATATATATATATATATATATATATATATATACGGGTAATTGACAAAGGTATATCAACATGTGATTAAATACAGTGATTATCCAAGTGGAGACACTTGTATAACCATTTATAGAAATCAACGAACAGAATATAAATCTGAATTATCATATACTAACATGTTGATAATCAATGAGCGTCTATAATATAAAGTTAATAATCTGTACAGTAATAATATAATTCATAAATATTCTTACTCATGTCCATTGCATAAAAAAAATGCAAAGGTAAGATACTTGCCTGATGTGCTGCTTTATAATTTGCAACCTATCAGTAATTAGATCATTCGTTCGATTAATACAACATATTCTATCACATAACACTGCTTATTGAAATCAGCACATACCCTAATCACATTGACACATAGGTTTAACAACCATTAAATCACAAATAAACACATATATAGTCAAAATATCTAAGTTCAGATCAATTTCTGAAACATGTCGGTGTACCGACAGCTTAATCGAGTAATTATCAAGTCTAAGACTCTGTCCTGTAACTTAGTATCAGTCATATTATTTTTAAATGACTTATAATAATTTTTAAACATTTATCATAATTTATCATGAATTTTCAAATCTCGGAATCATTATTAAATGATTTAAATACTAAACAATTCTATTATCATTAATATCTCAGAATATTTTTAAAGTATTTATATTACCCTTAAATGAATTTTAAACATTTAAAATCATTTTTAAATAATTACCATTAATAATAAAGTATTAATGTTCTATTTATCAAAATATTAAAAGTCATTATTCATAACTTAAAATATTTTTAATTCATTTATATCCTTTTTAAATAATTTTTAAATTATTAAAACCATTTTTAAACTATTTATTTATTATAATTATTAAATAAATTTAATATCTTTAATAATAAGTTAATAATTATTAATTTTAAATTATTAATAAAATTATCCTTTAAATATTTAAAGTTATATTTTATAACTTAAAATATCTTTAAACATTTTTTTTTATTTAAAATGATTTTTATAATATTAAAATCATTTTTAAACTAAATTATTTAATATAATTATTAAATAATTTCAATATCATTAATAATAATTAATTAATAAAATTTACTTTTAAATATTAAAAGTTATATTTTATAACTTAAAATATTTTTAAATACCTTATTATTATTTAAAATAATTTTTAATATAATAAAATCATTTTTAATTTATTTATTTAATTCATTTATTAACTAACTTAATTATCATTAATATTAATTTATTAATGAATTTCATCACAAAATATTAAAAGTCATTAAAAATAACTTAAAATATTTTCTTTTATCATAATATAATTTTAAATGATTTTTCATGTATTAAAATCATTTTTATCTAATTTATTTAATATTATAATTAAATAAATTAAATACTAATACTATTTCAAAAATATTAAATATTTATGAAATATACTTAAAATAATTAAAAACTAATTTTTGGAATTTAAAATAATTTTTAATAATTTATTTGGTATTTTGAATAATTAAAAACTAATTTTTTTCTATTTATTTAATTAATTTCCAGAAAATTAATTAATTAATTACACTGTCTGTCGCTAAAGGTCACCTATAGTGACAAAACTGTCGCTATAGGTGTTCTTCATGCAAACCCAGGTATTCAAACTCAGTTTCGAGGGACCTCCTTTGACCACGATTTAAGATCTGATCATGCTATTTCTGGACAGGTTGTTAGTCAGATATTGTAGTACTAATGCACTACTACAAGATCCAACCACAAACATGTCCAAACAACACATAACCAGCGAGATATAGACCTATGAACAAGCTGTCAGAGTTGTTCTTCATTTTCTGGGTTACCCAGAATTGAAGAACAGTTCGACTGCTCATATTTGGGCTTCTACAACTTGTTGTACATGTAATTATTGTGTGATATAAATGTTGCAGTGTGTAACCAACATGTAGGACAAGAGATCTATCACATAAAATCAACAAAAACACAACACAATAGTCAGATCCAGACCAGTCAAAGCATGTCAGAAACTTTGCTCATAGGTTTTCTGGGTTGCCTAGAAAACCGGATCCGTGTTCAAGATACCTGCTTTGACCAGCCACTAAGATCGATTCGTTCATTGTTAAAGAGATTTTAAGGCATAAACATATAGTGTAAACTACATACTACACCTTAGATAACAAAACAACAACAAAACTCCAATACACTGACAGATCAAGACGGTTAAAAATGTTGTCAGGCCGGTTCTGGGCTGTTTCTGGGTTACCCAGAAACACCCGGTCATGGCCGGTCAACGCATCTTGACCTTAAATATCTTGCAATATATGATTGATAGGACCCTGATTCAAGTTCTAGATTCTAGACCACATAACATACTACAAGTATAAACCTTCAAAACACAAAAATCATAAACAGGCTGAGATTTACAGCCTCTGACGTTTGATGTCAGACCACAAAATAAAATTTTTCCAGATTTTGTAAAATGCTAAATCTGAGCCTCTAGATGTTATGGATCTAACATCTAGCAACCCAGATCACCATTAAACACCACTAACAACATATTCTAGCACTCAAACATAACATCTAACAACAGAAAATTGGTCAGATTTTTTAGTAGGGTTTATACCTTTACTTTGATCAATTTTGGTCTAAGGCTACTGATTTGTTTTTGATATTAGTGGGGCTCGGTTCTTGACTGATCTTAGGAGAGAATTTCGTAGGTTTGGGGCTTGAGAGAAAAGGTTTGAGTGTTGGACAAAAATAAGTGAACAAATGACACTTTCTCTCTCTCTCTAAATCTATTTATAATACTTGTGTGCATTGTATATGGCTGATTGCTGGTTGAGTTGATGTCATTTTAAGTCACAATTGTCAACATAGTTGGTCACCAACTCCAACACCTCTAACACTTGTCAAAATCCAATAATTCAAGAGGGGTAAAATGGTCTTTTTGCTTAGAAATTTAAGGGCATACTTGTCATCCTTGTAAACCATTAGGGTTTGACCCTAAAATTTAGCACAAACCAAATGTAGGATTTAACAATTAGGGTTTGCACAAAAATAAAATTAAATAAAAATTAAATAACTTTTAGTTTCTAAAATTTTGAAATTTGAGTTTTCTAATTATGATTAATTTTCTAATTACTTTATATAGGAACATTAGGGTTTAAAATCACTAATTAAATTAACATTGCTAAAATATCAATTAGGGTTTATGATTTTGATAATTAGGGTTACCGATTTATAATTAGGTTTTCTAATTATCAAATTAGGGTTTAAAAATTTAGAGTTTTCAAAATTAATAATTGTAATTATAATACTTGTTAATTAATCACATTAACACAATTACAACCAATCTCGAACTCTAATTTAAATTTCAAATTAGGGTTTTTTAAAATATCTTAGGGTTTTCTAAAAATTAATTAGGGTTTCTAGATTTTTTAATTAGGGTTTACCTAATTAATCGACAATATAAATTATATAACACAGTTATATAACAATCTTGTACTCTAAATTGGATCTCAAATTAGGGTTTAACATTATTACTAGGGTTTGGTCATAATACACCGTAATTGATCAACCATTATCAATACGGACATACAGTACATATTCATAGCACTGAAAAATCAAAATATAATTAATATTATATTATTATTCTCATACCTTGACAATAATCCAAAATTAGGGTTTGGATTCCATATCTAATTTATTCTTCATATTTAACCTTAATAATTAAGGTAAAATAATTCGCTTAATAACTTGTACTAAAACTCATATAATAAAATAATTATTATATTTATTCTAAAAATCACTTCATATATTATTTAAATAATATATATTTATATTTTTATGGAAAATAATTAATAAAAACATTTCTACTATTAAATTAATTATTATAAGAATATACTTAATAATTTCTAAAATAAAATTATTTGTAAATATTTATATAATAAATATATTTTTATTTACCACATAAATACATGAACACATTATCTTGTAGAAATCCTCATCCTTATAATAAAAAAAAATTACAAAAAATTTCTTATTTATTTATATAGAAAATATCGGGTTGTTACATGGTTTCCAACGACATACACTCCCCTTACCAAAAGGGTTGTCCAACTCAGTTTTCAAGATTTCCGCACCAATCAATTGGTTTGGACAGCTTTTATAAACATGCATATAGTCTAGCCGAATCAAATGGCATCGACTCTTTCACAATATTCAATAACATTACTAAGTTCAACATGAATAATATCTTTCACAAGGGTTTAAGCATATTAGCTCATTTGAACGGAAAAGTAATATAGCTTGCATTCAAAGAGATAAGCTTATGGTATTCGTCAAATAAAGAATGCAATTATACTTGCATAATAAGAGTAGGGTTCGGATACTTGATCAATAAAGACTTGAGTAAGGTTAGAGAAACTTGCCTTAAGCGTAGTCTATCCAGGTTAAGAAATCAACACTTTTGAATCCTATTTATAGCGTATTATATGTTCAAGATGTTCATTAGTTAACACAGTCTTAAATCAAGCTTGACATGACTCAAGTACTCACATATGGTACAAAATCAGTTTATACATCATTAAAAGTTCAACTCACGTAAATTTGTTTTGATATTATGCAAACGTCCCTTTGGACTTATCCTTCGAAAGTTATGAATAACCTTTATTTCTATCACATGGCATGTTCCTTACACATTACATAACATGTTGATCATTTATTACAAGTTAAAGACATCACATAGGCATGTGTCAGACATCAGTTCAAAAACATAACTCGGTTGTGACTGCTGCACGGCGCAGCTACGCCATGGCTAAGCCTAGGACCGGCGCAGCTGCGTTGTCCTCTAGCTATGCCAAGACTCAGCTGCTGCTTTGCGGTTTCTGCCCGGCTTGACCAAAACAATCATACATGATATTTTTATCATGTTAAGGGTCTTATCATGCTTCACAAGTCAATCTAGGTTCCTTCTTTCATAATAAATTCTAAATTGATTATTTCAACAAGTTAAGGCCATTCAAGGTCATGAAACCCCAAAAGTCTATAATGCTTACTCTCTAAACATACAAGGTAGTTATAACACTCATATTATGCATGCTTTGTTTATGCTTTTCTTGAAATGTGAAACACAAGCATGGTATATATACATTTATACTACATAAGTAGGTTTAAGAGTAACATCACATGCGATCACAATTATTAGATTCCAACCCTCAAGGTATTATGTTAATAATCACGTTCAAAGCTTACTAGTAAATTTAATTTGCTCATGCTTTCTTGTTAATCGCATACACACAAGTTAAAGGTTTATTAATGTATTTCTAAGTCATACTAACATGCTTACAAAGTTAGTATATATACATGGCATGCATACACAATAAGTTTGTTTCTGAGTCTTTAAATCCATTTTAAGTTACACACCTTCTTTAATCATGTTAAGCTAGTCTAACATGCTCACATTAGGCTCATATAGCTATATATACCCTTAAAACATGCTTGCATGCTAGTACACGACATAGTACTGTAACAATCTGCAAAACAGAAGCTCAAAACAAAATTTAGAGCCCGGTGCAGCTGCGCTGCGCCTCAGTATAAATACGGCGCAGTTGCGATGTGCCTGGTTCGAACCAGGAACAGTCTTCTTCGGCAACTGTTTAGCCTAAACACAGAATTTACTCATGAAATCATTCCTAAACACTCATGTATCACTTGCAACATGCTTATATGATCATATAACATCTATATAACTCATACCCAACCTCATTGACATCTATTTTCATAAAATCAAGAAATTGAAATTTGAATACTTACGAACTCAGTTAATCAGAAATTGAAAATGGAAAGCAAGGGATGAGATTATACCTCTGCAAAATGAACGAACTTGCTGCTAGTTGAACTTTTAAGCTCTTTGAACACTTGTATACTCTCAATATTACACTAAGCAAATTCTCAGACAACTTCAAGCAACACCAACTCTTAAACATGACTGCTTTTTATAGAAGAATTGTGAATTGGACATTGGTGTTACACAAAGTGGGAATCCATGGTGCAATGGAATGAAACAATGGCTCATGAAGGGTGGCTCAACCACACCATACCAACCACCTAGCTAGCCATGATCTCCTATGATTTAGCAGCTAGAAAGTTTACGTAATATAGCTTCAAGTTACTGTTCATTGCACTTGGTGACACTTATTATGGGACAAGAGAGAAAATCCCTGCATTCTGGATATCTAGGCTTGGTTTAGTCTAGTTAATTTCCTACAATGAAATCTTAATGTACAATTGTTACCATATTAGGAATTTTTTGGGATAAATTATACACTCACATTGTATAGTCCATGTACATTAAATACACACGATAAAATAACTCAGTCATGCATTATTGTTCGGGTAGTTCCATAATCATCTCTATCACTCATATAACCATATCATAACCTTATTATATTAATAACTTATTTATTTATGTTAAATAAATAATTTATTCATTCCCTTGATTTAATTACCACTAATATAACTTAATCCATTTCTTATTGATGAAGTTATGGATTTTCATAACCATTGATTGTTGATATAATTCTTATTATATTTATAGATATATTACAAATAATAATAATCATATATTATTATTTAATTTACAAAGTAATCAATATTCTACCGCAATTAATTAATATTAATTAATGGTTTAATAATTCTGTTGTCGGACATAACATACTTTCATTGTAATATGCTCTTATCATATGATTTTATCCATGTTACACATATAACATTAATATCCCCAATTTAGTGTTACAGTAGAAAGTAACCAACTCCAACTGACTGTTGGCTCAGCTGCGCCGGTTTGTACTACTGGTGCAACTTCTGCCCGTGCCAGTTTTCAACGCTAACTCGTTATATGCGACACGAAATGATGTCCACCAAAGTATTACTACAAGTCCACGAGCGTATTAATTATTTATGCGAAATCACATGATCGACACGATTAATCTTCCTAATTCCCGTTTTAATTCACTTAATGAATTTTCTTGTTTCGCATTATGCCACACAAGGCATTTCACACTTCTCATTACCAATTCACATTTCTTAATACGCATTGATCTAATACGAATCAATTGTATTAACCAACTCATAAAATTATAACACTTATTTTCACATAAATAGTATTTACATTAATATATTCATTTTATATACGTGGAAATTCTCGGGTATTACAGCATCAGTCCTTGTTCAAACCTCTTCGCCGTGCGTTCGTCAGTGCTGACTTGGTATGGCGCAAACCTCGCCAATTCGTTGAATTTCACGGCATACTCAGATACCGACATCGTTCCTTATTTCAGTTCTAAAAGCTGAACCTCTAGCTGACTCTTCGAACTCTCTGGAAAATAGGTCTTGAAGAATATCACCTTAAACCTATCCCAGGTCATCACTCCTGGTCCTTCCCGAGTTTTATTGGCCTGCCACCAATAACTAGCATCTGCTTTCAACATAAATGTTTCAAAACTAGTCTTTTGATCATCCCCTACCCTAGCGACATCAAATACCTTTTCTATCTCTATAATCCAGGTCTGTTCCTTGACTGGATTCATGGACCCATGAAATTCTGGTGGTCCTACCGCCTTGAAATCCTTAAAAGTTATACCTTGGTTTTGGGGTTGATTTTGCAGTGCACCCGTCAATAAAGTCACTAGTTGTTGGACGGGGTTAGCTTCGACATCGTTATTGTTAGTTCCTTCAGTGGTTCTCTGTCGGGGTGGTTGACGTCTTGGAGGCATTTTCTGTTTAAAAAAAAATACATTTATTGGATTGTTATCCAATTCCTTTAAGTAATTTCTACTTAACTTACACCACATAAAAGGAACCATCACATAACACATAACACTTTGAATAAAATAAAATAACAACTTTTATTTATTCATAATCTGTTTGAAAAACATCAGAACAATAGCATCACTGCTATTTACATTACTTTCCTAAACTACAAAAGTTTCAGGATAACATCATTATCATCATATACCATAGGTTACATAACACTAGAGATTTACGCACTATCTAACACTTTATTAATAGCATAACAGGTTCATTTCTATGATCTTCTACTAAGATACTCCGTAGCCTTTCGACGCTCTTCTTCCATAATTCGGAACATTGTTCGGCGATCTAACACGTACGATGGTAGAGTCTCGAACTGAATTGGATAACCCATGATCCGATCTTGAGCTCGATTAATCACATCGTTGAATACGTTATCCATCTCTTCCATCTTCATTCTCTTTACTTGTGCGTCTCTTACTGCCATCCCGGTTCGTTGATAAACTTCCTCGTATACGTCTTCAGCTCTTGCCCTCTTAGTAGCTTCTTCCTTCAACTTGTTCTTTAGATCTAAAATCACTTCGAGCAGTTGTTCGTTCTCTCCTTCAGTCTGCATCAGCTTCTCTTCAACATTAGTCAGACATTCATCTCGATCCTGGAAGTCATCATCCTTTTGTGCCATCGAAGTTTGTTGCTCAGCTGCTATTTCTTGCAACTCCTCGACGGTGTCCTGAAGTTCCACGTTGCGGTCGTAGACTTCATCACACATACGAGAGCTATCGAGTTCAGTGTAATCTCTTCCTCCTTGTCCTCGTCATCCTCATTCTCCTATGACAGCTTAACGGGATCCTCCTCATCCGGTTCCACCTCATCATCATCATTATCAGGCTGTTCAACCATTGTGACAAACGCGGCTGACTCCCGTGGCAGTAGTTGTTCCCAAACCACCTGAATGTCGCGAGGCTCCTCCTCTATAGTCATCTGAGGTCCTTCCTCACTAGCCTGACTGGATTCTCCGACATTAGTCTTCCTCACAAAAAAAATTTAAATGTTAATTACTAATCATTCTACTTGACACTCACGAGCACATAAGTTGAATTCACATAAGCACATAAGTGTTTTATTACTTCTTCCTTAAAACTCGATAAGAGTTTATCACCACCATCTTTCCAATGGTTACCTCCTAAGGCTTTTCCCCACCTAAGGTTCATAACCTAAGGCTTTGATACCAACTTGTGACACCCCTAAATCCCGGTACTTCATTACCTCAAGATCTGGTGTTCACTTAATAAAAACATTCATTTCTAACTACCCAATTATAATAAAATTGAATAATAAACCTGCCCATACAGGATTACATTAATAAAAATCTCCCAAGTTGTCTAACCTTTAAATACAATCATTCAAATGCATAATAATTAAATAAACTTCATTACAATATTAAAACCAAAGTCTGATAATAAAACTATCAACATGTTACAAGTCTTCAGTACTTGTTCATCTTTTCCTTTCCTTTACTTGTGCTATGTACGTCACCCTTTTCAACTTTAATTGTAATGGTGATACAGGCAAGAGTGAGCAAACAAGGCTCACTTGGAAATAACAATAAATAAAACTTTAAACTTTTACATCATTTGCCAAATATTAGGCTCAATAGAGCTGAACAATAGGTTCTATTAACATTCAGAAATACATCACTGAGGGTCTAATGACCACGAACCATGTCCACAGTTATAAGTACTCTTTTAACTTTAACTTTAACTTTAACAGTCATAAGACTATAAGGATTCCACGTACTTAGGGGGATTAATCCTTTGTACAATGTATTGTGCACAAACATTTCAGCGCTAAGTGTAAATAAAGCGTAAACCCCTATAAATAGGGTTGTTCATCTCAGTATTTCGAGTACAAGTCCGACCCAAAGTAAGTTTGGTTTGGATACGTTTCAAGGTAAATTAGAATTTAACGATCATCAACTAAGGATTAGTTGAATACAAAGTTAATAACGCTAGGTTATGGAATAATCATAACTGAATCGACATTATAAATTAATATCATACTTTAGGATAAATCTAATAGCATCAACATTGAATAATATAACATGCCTTGCTTGAACAACGTTAAGCTAAGGTTAAAATCTTAGAATTTGATATCAAGCATGCATAGTAAGTAATAACTTGAACGATAAACTTGTTCATCAGAATAAAGGTACTTGCATGCTAAAAATATAAGAAGTTTAGGTTTAGAAAACTTGCTCAATTTAATAAACTCAACAAAAGTGTAAAGTTAGAAGAAATTACGTAATTGAAATCGAATTAGAATTACATTGCTCAATGTCAAGAGACAAGATTTAGAAAACTTGCATCATTATAAACAAACTAACTCAACGAAAGTATGGAGTTAGAAGACTTGCTCAATGAAATGAATTTACTCAACAAAAGTGTAGAGTTAAGAAACTTGCATAACGAAGGTTTAGGATTAGAAAACTTGCCTTGCGCGTAGATTTAACTGTAATAATTCAATTCACAATATCCTAATCATATGTCATTAGGACACAATTAGTCACTAATCATAATACATATCTATTTCATGTATGGTTAATCACATAATCAAGTTATATCAATCAAAATAATAACAACACTTGTTAAGTGTTAACAACATGTTCGTTCTTAGCACTATAATACTTATAATAATCCTATTACATGTTTAACAGACATCACATTTCATTACTTTAACAAAATACAGACTTTTATGCAGGACAAAAGCCTTTCCGGACCATTCTGTTAAGTGACGCCACGGCACCACAATTTAAACTGTGGGCTGCGCTGCGGTGCGGTGCTAAGGTGGCGCTTCAGCCCGAGAATTACACAAGGCTTCAGCGCTGCTGCGCGAAGTGTGGCGCTGCAACGCTAACTACGGCGCTGCGGCGCGAAGTGCTGGGCTGCGACTCTGACTTTGGCGCTGAGGCGCCAAAACTTGCAGAACCGAGCAAGAAGACCATTTTCGGTCTGACTAAGAACTTCTAGCAACTAAGTATGCACATATAACTTATGTAAATTACACATAAGTTCACCACACATACATATATTAATTTATAACAACTAAACAACAAATTTGGAACGACTAAATCCTTGAAAATAATGTTTTTAAACAAAACTCCATTGTTGATATATTTTGACACAATGCTCAATGAAATTTCACTGTTATAACCAAATTGATTCCTTTGAAATACAAGCATACCAACATATAAACCAATTAACATATATAGTTCAATTTCTCAATTAGCATACACTAATTTTGTTATCATACAAAATTAACAATCACATCTCATACAGTTCATATATATATATATATATATATATATATATATATATATATATATATCATACAGTTCATATATATATACTATAAAACAAAATTTCCTATCTTTTTAAACATAATTTATCATACAACACATATATACATATATACATGCTAGTTGTAACAATTACAATTTTAATCATACATGTTTTCATAATCAATTACAGAAACATGGTTTACAGACAACCTTTGTAAAAATTTATATACAGTAAAGTTGAGTTTCAAGAAACACAGGCTAAATAACTATACTGCAAAACCTATGTTAAGATTATAAAACATACCTTTTTGTTGCTTTTAGAAAACCTTTCACTTAGAATCGCTACTCTGAACTTGCTTTTGAAATCTCAGCCCTTTCTCAAATTCTCTCTCTGAACTTTCTCAGACTTCTTTCTTTCCTTAGACAACTTCCCTTTTTTCCCTTTTTAGACTTAGCCACATACAATATACGTAACACAACATAAAATTAACGCAAACGTTTAAAAAAAACTGACAATATAATTATTGCCCCTAATCAATTATCAGTTATAAAATTATTATTATTATTATTATATATATATATATATATATATTATATATATTTTATTTATTTTATTAATAATTTAAATTTCAAAAGAAATCCAAAAGCTATAGGGCTTTGTTTGGCAAAGCTCTTAAAAATAAAGACTTAATATACTTAAGTCTTGTTTGGGTAAACTATATTAAAACTACTTTAATTTATTTTAATAACTCCTTATAATATAGTTATTTGTCACACTTTATTTAATTAAGTTTTCATACTTAATTAATTAATTCAAATAACAATTTATTAAATAAATCATTTAATCACATACTCAGCACAAATAATTAACTATCAAATTGAAATATCAATATAATAATTTTCTTTACTCCTTGATTATTTATTTAACCAATAAATAATCAAACCACATCGAATCAATTCCACTTAAACACATACTAATTAAACAAATACAATTATTTATTCAACGATAACACATCCATTAAATATTTATATAACTCGATAAATATTTAGAAATTACAATAAAAATCTAGATTGTTACAGATAATGTAGCAACCTTTACTTCATTTCCCACACATAAGATTACTTATCCTTTGTTTAACTTTCTGCTTTTGCTTAGTTCCTTCATAAATATATATTTATGAGGACTAAAGCCGGTATCCAATACTTAAATAGAACCTTTACTTAGAAAAAAATTAATTTCAATCATGAAAAAAACTGTATTTGTAACCAAAGCTTCACTAAGTTTCTTTCAATTAGCTCTACAAGATGCTTCTCGTAGTTTCTTTTCCAGTGTTCAAGCTTATTGCTTTGGAAGCAAACTCCTTTGCTATCCATATTAGTTTTGTTATTATTATCCTTTGTTTTTGCCTTTCTTTTTACCTTCTTGGAATTGTTCTTCCTTTCAGAAGATATTTTGGCCCCTACCAGTAAGACTTGGTCTTTCTTGGTTGGAAAGTGACTTAACATTTTTTAACATGTTAAGCAAATCAACGATGCTGATATCTAGCTTGATCATATGAAAAATTCTCAACAATTGTGAAAGGAGTTCGGGAGTGAGTGCAAGATCAAATCTTAGCTTAACTCTCCATCTATGACAAAACCCGTTGTCCTAATTGATCAATCAAATTGATAATGGTAAGGACCTTTTTCTGTACTGTAGTGTCATCGGTCATTCTAAATTGGAAGAGCTCCTTAGATATCAGATATCTATCAGTCCTACTTTTCTCACCATCAACTACTTGATGTGCAAGAGTATAATATGAGCATCCATACTTTCATGCTGATGATGAAGCTCGTTACTCATGGAAGTGAGCATGATGCATTGAGCCAACTATGCATCATCTTACTACTTTCTAAAAGTAGCAATCTATTCTTCAGAGTCATTATCTACAACCATTGCAAGGATATGCCTATTAAGGATATAAGATAGCTTTTCAGCCGTAAGAACTATTCTCAAATTACTTAACCAATCCGATTAATTCGGTTCGGTTAAATAACATCTGATATGCTTCGCAGTTATAGTAATTTAGACATTGTAAAATTCTGTAGATGAATTTGTTATTAACAACATTTTAGTATACATTATTTTATTAATTACCAAAATAAATTAGGTCTTGTTTTAAATTGGTATCTCTCACTATTTTTTTCAAACTATATTACCCTCACTTATATAGTTCGACAAAATCTAATTAAAGATTTGGTTGTGAGAATAAGGATCCCATTTTAAATGTATATAGCCTTGTGGTGACACAACAAACTATATATAAATAAATAGGTAGACAACCCTTATCAATTACATCATCATGTAACTCCTTTTATTTTGCCTCTTAGATTATTTTGATCAAGTGGTGGTACATCCGAATCAAAATTATCTAAGTTAAGTCCAACCTAGCACTCCATATATTCAAAAAAGAAAAATATTGTCCTTGTGTTGACACAACAAAGAAACATTGTTCAATTTTCTTTAAAAGCATCAAATGTGATAAAATTAACATCTCAAAAAATTAAGATAAGCCTTATGGCGACACAACAAACTTATAATAATTAATTGATATATATTATTTTTTATCATGCTAGAAGGCGACGTTCGATATTTCAAATATCTTTGAACTCTTAGGACTTAATATAAAATCTTTGAGGGGTTTGTTATTATTTGTCTTATCTTGTTTAGCACGCACACACACACACACACACACACATACACACACACACACACACACACACACACACACACACATATATATATATATATATATATATATATATATATATATATATATATATATATATATATAATGCATAATACTAATTAACATGTGCAGCATGTTTGCATAATATATAATATATATAGTATAAGCATGCAGATATAGAATACTATATTCTACTCGGATTGATTATGGACTTTATTCTAGTTTAGTTCACCAGAGCCACCAAGTGAACCTAAAGGTCAAACGTAGGTGCAATAAATAAATTTAAATATAACTATTACATTTAAATCTCGGGCTTCATTACAAATGGGTCTTCAAGCGCTCCTTGCTTCTTGATCTCCAATTCTTCAAAATAATTCTAACTACTCCTATTACAAAACTATTTAAAGTAAATAGAAACCTTGATCAGCAGTCATGGGGAAGTACATAAGAGAGATAGAATTTACATTAAGAAAAAATTAGAGAAGACAAGGTACGCAAGCCCCATTTAATAAAACCCATACATTCATGCATCCAACTAAAATAAAATCCAATCAAAATGGCCACTAGTCCATAAGCAATCCCATTTATTATCATACATATCAACACATGCATCAATAAATAACATTTATTTCATAAATAATAAACATTTAATATATACATTGATATCTGTAGCGTCCCCAAATCCGAGTACTAATCACCACGAAACTGGTGCATCATTTCTATAACTATTGCGGAAGATATAAACATAAATTGTTTATACAATAACCTTTACAACATAATTCCTAAGGACTATAACCTTAATTTAATACACACATTGTAACGACCGAGAAATTCGGATCCATTGTAAAATAATTTTATTTAATTAAATAATGAATAAAATCATATTATTTGTTATTATTATGTATTAGTAAGATGAATGTCGTTCTATAATCTAGAAACGTCGGAAAGTCGTAGTATTTTAACTACGTGAAGGAATTAAAGTGTTTAAATTTCCAAGACGAAAATAAAAGCTTTTTGAGAAATTTTTTGAAAAACACTATTCATCGATTTCCGCTCGAGAATTTTTTTTGAACTTCCGAGAAATACGTAACGATAGAATACCGAGGTGAGATAGATTATGTAATAATAATTCAAGTATGAAAAATGTAAATTTTCACCTACGGATTTAATTTGAGCACGTTTGGGAAAATAAGGCGTTAAGAAGTTATTGTAATGATCATATGATACATATGTATTGTACGAGGAAATGAATACGAGTATGATACGAAGTATTATACGAGTATATATGAATGATGGTATATCGTATATTATGAATTAGTATACAAGTTAGAATACGAGAATAATATGTCAACAATACGTATAAGGCTTTTAGCCAAATGAAATGAACTTGTAGGATTGTTTAGCAAATTGTAAAGTCCAATAGAATTGAATGTGCAAGCCCAAGTGGTTGTTAATGTAAAGTTCAAAATGGAATAACATAAGCCCAAATAAATAAGTTAAGAAAATTAAACCTAAGCCCAAGTAATGATCCAATGAGTTAGGGTGACCCATGGGGCAACCCATTACCAAATGATTATTCTTGGTGACCAAGATAATGTTGTGATGCCAAGTAATTAGTGTAGGGAGAAAGTTTACTTAATTGCTAAGTATTAAATAGTAAGGAGGTGGGATTGGCCTAAATGACTAATATGCCCTAATCTTGATTTTCCTATAAATACGAGAGTTGGTTTTCATTTGTTGGATTGTTAATTTTCATCCAACACTTTCAACTTATTTGGTAAAGAGAATAAGCAAGTTTAAGTTAGACTTTCAAGAAGAAGAAAAGCTTGATCATCAAGGGTAAGCCTCCTATGTCATAATCTTCCAACTCTTCCATAGTAGCTTGATAGAGAAGGGATGAATGGTGGTACATGTATGTTAAGAAATAAAGAAATTGGATAATCAAAGGACTTAAGTCTTAATAAGCCGTGAATAAGCACTTTGTTCATGGATAAGCTATGAACTAAGGAAGAACTTGTATGACTTGTATTATATTTACATGAATGAAGTTAGTATGTTAATAAGATGTAAGAATGTTGGTTAAAGGACTTAAACTATCACAAGTCATAAGAATTAAAACTATATGTAGTTTATACTTGGATAACTTATAAACTCATGAACAATAAGCAATACTTATCATAAAAATAAGTTAATGAAATGAGTAGGTTAAGATGTCAATATGATGGATAGAATCCATTTGAAATGATGAACAAAAAATAAGTAACGAAGTTATGTCGGAATTCACACGATTGGACGATAATCGTCGAATTCGTAAAATTCTCGGAATGGAAGTCAAATTTTGATATGAAGCTCAAAAATGTTAGTTTTCAATGGGAACAAGTCTTATTTGGCATTATAGAGTTGTGGACTCAAAAATGACCGAATTCTAACTTAGAACGAAGAAACGAGCGTTGAACGTTCACGAACGTTTATCGTTTTTGTTAAAAATGAACTAATAGGTGAAATTTTAGTTAACGATGTCAAAAATGTAAAATTCTTGCATGAACATGTAGAGTATGTAATTTGTGAACTAACGGCTTTTGAATGAGCCAATTCAGACTTATAACGAATAAGTTATGAGCCCGAGAATCTCATATAAGAAAAAGTCTATAAAAATTTTCTGGTGCACAGAGCTGGCGCCGCGGCGCCAGCCCAAGGCCAAATAGGTGGTGCCGTAGCGTCGAAAAGGCCATAAACCACTGGAGTTTCGCGCTGCAGCGCGGCCCATAACGCTGGGACTCGCGCCGTAGCACCGGCGCGAGTCCGGTCCTCAGCCCCTGGAGTATGGCGCCGCAGTGCGGCTTAAATAAGGGAAGTTGGCACCGCAGCGCCAGCCTAAGGGTTTGCATAGAAGTGAAAGAATATGAAGATAGAAAGGAAGTAAACTAATTAGTAATGAACTAAAGCTTGAAGTAACATTGTTTAAGACATTGTTAAACCCTAAGTATGATAACTAAGGGTTTAAGATAATCAATCGAACATGAATGTAATGACAGTGTAAACTATAACGGCAAGCCAGAACCAATAATAAACAATCTAATACATAATTAGATTGAGAAGAAGGGTAAGATTCGTTAGGAACCATGTATGTTATTCATGACCTAATGTGTTACGTTATGTGATCATCTACTGTAGAGACCTTAAAGACTTAAAGTGAACGTGTAATAACAGTAGTAGACGCTGAAGGCAAGTGTTCAAACCCTTGTTTCGGTTTAATCAGGACAAGCTTTGTGATTCATGTATTCTTACGCATGAATTGATGTATGATGAAGTTGAAGCGAACTTTTTCGGCTCGACTTATGTTATGTTGGATTTCTTATAATCTATCAAAGTATTGTCAATGTTTTACCAAACTATGTTGTTGTGGTTTTCAACTGAAGACTGAGTATGCTAAAATGTTTTGTCGTCAAACGACAAGCACGCGAGGTTGCCACAACTTAAACGTACATATGTTTAAAAAATATAGTATTGATCAACATATAGTACTATAGGCTGATCACCTAGACGTGCTCGTAAGATATGTCGGACTTACAGACTTAGTTTCGGGTTGTCCTTTTCAAAGAAAGTATGAAATGCTCATAGTCTTGTACCAGAATTGATGCTTTACTGAATATTGTCATTGTAAAACGTTTTGAAGGAAAAGTGAAGTGCTATTTTGAATTATCGATAGTACTTCATAACTATTGTTCAGTTATTGAAGATATAATATTCCTATATTTCAAGCATGCTATTTGATTGGAATTATTGTACTTGTTGAGCTAGTTATGTGCGAGTTGCTTAAACCATATGAATGCAGCTAAGACCGAACGAACTGAATGATCCGGTAAAGATAAGGGAAATGCTAAGGTAGACCGTTGAACTGTCTATGTAATAGTTTAGGTTTAATGTTGTAATGCATTTGATATTATGACAAAGAACCTATGTATTGGTTATAAAAAACCTGGGAAGAGAATATTGTTTTGGAATATATATAATACATATTCGTTATTTTGAAGTATTTCAATTGAATGTAAGTGTCAATTGTAGCACCGTGTAGCACCATATGTCGGGTTGGAAGATACTCGAATTTGGTGGCGTCACACACATTCATATACTACATGACTTATAATGTTATTTGACTTCAATATTATTACAATTTTAACTATACCATATCCCAATTCAGGAATTTGTCTTTGTCTTTGCCTGTATTCGAAGTTTTCATCTTAATCTGAAATATTTATAATGATATAGCAAGGGTGAGCAACAAGTTTGTCCAGCAAGTTTTTGTGACACCCCAAAATTCGGTACTTCCAGTTCCACATGATTTGGTGTTCACGATACAAATATCATCTATCTATCTACCCATGATAGTGCAAACCATGCAATAATAGAAATAAAATATTTCCCTTAAGGGTTACAACATCTGAATAATAATACAATCCCAGGTTAAACTATTCTTAAACATCTGTGCGGAATTATAAATAAATAAATCTTAAACAATAACATTAACTCAAGTCTAAACAAATGCATCATCATATAAAACAACGGGTCTTCGTCACTTGCTAACTTTGCCCTTGCCTTTACTAGTGGAAGGTTCATCAGTTCTTTTGTTCTTAACTGCAATGTTATTATTAAGCAAGAGTGAGCACAAATGCCCAAAAGTATAAAATGAAATAACAGTATAATAACATACGAATAAATCAAAGACATCTGAATAAAAGCTCAACTTTTGAATCAAGAGTGAATAACAAGAATCAAAAGAATTCTGAGGGTCATATGACCTTAAACTATGTATTAGGTTAACAAGGGTTATACTTGAAACCTTTAACAGTCATAAGACTATGGACCTTCTTCTCGTACTCAGGGGGATCAGCCCTTAGTACCATACTGTGCACAATATCTTAACGCTAAGCGTAAATAATCCCCTATACAGGGTTGTTCATCTCAGTTTGATATTCGAGTCCGCACCAAAGGAAGGTTGGTTTGGATAATTCTTCAAGGGTTCTGAAATTTAGAACGCTCATCAACTATGGACTAGTTGAATCATTAAGGTTTCACTAGTCTAATAAGGTTCAATAATAATGATATTCAATTTAAATAATAATCTCAAGAAGTATACAACAAAACAATTATTGTATAACTAAATCATACTTTGAAAAGATAATCAATCTTTAATATAACATTTGAACTTGAATAATAGAATTGATAATTTACTGGAGGTAAATAATAAACTTGAACAATAATGACAAGTAGGGTTAGGAAACTTGCTCAAATTTAAGATTTTAAGTTTAGGAAACTTGCCTCGTGCGTAGATTACACTTTAACTAAGCACATTCTTTGAATTAAATCCTACATATCATTCACATTCACAATACCAGTTAATTATAACTTAACTAATCATTATAAACTCATTCTCGTTGTCTACTTTAATTATCGACTATACTTAGTCAATTTATCTCATTATCACATAATTTGTACTTCATGAATAATAATCTAATTTATGTATTCAATAATTTAAATCACATGTAATTATGTTATTTACATGTTTAAACAACTATTTTATCATTTCATTATATTTCTAACATGTTTACATGTTTATTACATTAAGTTACTAACACATTGCAAGACTTAACATTTAAAAAAATTACATTTCTGGACATTCTGGAGAGTGGCGCTGCAGCGCCACGTTTGTACTGGCTCTTGGCGCTGCGGCGCCGTGGCACTACGGCCTGACACCTGGCGTTGTGGCACAGTGGCGCTGCGGCGCGGGACTTCAGTTCTGGAGTTGGCGCCGCGGCACGAGACCCCAGAAACTGTTTCCCAATTCACGAAGAACACAGAGTTCAGTGAAATCAACACATTTTTAACACTAATTTCACCAAATTACACATACCCACATGTTATAATTTATACATAAACATAACCCAAGCTTTGTAAAGTGATTTTAACCATTTAAAACACCCAATAACAGAATTAAATCATGTAAAATTGGACTGTTCTTGATGTTCTTGAAGTTTTTAACATAAATTCTTAAAATTCAACGCCACGGATTCGTTATAAAGCTAAATTCGTTCATTTAAAGTTTGGTCTCTTCGTATTAACATGCACAATGATATAGGAGTGTAAAATTTAGGGATAATATACGATCAATACATAAAATATCACGTATAAGGCCATATGGCCAAAACCCAAACTCTGTAATTTTGCAGCAATCATATACGACGTAAAATTATGAATTGATGATATGGAATCATGCAATATATATATAAAACACATATATTCACATAAGCCTTACAAATTCCCATCATAAGGGCTTTACAATACTTGAAAACCATTTGCATAAAGACTTAAATACGTAAAAGTAAAATTGGGTTTGGAGAATTACCCAGAGCGTAGTGTGTAATGTTAAACAATGAATTGTAACTCTTCTCAAATTTTTCTTCAATCACACACTCAAAACTCTTAATTTCTCCCTGAATTCTCTCTGTGATGCTTATCAGACTTAGGCAAATTATAAAGAAAAAAGAGTACGTATTGTTAAAAAGAGAAGACGCGTTGGTGGTCAGTTACCCAGTCATGGGTAACTGCCCTCAACTCCCATAGTGCCATGTTTGGCTAACAACTAAGTTCAAAGCTCATTATTTTAATAAAACCTTTTATCATATAGTTTAATTCATGTCACACTCAATTCAATTATCTTATTTAAATTAATTAAATAACATATGATGATCTATCATAAATTCACATAATCATATAATTAATTTTCTCATTAATTAATAATATCAATTTATTAAATCTCTAATTAATAATTAAATTAATTAAAGTAACATCATGCTTAATTAAATAATTCATTTAATTCATTAAGCTCACATAATTAAAAACTTTGATAATTAATTTAATAACTATAACACATATAATTAAATTAATATACCACAATTGCATCAATTAATTATTTAATCCAATAATTAAATCATCGAAAAATATTTATTTAACTCAATAAATATTAAAATTAAATTACAAAATTCTCGTTCGTCACATCTTTCCCCCCTTAAAAGGATTCTATCCCCAGAATCACGACTCAATAAATTCGACCCGTTACATTCTTCCCCCTACAAAGATTCTGTCCCCAGACTCGCTTACAAATAATTAAGTAAATAAATGAGGGTAATTCTTCATCATATTCTCTTCGAGTTTCCACGTAGCTTCTTCAGCGTTGTGGTTCCTCCAAATTACCTTAACAGAATGTATAACTTTATTTCTGAGAACTTGTCCTTTTCGGTTGACAATTTGGACAGGAATTTCTTCGTAAGATAAGTCTTTCTCAAAATATAGGGGTTCGTATTCGATTACATGCTTGTAATCAGGCTTGTAGGGTCGTAACACAGAAACATGGAAGACGTTATGGATATTCTCGAGTGTTGGAGGTAAGGCTACCTCATACGCAACTTCTCCGATTCTTCTCAGTACTTCAAAGGGTCCAATGAATCTTGGGCTTAATTTCCCTTTCTTTCCGAATATGATCTTTCCTTTCCAGGGAGAGACCTTCAAGAAAACATAACTACCTGATTCAAACTCGATATTTTTACGATGTGGGTCAGCGTATTTCTTCTGTCAATCTTGAGCCGCTACCAGTCGTGCTCGGATCACTTTGACTATTTCTGCTGTCTGTTGTACCAATTCTGGCCCTAGCAATTGTCTCTCACCAACTTCATCCCAGTAAAGCGGAGTTCTGCACTTTCTGTCGTATAAAGCTTCATAAGGTGGCATGCCAATACTAGCGTGGTAACTGTTGTTGTAGCCGAACTCTACTAATGGTAGGTGATCATCCCAATTTCCTTTAAAGTACATCACACAGGTTCTTAGCATATCTTCTAATGTCTGAATCTTTCTCTCACTCTGTCCGTCTGTTTGAGGGTGGTAAGCTGTACTCATTCGCAATTGCGTACCCATGCATTCCTGAAGACGTTTCCAGAAATTTGATATGAAGCGCGGATCCCTATCTGAAACAATTGATACCGGAACTTCGTGCCTCGAAACAATCTCTTTCACGTATAGCCTGGCCAACTGATCTAAGTTGAATCTTATTTTGATCGGAAGGAAGTGTGCAGATTTTGTCAGTCGGTCAATGATAACCCATACTGCGTCGTAGCCTTTCTGAGTCGTCGGAAGGCTAACCACAAAATTCATTGTAATATGCTCCCATTTCCATTCTGGGATTTCCAACGGTTGAAGTAATCCACTTGGTCTCTGATGTTCTGCTTTTACCTTGTGACAGGTCAGACACTTGGCAACACATTCTGCAACATCACGTTTCAAATTCGGCTATCAAAAATGTTGTCGAAGATCTTGGTACATTTTGGTACAACCAGGGTGAATCGAATATCATGAACTATGAGCCTCGCTTAAAATATCTTCCTTAATCTCTTGTACTGGCGGTACCCAAATTCTACTCTCAAATCTCAGTATTCCTTCCTTATACATTTTAAATCTCGATTCTGTTCATTCAGATATCTTCTTTGTCACCTTTTTGCATTCATCATCCTGAAGCTGAGCCTCCTTCACTTTATCTAGTAGAGTTGTACCAGATTGCATCTGAAATAGCTTCTCATCAACCTCCATTGGATACTTCACTTCCAATTCCAGTTTCTCCATTTCTGTGATTAGCTCCTCTTGAGCAGTCAACATCATCAATTTCTCACGACCCTTTCTACTTAAGGCATCGACAACCACATTCGCCTTACCCGGATGGTATAAAATCTCACAGTCGTAATTCTTGATTAATTCCAACCATCTCCTTTGACGCATATTCAAATCCTTATGTGTGAAAATATATTTCAAACTCTTGTGGTCCGTATATATCTCACACTTCTCCCCATAGAGATAGTGCCTCCAAATTTTTAAAGTAAAAACAACTGCAGCTAACTCCAAATCATGGGTCGGATACCCCTTCTCGTAATCCTTCAACCGTCGTGATGCATACGCGATGACTTTACAGTTTTGCATTAGCACACAGCCAAGTCCTTTATGCGACGCATCACTAAAAATAACAAAATTGCATGTATCATCTGGAAGAGATAACACAGGTGCCGTACTCAACCTTTTCTTTAATTCTTGGAAGCTCTCCTCACATTTCTCCGTCCAAACAAATTTCACAGCTTTTCGAGTTAAATTCGTTAACGGAGTTGCGATCTTGGAAAAATCTTGAATGAATCTTCTATAATATCCTGCCAATCCAAGAAAACTTCTTACTCTTGACGGCGTTCTCGGCAATTCCCAGTTAATCACGGCTTTTACTTTGGATGGATCTACCGAAATTCTGTTTTTATCGATCACGTGACCAAGAAATTATACTCGCTCGATCCAGAATTCGCATTTCGAAAATTTAGCGTACAACTTCTCCATTCTCAATACTTCCAACGTTAATCTCAGATGCTCTTCGTGTTCTTCTTTGGTTTTGGAATATACCAGAATGTCGTCTATAAATACCACTACGAATTTGTCCAAAAATGGCTTGAACACACCATTCATTAGTCCCATAAATGCTGCAGGAGCATTCGTTAGACCAAACGACATTACTAAAAATTCGTAGTGACCGTATCGCGTTCTGAACGCTATCTTCGGTACATCCTCTGGTCTCACCTTCAGTTGGTGATAACCACTCCTCAGGTCTATCTTGGAAAAGTATCATGCTCCCTTTAATTGATCAAACAGATCGTCGATTCTTGATAATGGATATCTATTCTTAATCGTGACCTTGTTCAGTTCTCTGTAGTCAATGCAGAGCCGCATCGATCCGTCCTTCTTTTTCACAAACAACACCGGCGCTCCCCACGACGATACGCTCGGTTGAATATACTTTTTGTCCAGCAATTCTTGTAGTTGGACCATCAGTTCTTTCATCTCTACTGGTGCCATTCGGTATGGTGCCTTCGATATTGGAGCGGTTCCGGGCGCCAAATCGATCACGAAATCTACCTCTCTATCTGGTGGAAGTCCTCGTAAATCGTCTGGAAATACATCGACGAAGTCCCTCACAATCGGTATTTCTTCTACCTTCGGATTCCCTTTTCGACTGTCGACTATGTAAGCTAAGTATCCTATACAGCCTTATCTTAACAACCTCCTGGCCTGCATCATCGTCAGACAACTCGCTTGTCTAGGCGACTTGCTACCATAAAACACAACCTTTGACGGAGTCATAAGGTTAATATGCTTCTTCTGGCAGTTAATTACCGCCCCACAATTGGATAACCAATCCATACCCAAAATAACGTCAAATTCCCCAAGCCGAATAGGGATAAGATCTACATTCATGATATTACCCTTAATATTCACCCTACAGTTCTTAAACACGTACTTAACAGGAATTATCTCTCTATTCGCAATTTCTATATTCATGGGATATTCTAACTCATCCATAAGCAAATCTAAACTATTAACAAAGTCTTCGGATATAAAGGAACAAGTAGCACCCGAATCAAATAAAACATAAGCATTAATTTCATTGATCGAAATGATACCTGACACCACCTCACGAGACTGGATTGCGTCCTGCACTGTCATATTGAAAGTTCTGGCGGTCGGTTGGTTTGTTGCAGGTGGTCCGGTAATGGTTAAGGTATTTTCACTGCTATTTCTACAGTTAGCTCCTTGCACTGCTCCTCCTGATCCCTTCTTGGGGCAATCTCTTGCTAAATGATCCTTCGAACCACAGTTAAAACAAGCAACCTTCTTTGGGTTTGGACAGTTTGGTGCTATGTGGCCTTCCTGACCACAATTGTAGCACACTCGCTTCCCTTTCATGCAAACTCCCAGATGAGCTTTTCCACAGTTTGAGCACGCTTTAATTTTCTTCTTCTGCCCACCTTGTTGACTTCCAGCTGACGAATTATCCGTCCACTTCCTCTTCTGATTATGAGTACCCCCAATGTTACTCCCACCAGTCTTGTTATTTCCTTCACCTTCACTCTTCTTCTTCTTCTGCTCTTGATTGTACTTGGTCACCGCATCGCTCCCACCTTTAGCGAGGATGGCCTTTTCTAGTACTCCGGCAAATGTGTTTATTTGAAACATTGACACCTTACTGTAAACCCAAGGCTTTAGTCCTTGTTCAAATCTTCTAGCCTTTCTTTCGTCAGTGTGTACTTGGTACGGGGCAAACCTTGCCAACTCATCGAATTTAGCTGCGTATTCAGGTACGCTCATGTTTCCTTGCTTCAGTTCCAGAAATTGAATTTCCATCTGATTCTGTGAACTAGTTGGGAAGTACATTTCGAAAAACATTTCTTTAAATCTCTCCCACATAATTACACATTCACCTCCTCGCACTTTGTTTGCTTGCCACCAGTAGCTGGCCTCAGATTTCAGCATAAACGTTACGAAAGCGGTCTTCTGGTCTTCTCTAACCCTAGCAACGTCGAATACTTTCTCCATTTCCATGACCCACGTATGAGCCTCGATTGGGTTTCTGGAACCTTTGAACTCTGGCAGTCCCACCGCCTTGAAGTCTTTAAACGTTGTGTTTGGTGGAGCTTGAGGTTGATTGTTCATTGCTCCCATCAGTAAGTTCACCAACTGCTGAACAGGATTAGCATTGGCGTTATTGTTATTATTGGTCGACTCTTCCTGAGCCGGTTGACGTTGTTGTCTTCTCCTTGGCGACATTTTCTATTAAATACACTCTTATTAGAACTTTATTTATTCCTCTAAATAGTCAAGACATTACTTAACAATCTAACATACTCATTTAACACATCATCTCAAACAACTTAATATATTTGCATTTAAATAAAAAGTTTTAACATTAAACGTTAGCATAACTGCTATTTACATCAGCTATCATGGAATAAAGAATCCACAGGATTTAAAATATTAACATATTCCTTCGTTCATAAACACATCGGAATTTACATATAAAAACTAATTAAGTCTTTCACATAATTAAACAGATTCTAGTCCTGTCTATCAAGGTGTTGAATAGCCTTGCCACGCTCCTCATCCAAGATACGAGACATCGTCCTGCGATCCAGCATATACGATGGAAGTCCTTCGAACTGGATGGGGTATCTCAAAACTCGTTCCTGAGCCTCATCCATTGCATGATTAAATGCGGAGTATGTCTCTTCAAGCTTTGCCTTCTTTGCACGACTATCATCTTCTGCACGATCAGCTCGACGTGAATCTCTTACCCATCCTCCATCTGCTATTTTCAGTCTTCCGGAGGTTTCTTTCAATTCCTTCTTCAGCTTCTCTATCTCCTCAGTCTTATCTTCGGTTTTACCCTTCTCATGGACCAAATCCTATTCTACATTTCCCAGTCGTGATTGAAGAGTCAAAATCTCCCTCTCCTTCTCCTCTAAAGTAGATTGCTGAACAGTCGCTCGCTCAGTCAATTCCTGAACCTCGTCCTATAATTCCACGTTACGGTCGTATAACGTGTCATACATCTCTGCATCAATGGTGTACCGTGGTAACTCCTCTTCTTCCTCTTCCTCATCAAACTCCTCCTCAGGATCCTCCTCAAGATCAGTCTCAGGCTCATGCTCCTGACCAACAACAGTGATCAATAGAGATGACTCCCTCTAAACCAGCTGCTCCCTAACGACATAAATGTCTCGGGGCTCCTCCTCTGTCGGTACTATAGGTACACGAGTTCCTTCCTCTCCAGCTTGACTAGCTTCTCCAACATTCGACATCCTGACAACAAAATTTTTAAGTTTTAGTTACTAAGTCGTACTAACGAGCACATAAATTAACACATAGACACATAATGTATTTTATTATCTTCAATGAATTACCAAAAATTCATTTCTTAAAACTCGATAAGAGTTTTCCTTTACTATCTTCTTTCTATAAGGTTACTACCTAAGGTTGTTCCCCCACCTAAGGTTCATAACCTACAGCTCTGATACCAACCTGTGACACCCCCAAATCCGGTACTTCTAGTTCCACAGGATTTGGTGTTCACGATACAAATATCATCTATATATCTACCCATGATAGTGCAAACCATGCAATAATAGAAATAAAATCTTTCCCTTAAGGGTTACAACATCTGAATAATAATACAATCCCAGGTTAAACTAACCTTAAACATCTGTGCGGAATTATAAACAAATAAGTCTTAAACAATAACATTAACTCAAGTCTTAACAAATACATCATCATATAAAACAACGGGTCTTCGTCACTTGCTAACTTTTCCCTTGCCTTTACTAGTGGAAGGTTCATCAGTTCTTTCGTTCTTAACTGCAATGTTATTATTAAGCAAGAGTGAGCACAAATGCCCACAAGTATAAAATGAAATAATAGTATAATAACATGTGAATAAATCAAAGACATCTGAATAAAAGCTCAACTTTTGAATCAAGAGTGAATAACAAGAATCAAAAGAATTCTGAGGGTCATATGACCTTGAACTATGTCCTAGGTTAACAAGGGTTATACTTGAAACCTTTAACAGTCATAAGACTATGGACCTTCTTCTCGTACTCAGGGGGATCAGCCCTTAGTACAATACTGTGCACAATATCTTAACGCTAAGCGTAAATAATCCCCTATACAGGGTTGTTCATCTCAGTTTGACATTCGAGTCCGCACCAAATGAAGTTTGGTTTGGATAATTCTTCAAGGGTTCTAAAATTTAGAACGCTCATCAACTATGGACTAATTGAATCATTAAGGTTTCACTAGTCTAATAAGGTTCACCAATAATGATATCCAATTTGAATAATAATCTCAAGAAGTATACAATAGAACAATTATTGTATAACTAAATCATACTTTGAAAAGAGAATCAATCTTTAATATAACATTTGAACTTGAATAATAGAATTGATAATTTACTTGAGGTAAATAATAAACTTGAACAATAATGACAAGTAGGGTTTGGAAACTTGCTCAAATTTAAGAGTTTAAGTTTAGGAAACTTGCCTCGTGCGTAGATTACACTTTAACTAAGCAAGTTCTTTGAATTAAATCCTACATACCATTCACATTCACAATACCAGTTAATTATAACTTAACTAATCATTATAAACTCATTCTCGTTGTCTGCTTTAATTATCGACTATACTTAGTCAATTTATCTCATTATCACATAATTTGTACTTCATGAATAATAATCTAATTTATGTATTCAATAATTTAAATCACATGTAATTATGTTATTTACATGTTTAAACAACTATTTTATCATTTCATTATATTTCTAACATGTTTGCATGTTCATTACATTAAGTTACTAACACATTGCAAGACTTAACATTTAAAAAAATTACATTTCTGGACATTCTGGAGAGTGGCGCTGCGGCGCCACGTTTGTACTGGCTCTTGGCGCTGTGGCGCCGTGGCGCTACGGCCTGACACCTGGCGCTGTGGCACAGTGGCGCTGCGGCGCGGGACTTCAGTTCTGGAGTTGGCGCCGCGACGCGAGACCCCAAAAATTGTTTTCCAGTTCGCGAAGAACACAGATTTCAGCGAAATCAACACATTTTTAACACTAATTTCACCAAATTACACATACCCACAGGTTATAATTTATACATAAACATAACCCAACCTTTGTAAAGTGATTTTAACCATTTAAAACACCCAATAACCGAATTAAATCATGTAAAATTGGACTGTTCTTGATGTTCTTGAAGTTTTTAAAATAAATTCCTAAAATTCAACGCCATGGATTCGTTATAAAGCCAAATTCGTTCATTTAAAGTTTGGTCTCTTCGTATTAACATGCACAATGATATAGGAGTGTAAAATTTAGGGATAATATACGATCAATACATAAAATATCACGTATAAGGCTATATGGCAAAAACCCAAACTCTGTAATTTTGCAGCAATCATATACGACGTAAAATTATGAATTGATGATATGGAATCATGCAATATATATATATATAAAACACATATATTCACATAAGCCTTACAAATTCCCATCATAAGGGCTTTACAGTACTTGAAAACCATTTGCATAAAGACTTAAATACGTAAAAGTAAAATTGGGTTTGGAGAATTACCCAGAGCGTAGTGTGTAATGTTAAACAATGAATTGTAACTCTTCTCAAACTTTTCTTCAATCACACACTCAAAACTCTTAATTTCTCCCTGAATTCTCTCTGTGATGCTTATCAGACTTAGGCAAATTATGAAGAAAAGAGAGTACGTATTGTTAAAAAGAGAAGATGCGTTGGTGGTCAGTTACCTAGTCATGGGTAACTGCCCTCAACTTCCATAGTGCCATGTTTGGCTAGCAACTAAGTTTAAAGCTCATTATTTTAATAAAACCTTTTATCATATAGTTTAATTCATGTCGCACTCAATTCAATTATCTTATTTAAATTAATTAAATAACATATGATGATCTATCATAAATTCACATAATCATATAATTAATTTTCTCATTAATTAATAATGTCAATTTATTAAATCTCTAATTAATAATTAAATTAATTAAAGTAACATCATGCTTAATTAAATAATTCATTTAATTCATTAAGCTCACATAATTACAAACTTTGATAATTAATTTAATAAATGTAACACATATAATTAAATTAATCTAACACAATTGCATCAATTAATTATTTAATCCAATAATTAAATCATCGAAAAATATTTATTTAACTCAATAAATATTAAAATTAAATTATAAAATTCTCGTTCGTCACAGTTTTAAATTCAAAGAAAGACATATTATGATTGAAAGAATGAATAATAAGATGACAAACTTTCAACAATATAATAATTGTAAAAAAATATGAATCAATTTGCATAACTAAATAACCGAGTCAATAATGATGAATGGCCAATATCAAACGTGAACAAATTTAACTGAACCAAATGGTAATGAAGGTGATCAGCCTTTCATACCTGATGTGTTGGGATTTCGGCACATAAAACACAGCGAAATTTAATATTTTCAAAGATAATTCTTAAACCCTAAAATAGGATCCATGCAAAAACATATTAATTTAGTGGTTAGGGTTTTATATCGATTATAGAATATTCTAAAACGGCTTCTAATCTCCAACGTAATCCAAAAGAACTGTGTCTCTACGGTATCCACACAAACGCCCCACGAATCGTCACACGATCTACAGTAAAAGGAGCCGCGGTACTAGCCACCAAGGAGCAGGATTTTCGAAACTTTTTCTCTCTAGTCTCTCTCTAAGAGCAGCTAATGTTTTTAGGTTTATGATATATTCACAAAATAGCTAATATATCGTATATATATCAGTCCAATAGAATTAATCAAAACCTAACTCAATTATAAAATCCTAATTTATATATATTATATCTTAGCTAAGTCTTACTTAATTAATATACATATATACAAATTATCCTATTAATTTGAATTCGTAATTTAAATACTATCAATCATATTGACATATTTAAATACTTATAATTTAAATTAATTTTCTTTAAATTATGTTCTAACTGTGTGATCCTATAGGTTATTATTACGTTGGCAATAATTTTAAAATCATATTATAAAATTATAAATAGTGAGTGAAATCTAGTAATACATCACTGCTACCCAAGTAATAATAAGATCGGTGATTCGATACATCCTTTTCGTGTCTAATGTTTTAATGTAATTTAATCTTTTATAACCTTAACATCCTAGATTAAACTCGAGTTATGGAATGTGTCATAATCTTCATAATTTAATCTGAGTTTTCTTGATCAATGAGTAGACTATATGAAACAAACCACTAGTTGAGCATGGTCATGCATTTCATAGTCCTACTCAATCAAGAAGCCTATGGATATCACCCCTAATATATAGGAGGGTTAAATTCCATCTAGATCACTCATATTGCTCACACGATTCATGATGTACCCAATAATCACCTTTATTGTCCACCCTATTGAAGGTGACTTTTGATGATATCAAAGTACATAAATTCTCGTGTAGTAATATAGTGATTTTAGGTCGGAGAATCATTACATCATTGTCACTATGAGAATCACTAATGACACTTTACATAATGTTTCACGTAGAATTCTCATGGTAGGTCTGTCTAGTACATCGTTCTCTAACATGTACTTATGTTTTGACTCAATATCTCATATATTTATGACCAATGAGATTTGGACATCAGTCAATCCACATACTAGTTTCAATGTATCATTGTTGTCCCATTAACAATGATAATCGACTAGAGACATTTAAGAGCAATGATACTAATTGTAATTATATAATCTCATGTTCAAGTCACATACTTGAAGCTATATAATTTGTATCACTATTCTAAAGACTTTTATTATGCTAACATTTATATAATGTGACGCCCCCAAATCCGGGTATCTTCCAACCCGACAGATGGTGCTCCACTATACTAACATCAATACCATCATTCCATTGAAATACAACAAAACGAGAGTAATTACTATATTCTTATTAAAATCAGAGTATAATCCTTCCCAGGTTTATAAACCGGTTACATCGTTCATTGTTCATAAGGTATAATACATACAAACTTACTAAACTATTACACAATGCCTAAGCATCCATCTTAGCTTTGCCCTTATCTTTCTTGGTATTCTCAGTACGTTCACCTTTAACTACAGTTGTATAATTCACGCAAGAAGTGAGCATGACAGCTCAGCAAGTTTAATCAAGGATAACAGGAATACCACATTCGTGAATTATATAACAATTCCAACATAACTGAACAATAGCTATGAAGTATTATGAATCAATAATATTATAACAGTTTATAACATCAATTCCCAATGTATAGAATAGATTAAGAATTCTGAACCGGTCAATAGACCATGAACAGTAAATTTAAGTTTTTATACTTGAAAAGGAGTCCACAGCACTAAGGTCGTTCATCCGTATAACTTACGAGCACTTCTAGGTGATCAGCCTATAGTACTCTATGTTGATCAACACTACATTCATTAAACGTATTTACGTTTAATATTTTTGGCAAACTCGCGTGCCCATCGAAATATCGATAAAAAATACTTTTGTTTGTTCATAGACAAACCTTACCTTCACCTCCGTACCAATTACGTGGCATAGGATAGCGTTAACATTTCTATATAGAATGATATGAATAATCATCAATCTATATCTTACGAATAGTCTAGCCGAGTTTAAAATTTGGCATCGACCCTTTCTTTTAAAACAAAGCTTGCAATTCATTCAACGAATCACATAAAACTTGGCTAACATGGAAGTTAGACAACTGTTAAGAAAACTTGCCTTTCAGCGTCTTCAATAACTCACTCGACTGACCACAGCCTTTACAGAATCTACATGATATATTCAAATAGCACACCGTAATTAGCTATCAAACAACTATTCACATTGTTCCTACCAGCTTCTTTCTCTTCTATGTCTTTAACATAATATTTTTATTAAAGTCAACATGACTTATTACCCTTCGTCACGGTTTACCTCTCTATAGACGTTTTATTAACCGGACTCAACTTCATTCATAAAGTATTACTTCGTTTATTTTACATATTTTGGTTACTTACCTTAGACTCCTACGTTTCATATCATATACCTTAGTATATGTAGTATAGGTTTAGTCTTTATACATTTATTGAGTATATAAACTCAACTTCGATTAATCCCTAACTGACTAAAGTCTAAAGCATAACTGGGTCAACTTTTTCTTACTGCCAGCACTGCGGCGCGGCACCTTGGCGCTGGGGCGCGACACTTGCACAATCACGGGCGCTGGGGCGCGGCACGTTGGCACTGGGGCACGGCACTTGCACAACATGGGCGTTGGGGCGCGGCACGTTGGCGCTGGGGCGCGAGTTTACAGAATGCTCGACCGAGTATGGCGCTGCGGCGCCACCATTCTGTACTGGTTTTAGCGCTGCGGCGCCGAGCCTGTGCACCAGTTGACAAACCAGTTTTGGTTTTCTAATGAAACTCCCAGCTTCCTAATTTGTTCGTTTTACATCCGAATTGACCCATTCGAATTCCTACAGGTCAGGAATTACATCCTTTACGCGTTCATATAAGAATTCACCACTTCCGAATCCGTTAACTCATAATTCACTATTGAGTTCATTTTATATACGTTCGTAAACGTTAATGAGCGTTCAATGCTCGTTTTCTTCGTTTTAAGTCGGAATACGACGATTCTCGAACCCACGACTCTTAATCACCCTATCTCACGTATTGACATTGAAAACCAACATTTTCAAGTCTCACAACAACTTTCGACTACCAATCCGGAATTTCTACGTTTTCGACGATTAACGTCTAATTCCGTAAAATTCGCCATAACTTCGTTACTAACATTCTCTAAGCCAAATCACATGGAATATTCCATGGATTTCATATCTAACCCCTAACCAAACAAGATGCATAACTATCGTATTGATGGAGCTCAATCGTTTATCAACAATCGATCCTCCACAATTAATATTTTTATGGTTTAACAACTATATTACACCTTATTATTTTTGAAAGCTTATGACTTATAGAGATTGAATCTATGGTAAGTTATCTTTACTCCCTCATACAAGGCATATACCACCCCTTTGTGACTCTCCATGATAAAAGAAAATCAAAGAGATGGATAATGAAGAACAAGAAGTATTACCTCAAGTTCCTTAAGAAAATCTCTTGGAAGAATAATTGTCAAAGCTTCCCAAGTGAAGGACTTATAAGTCTAGCTCTCTTTTCTTTCTCAATATAATCTAGGTTGTCAACTTTGAAACTCTAAAATGCAACAACCTAGCTTCTTATTTATAGGAAATGAAAATGGAGGGCTTAATGGTCAATATACCCCCACCTCCTTACTATTCAAGTGTGGTCACCAAGTAAAACACTTGGTGACCACGTATTATACTTGGAGTCCACCCCAAGGTGGCCGGCCCACCTCCCCTTTATGACATCCCATGGGTTGCCCCATGGGTTTTACCCATGGGGTGACCCACCGGTTCGACCCACGATTCGGTTTTAATGAATTGGGCTTAACTAATTAAACATTGGGCCTTGACTTGGACTTAACCCATCATCTAATTGGGCTTAGTCATTCAATTAATTTGTCTACTCATATTCCAATACAAATGAATTACTCATTAAGTCATCACGTAATTCTGTAATACGTATCGTATTCTACACGTATGATTCACGTATTCCTTTCGTATACCATAAGTACCATAATCGTATTGTACCTCGTATTTACTTAACGTATTATACATAGGTACTAACTAGAACCACAAACTGTATAACTCTTGAATAAAACCTAACACCATTCCTTCTACGCATATTATTTCCCTCTCGGAAATCAATATACTCAACCCTTAGGTTTTAAGTCCGCAGGCGAAAACTTCGTTTTTGCCATAAATGAAATATTATCAGATATTCCATCTCATCACGATATTCTATCATTACGTGTTTCTCGAAATTTCAAAATAATTCCTCGGACAGAAACGGATGAATAGTGTTTTTACGAAAACTTCTCAGAAAATAATTATTATCGTCTTGGAAATTCCAAACAACTATTTCTACCACGTAGCCAGAATACTAACCACGTTAGCACATTCTAGGTCATAGAACGACCTTCACATAGTTTATTTCACAAAGAATTCAATTAAATTCATTTAATTCACATAATCAAATAAAAATTTAATTGTAATAAAAATTCGATTTTCTCGGGCGTTACATATAACGCAGTAAATAAAAGCATAATAAAATAATTTATTTATTCAATCAAATATAATATCAAAAATGTTAAGCAATTATATCAAATAATTGGCCTCTAGGGAATAAACTCTAACAGACTCCTACTTGCACTAGAGCCAATCGCTCATGTATCTAATACCCATGGAATTAGTGTGACCTTCGTGCTTCTGCTGCGACAAAGCCTTAGTCAGTGGATCTGTAACATTATCATCTGTTGGCACTCTTCCTATATGTACAACTCCTCTATCAATGGTTTCACGGATGAGATGGTACTGTCTAAGTATATGCTTGATCGTTGGTGAGATCTAGATTCCTTAACCTGTGCAATGGCTCCATTATTATCACAGTATAGTTCAACCGGATCAACATTGGTTGGAACAACACCAGGTTCAGTGACGAACTTTTTAATCCATACAGCCTCCTTGTAAGCACTAGAAGCAGCAATATACTCAGCCTCTGTTATATAATCGGCTACTGTATCTTACTTCGAACTCTTCCTGCTAACAACACCACCATTAAGGCAAAATACAAAACTTGACTGAGACTTATAGTCATCATTGTCAGTCTGAAAACTAGCATCTGTGTAACCCTTTACTGCCAGTTCGTCTTCACCTCCATATACCAAGAATAAATCCTTAGTCCTTTTCAGGTACTTGAGGATATTCTTGACTGCTGTGCAGTGACCTTCACCTGGATTCGATTGGTATCTACTTGTCATGCTTAAAGCATGCGAGATATTCGGACTAGTACATATCATTGCATACATGATAGATCCAATTACCGAAGTATAAGGGATCTTTCTCATACGTTCCTCATCATCTTGTGATTTAGGACAATGGGCCTTAAAGATCTTTACAGCATGAGTCATGGGTAAGTGTCCTCTTTTTGCCTCTTGCATGCTGAACCGTTTCAACACTTTATCAATATATGTACTTTGACTTAGGCCGAGCATTTTTCTCGATCTATCTCGATACATCCTGATACCCAAAATGTAGGTTGCATCGCCCAAATCTTTCGTGGAGAAACATTTTCTTGACCATGTTTTTACAACCTGTAAGGAAGGAATGTCAATCCCAATAATTAATTTATCATCAACATATAATACCAGGAATACAATGTGACTCCCACTAACCTTCTTATATACACAAGGTTCATCTTCATTTTTTATAAAGCCAAACTCTTTGACTGCTTTATCAAATTGAAGATTCCAACTCTAAGAGGCTTGCTTCAATCCATAAATGGATCATTGCAGCTTGCATACCTTTCCAGCATCCTTTGGAGTGACAAAACCCTCAAGTTGTGTCATGTACACATCCTAAAGGAGATTTCCATTAAGGAAAGCAGTTTTGACATCCATCTGCCAGATTTTATAATCATAAAAGCCTGCAATAGCAAGTAAGATACTGATGGATTTAACCATTTCCACTGGAGAGAAGGTTTCATCATAGTCAACACCTTGAACTTGTTTGAAACCTTTTGCTAACAATCGCCCTTTATAGGTTTGTACATTACCATCCATGTCAGTTTTTTTTTTGAAAATCCACTAGCACCCGATTGGTTTTACCCCTTCGGGTGGATCAACCAAAGTCCATACTTGGTTAGTATACATGAAGTCCATCTCAGATTTCATGGCTTCAAGCCATCTCTCAGAATCTGGTCCATTCATAGCTTCTTGGTAGGAAGCAAGCTTATCCTGATCTATGAGCATCACATCGCCGTTTTGAGTCACAAGAAATCCATAATATCTCTCTAGCTCTTAGCGTGTCCTACCAGATCTACGAATGCCTCGTGTAATTTGAGCAGGTTTACTTTCCCAAATATCTTGTGGTTCCTGCTCACGTTCCAACTCAGGTTCAATGATATTTTGTGGTTCTTGAATTTCTTCGAGTTCTACTTTCCTCCCACTATTTCCTTTAGAGACAAATTCTCTTTCTAGAAAAATACCAGTTCGAGAAAAAACACTTTGTTCTCAGAAGGTTTGTAGAAATAATACCCTTTTGTTTTCTTTGGGTATCCCACAAAACTACATTTGTCAGATTTGGGTCCGTGCTTGTCAGAATCCAGACGTTATACAAACGCCTCGCAACCCTAAATCTTCATGAACAAAATACTAAGACGTTTCCCAATCCACATCTCATATGGTGTCTTTTGAACCGTCTTTGTAGGAACACGGTTAAGTGTGAATGCAGCTGTCTCTAGGGCAAGACCCCAGAAGCTTATTGGAAGATATGTATGACTCATCATTGATCGTACCATGTCCAACAAGGTGTGATTCCTCCTCTCAGATATACCATTCCATTGTGGTGTTTCAGGTGGAGTGGGTTATGATATAATACCACACTCCTTTAGAAGGTCATCAAAGTCTTGGCTTAAGTATTCTCCTCCTCGATCAGATAGAAGGGCTTTTATGCTTTTGCCGAATTGGTTTTGAACTTCATTCTTGAATTCCTTGAACTTTTTGAAGGATTTGGATTTGTGTCTCATAAGATACAAATATCCATATCTACTGAAGTTGTCAGTAAATGTAATGAAGTAATAAAACCCACCTCTTGCTAACGAACTCATGGGTCCACATACATCACTATGTATAAGTCCCAATACATCGCTAGCCCGTTCACTGTGTCTAGTAAAAGGAGCTTTAGTCATCTTGCCTAATAAACAAGACTCGTATTTCTCGTATGATCCAAAATCAAATGAATCCAAAACCCCAACTTTATGGTGTTTGGATATGCGTTTCTCATTTATATGGCCTAAACGACAGTGTCGGAGATATGTCGGATTTGAATCATTTGATTTAAATCGTTTTATATTTATATTATAGATATGCATTTCTAAATCAAGAATATAAAGACAATTAAACAATTGTGCAACACCATAACATATTTCATTTAAGTAAAACGAACAACTGTTGTTCTTTATTAAAAATGAAAAACCTTTCTTGTCCAAACAAGAAACAAAAATATTGTTTTTGCTCATAGCAGGCACATAATAACAATCCTCTAATTCTAATATTATCCTAGTGGGTAAAGATAAATGATAAGTTCATACGGATAGTGCAGCAACTTTTGTTCCATTCCTAACTTGTAGGTCAACCTCTCCTTTTGCTAAAGTCTTACTTTTTCGGAGTTCCTGCATATTAACGCAAATGTGAGAACCACATCCAGTATCCAATACCCATGATATAGAAGTGGACAAATTGACTTCTATAACATATATACCTGAATCAGAAGTCACGCTTCCTTTTTTTTTCTTCACTTCTTTAGAATAAGCATGACAATTCCTGTTCCAGTGTCCAGGTTTTTCACAGAAGTGACAATCACAATTTTTAGCCACCCGCCTTTAGGTTTTAAAGCCAGTTTGGTTTTGGAATTAGGTTTGACACCAAATTTAGATACTATCTTCTTCTTGCATGTTCCTGTATATTTGTTGCCTCCTTTTTAGTCTTAACAAAAGGACTCTAACTCATGCAAGCATACATGGGTCAACAAGTAGTACAGAGTAAGAACAGTATCGATCCACGGAGAAAGGTTTTAAAATTAAACTATCATACACCAATTGTATCACTATTTTTATATGCTTAAACTATTAATTCACAATTATGCTTAACTTATATTCAATTACTGAATAAAACACAAGACTAATTTAATGAAATCAAATTTGGAAAGAATGAGATTCTAACTTCATTTCATATTTCATCTAAACATTGCCATCATGCACAATCATACATTTATCATAGAAAGTTAGCTAAGAGCACAAATGTAGACATAATCATTTTTCAATGAATTATGACATGTTACATAACATCCACATTACGATAGAAATCATATAATCGACAATAATGCCAAAGTCACTATATTCCTATGTGAAATTGAAGCAATATTGAATTGAAGTACAAGCTCTTATCTTACTACACACGGTGAAACAGTATATTTCTATCTAGTTCACGAAATATAAAGCTAAATAATTCAGCCTCATACATGCACGCTATCATGATTACAACCATGCTCACATGTCATTTTTCAATTCCATATAAGCATATACGATGAATGATGATCAAACATTCATGCAATCTAATCAATCATGACAGAAATCCCAATGATAAACAAGTGATCAAGCTAATCAGGAAATTTGTTATAGATTACATATCAAAATCCATTAGAATCCCATAATGGAGTTTAATTCATTTCTAAACCTAAAACCATTATGGGATTATAATAACACATTGAGACTAAATATCACAAGAGCGAGAGAAAATAGAATTAATCAAACCCAATTGTAGAATTCGTTTTAGAATGCTATTCAAATCTCCAATAATTCCCAGCAAAATAAAATGAATACTTATATAATAATTGAATTCAAGAGAAGATGTAGAAAATCTTGAGTTTATGTACAAATCCTCTCTAGGATTCGTTCTATGCTTGGAACCTTAATTACTTGATGAAAAACTGATAGAAACGTACTACTTTCTCGTCTAGTACCAGCCAGAATAGTTTTAAATGAGACCACATTCAAATTTCAAACTCAAAAACAAAAGTCAAATAACTACTGCATATAATGCGCGCGGCCGCGCGTGATCACCATACAAAGTGGGGAAGGGCGAGTGACTCCATCACGGGCGCGCGATTCAGCTGCGCAGGCGCACGATGTGTGTTTTCAGTCTCTACCTGCCTGTCGCGCGGGCGCGCGAGAACTGCTTTGTCAAGCAGCGCGGCCGCGCTACTTCTGTCTGCTGCATACTTCTATCTGCTGCTGTGGCTTGTTGTTGGTTCTTCACCAATGCTCAGTTCCTTATCAACACACCTTCCATTTTCCACGTCTTTGGTAGATCCATACCACAGTACCAACGCCAAATCATGCCATTTCCTGCATTTCCATACCAGAGGAGTTGTACTTAAGTAATGCAAAAGAAACACAAAATATAATGAAAAACATACTAAAATCCACTTGAGATGAACATAATTCTTGTGAATTGATATTCAATAAGTAGGTATAAAACCCACTTACCAAATACCCCCAAACTTGAACTAGTGTTTGCCCTCAAGCAATGTATACTACATTAAACACGAAAAATGCAACTACATGATATGTAACTAGGTTACGATGCAAATGAGTCTCACATTTTTCCAGTCAACATCGAATTCCAATCAAATATGCCTTAGCGAATTATTCATATTCAAGAATACAACTTCAAACTGAGCTATAGACATAATATCGTACACTCAAATAACCCATACATGTTATAAAGATGATGTGTGTGTTGTGTTCACTAAAACTTGATTAAAGCACATAATACATATGCTAAACTGCTCAAAACAGAAAATTGCAGTCTAAATCAAGATTCATGTATACTAATGCAACAAAGACTACTCTAACATATCAATACAAACTAAGGTTCAACAATGGATTTAAACTCCTTTATTTTTACTCACGAGGGAAATTTTTGCTCTTTCCCGTGGTGTTTATTGCTATTTTTTTATCACATGGCTGTGCAATGTCTCATTCCATTAGGCTAACAGTGTTACCCCTTAGCGAGCTTTCAACCAACGACTCCCAGACCATAAAAGACCTTAGGGCGCTAGGTGCAAAGACAATCCCCTCGGGTGTACTTGCTCAAGTAACAAAGGCCCCGAAACAAGACTAACCATAGTAGTTTTTTTTTGTTTTTTTTTGTTTTTATATATATATATAGCATACCCATGTGTTCCCAAAGTTTGATTATCAATGTTTTTCATAGTCTAATTCCATTTTCCACATAATTCTCTTTTTGCAACCACATTCCCTATTAAGCAATAAAAACACATAACTCTTATACCTACAAGCATTTGTGAACACGTAAGTGCAAACCGAAAGCATATAAACAGCATCATGGATTACATCATGTAAAACGTTATATCTAAGCTTATGTTATCCATTAAACTCAATAATCCTTCAAGATTCAAATTCATCATTGGCTAGACATAGATTCCACATCACTAGAAATGCGAGATATGCTAACATATAATGCAACTAAACATATACTAACACAGAAACATGTAAACACTATATGCAACTACCTACTACCCAATACCCCCAAACATCAAATATTCAATGTCCCAATGAATGAAGGTATAGGTTAGAATAACTCCCCTATTAACCAGCTACACCACTCTCTTTGGGTGGTGAATCCGGTGGTGGAAATGGCACGGCTGTCCCAAATTATGGACACTTGAGTGTAGTACCCTGTTGTGCAAATGCCTCCGCTAGCGACCTTGTCAACCCCGTAGGAAATGCTGCAAAGTTATCATACATAGCATCGACCTTCCGGTCCAACCTTCAGAGATGACGGTCATTATGGACAGCAGTGGCTTGAGTGGCTTGTGTTGACGTTCCTGCTTAAGTTTCCTTTGTAAACTGTGGCGGAGGCACCGAGGATGCGGGTTGAAGGATGAAACCTTTTCCCCTCAGGTGTGGCTCACCTCCTGCCCAATCCTCAAATTTAGAAATCATTGCATGAGTTATATCTTGACTAGGCATTTGCATCTATTCATCATCCCACTAGACTCCTTGCTGTGCACACAGACTTGCAATAATGGACACATGTGGGATACTTCTCGTAGTGCTCCCCCTCATGCAACGTAACATGTTTCGATTAATGAGATAGCCCACATCGATGTATTTGCCTGTGACTATTCCCCATAATATGATAGCCCTCTCAGTTGTGATTTCATGTTGGTGCGTTGAAGGTACAAGCTTCGCACATATGAATAAATTCCAAGCCTTTGCATAGCGATTCAGGGCTGAGGCTGGGAAAGAGCGAGGCTAATTCGTTCCTGCTCTACAAGTTCATTGCGTTCCTAGAATGCACAAGTCAGTGATGACTTCATCCAAATCCGTCTCAAAACGGGCATACTCGACCCAATTATCATTCCCAGTCGGTGGAGTGTCGAGTATTCTGAAAACTGCCCTGATTGATTAAGGGGTAATCAACTTGAACTCCTCGAACCATTGATAAATCATTCATAGTATATTAGGCATTAGCAAAAAATTCTCAAACAATACCCATGGGAGCAGGCATAGGGGTTGTAGTAAATCCTCCCCATCCTCTTTCTCGAATAATATTTCACAGTTGTCCATCCTACTTCCCAGGCTTGAAGCCTCGTTCCTTCACAAACGTCTTTGTCACTATTCTATAGTATTCTGTTTGTGCCTCCAGACTGAGAAATTTCGTATGATCCACAATATCCTCGTCTTGACTGCTGGAAGAAGATGATGATGATGGAACGACAGATCGTTCACGCTTAGGACCTATTTGAAATTGATGACGAAGAAGAAAGCTTGCTTGATATAATCGTGAGTGATATAATCGCTTCATAGAGAACCCCCAAACTTATTTTGCCCAAACCCACTGAAGCCTTAGTTTTATCAGTGTAGATGTTGAACGTGGGTAGGAGAACCGATGCGATAATCAAGCAGTGGAGATGAGACGTTACACCTTCAATTTGGAACGATTTTGGAAAGGAAGAGTAGTTTGTATTTTGGAGAGAATAATACGCTCTCTATTATTTCAAATAATGGCAGATATGGTGCAAGACACGTTTTTAAATCTAAAATTTTTTCCAAGTTCGGTGTCAAGCGCGGCCGCGCGGTCTTTAAATAGGGAAATGGTGCGGGCGAGCGATCACTCTTTCTGCACAGGCACGGCTGCGCGAGCCTATATTCTGCACTGCCATCTTGCATATCAAAGCAGTAATAAATCCACTCCAATACACCTGTTCAATCAGCAACTATCTTTATTAGATATCCTGCCTCCAAAATCAAAACATGAATGGATGATTATGCATACGTGACTATCCTAACCCAATACTTTCTCTGCTACTCCTACGTCTCATCATACACTTAGTCAGCTCTTATACTACTAACTTAACATAAAGTATACTATGAATACTAACAGGAACATGAAAGTAAATACTTTAAACAGAAATAAACATGAGTTAGAGATAGAACTAATGGGTTACCTCCCATCAAGCGCTAAGTTATAGTCAATTAGCTTGACTATCTCTAACTTCTCATGTTTAAGAAAGAATTGATGTTACTTTTTGTTTGTCAACCTCACCACCAAAATAATGTTTCAGCCGCTATCCATTTACTTTAAACGACTTATCCGGGAACTTATCGAACACTTCTACCGCACCATGTGGGAAAATTGTCTTCACTATGAATGGCCCTGACCACCTTGATTTGAGCTTCCCAGGAAAAAGTTTAAGTCTAGAATTGAAAAGAAAACTCTTTGTCCCGGCTCAAATACTCTCTCTATGATCTTGTGATCATGCCAATTCTTCACCTTTTCCTTGTATAGCTTTGAATTTTCACATGCTTGTGATCAGAATTCATCCAACTCATTGAGTTGAAGTAGTCGTTTTTCGCCTGCAACCTTCAAATCAAAATTTAGCTTCCGAATTACCCAATATGCCTTATGCTTAAGCTCCATAGAAAGGTGACATGCTTTGCCATAAACTAGCTGAAAAGATGACATGCCCAACTGAGTTTTATAAGCAGTCCTATATGCCCAAACAGCATCATCTAGCTTTAAGGACCAATCCTTTCTTGTGGGATTCACAACTTTTTCCAGAATTCTCTTGACTTCACGATTTTAAACTTCTGCTTGGCCATTAGTTTGAGGATGATAAGCTATAGCAATGCGATGATTCACCCCATACTTAGCCAACAGAGTTGTGAGCTGCTTATTATAAAAATGATTGCCTTCCTCACTAATGATAGCCCTTGGAGTCCCACACCTCATGAAAATACTCCTCTGCAAAAATTTGAGGACTACTTTAGCATCATTTGTTGGAAGAGCTGTCACTTCCACCCACTTTAACACATAATCCACTGCTAGCAAGATGTAAAGATTTCCACATGAAGAAATAAAAGGGCCCATGAAATCTATCCCCCAAATATCAAAAATTTCCACCTCGAGGATAGTGTTCAATGGATTTTCATTTCTTTTCAAAATGTTCCCGACTCTTTGACTTCTGTCACATCTTTGTACAAAATAGTAAGCATCCTTGAAAATTGTTGGCCAATAAAATCTGGCTTGTAACACTCTAGCTGATGTTCGCTCTCCACCATAGTGACCACCATATAAAGAAGCATGACAATCCTGCAAAACCCCCTCAGTCTCACTATATGGGATACATGTCCTTATCATCTGATCAACACATTGCTTGAACAAATATGGTTCATCCCATATAAACCATTTAACATCGTGTAAGAATTTATTCTTTTGATGACCAACCAAGTCAGAAGGTACTGTAGCATCCCCAAATCCCGGTACTAATCACCAAGGATCTAGTATACTATTTCTATAACTATTGCGGAAGATATAAACATAAATTGTTTATACATTAAACTTTTATACATCATTCCCAAGGTCTACAACCTTAACTTAATGCATACCTTCAATATCTTAGAAGATTTACAATACTATTTTCGTCAGAAAATTTAATAGATCTAACTGCAATGTAATTTAATCTTGCATTTTGTCTTCACTTCTGCCTTTACTCAAGCTTTCATCTTAATCTGAAAATTTTATCATGATATAGCAAGGGTGAGCATCAAATTTGCCCAGCAAGTTTAAATTCAATAAAGATATATCATGATTGAAAGAATTGAACAATAAGCTAGCTAACTTTCAACAATATAAACATTGTGAAAGAGCATGAACAAATTTTCTTAGCTGAACGACCAAGTCAATAAAAATGAATGGTCAAGCATAAACATGAACAGATTAACTGAACCAAATGGTAATGAAGGTGATCAGCCTTTCATACCTGATGAACATTTATAATATGCACAACGTGCGAATCAATAATCAATATAGACGTGAATAATTAACAACAATTATTCATTAACATGCTTTGAACATACAACTCAAGTTTGAGTTAGGAAAAACTTGCCTGATTCGTTGACTACTGCTACGCAGTTTAAGTTAACTTCTTTTGGTAAGACCTATCATTAATAATAAGATTGGTCTTTCAATCAGCATATTCTACTTTGTATCATAATACAATTACTTTTAATATTCTCATTCCCTAATTATTTAATTAGGGTATCCATTCCAAACATTTAGAATTTAAGTCACCACTCTTGTATATTAAATTCTATAACCCAACTAAACTTGTTTTAATTAAGTTATAAAATTAATAACTTGAGATAATAAAAATATATCTCTTAACTTAATATTATTTATTGTTATTCTCCCACATGTTCCTTAACAATTGGGCTCACTTGGACTTAAAACTTAATTCCTTTGACTTTTCCAAATAAAATATTTGGACTTCCTAGCTAAAATGTTTGGGCCATAAAAATTAATATGTTTCATTACACTAAATTTCATCTTACCCTACTCATTTCATTAGGGTTTCTATGTACTCAAGTTAAATATAAATTCTTACCCAAGTACACTTAATTTCTTAACCCAATTAGATTTACATTAATTAGGTTATAAAATTAATTAACCGAGATGTATAAAATAAATCTCTTAAAATTAGTATATATTTTATATACCATAATTCTCTCATCCCATAACCCTTAAGTTATTCCACCCTTCATTCCTAATATATAATTAGGATTACACTAGCTTCTTTTATTTGCCATCACATAATATTCGTATTCACTTACTCACATAATCATAAAATAAATTGTGACATGCTCCACAATTCTCTTAGATTAGGACACTAGTATATATATAAATACTAGGACCACTAAATAACAATAACCATTTTGGTTATTTAATTCTCATACTTAATAACTTATTCAAGTTATACAATTCATATTGTATACTTAATTTAATTTCCTCCTCCTCTCCATAAATTGTTTTCAAACAATTTATTTATATACTAAATATATAATTTAATATATTCAATCATTTATTCAAATATGAATTTAATTTACTAACTACTTTGATACCAATATTCATATCTACATATTAGATCTCATCTCATATTTTAGTTTTACATCATTGGTATAATATTAAATATTATATCATTATTCATATAACATCTTTCACTTCTCACACTGATTTTGACTTTTCTCCATAAAAAGTCAACTGTTGACTTTGAACAAAAGTCAACCTTTACACACTTTGTGTTTACTGCCCATTTTGACTAATCTTGACGTTCCGGACGCAACCGAGCAGTCCATGCTTCAAAATTCTATCTCTAACTCAAATTTTGAGTTTTAAATTACTCCTTTCATATTGCTAATCGTATAAATTAACGACTTTATATTTATTCAAATTCTTATTTGCCAGTCAAGGCCAACGTTCAAGCTATGTTAATTACTAACATAGTTTTATCTTGATCCTTATATCATTAACTTAATTCAACATTCCTCTTGCTAAAATATTTATAGCACCTTACTAAGTATATATATTTCTATACATATACTCATCTTCGTTTAACCGCACAACATCTCTTCATGTGAAATCTTATCTCCTTAATAAAATTTCCATATGTACTTATATAACATTTCTTAGACTATTCAGTTCACACCGAATTTACAAGTATCGTAATACCTTATTCTCGATATTCATTCAAATACATATCAATTCATTTATAGGGTTTTGAAATTTTGTAACCCATATTTCTTTATTCTCATTCAATTAAGAAACCATATAAGTTCTTAAAAATTTTGAAATCCTTAAAATTCCTTCACAGAAACGTCAATTCCATACACTTATTTTCTGTCTAGGTTAATGTTATAACCTTTAATCCATCATTTTAGGATTTTAATAATTATCTAAATTCTCGGGTTGTCACATTCACCCCTTCTTCTAAGAATTTTGTCCCCGAAATTAAAGCATACTAATCTCTGCTTATTCTCTTGATCAAAACTAGGTTTTTAACTTAACCTTTACAATTTCCTCCTTTGAGGATTTCTCATCTATTATCACATTTCACCATAACTACTCACTAGGAGTTTATATCTTCTAAACATTCAGCAAAACTAGGTTGTCATAATAACCTTTATTCAATCATCTCAGATTCTACTCATACTCAACGAGTTCACACTATTCATATCCATAATCACATACTACCCCAACATTACTATGAGGAGTTTAAAATATTTTTATATCTGTCTGAGGGATCATAAAAACCATGAACTTTGAGGTTTAGGGTATTTCTACCTGCTACCTCTTTCAATTAAGAAAGAAAGGTACTCTACCTCTGAAATATTTTGTATTTGGTATGTTTACAATTACAAAGAAGGTAAACTACCGATGCAGGTACTTTAGAGGATCAGTCTGTTGTACCTTAGTAATCGGAACGACTATATGCGTTCTTAGATTGGAGTATTTTATCCCATTAGTATATCCCCATTTTCAGGGTTATTCACCTCAGACTCATCATAAGATTCCGCACCAAAGCAATTTGGTTCGGCATAAGCTTTCAAAGAATACTTTGAATTTCATACACATTTGTCTAGCTGAATCAAATAGCTTAGACGCATATCAATCATTCGAATTTCAATCGAAACATTGCTGGCCAAATTCAGTTGGCAATAATTTATCTTTAAAATTCTTAAAAATCATTTTGACGTCATGATACCGCACTGTATTTACAGTCCGTTTGAGGATTCCGTCATTGCGTGACTTTGTCATACTACATCCTTCCATAGTGGGCTGACGATCTTTAGATCGCATACCACACTAGGTAATTCTGCATTGATAACTCTATCATTTTTATCATCTCTGCACCAGGTTACATGATGCATTAATGATATAAAAATACATTTTGATAATTCAAATCATTTTCGTCTAGCCGAATCAATTGGCCTAGACTCTTCTTTAAACTGTTCAAAAACCTTTGAAAATCATCTTTGGTGTCATCATGCCACAACATGTAACGATGTGTTAGTGGCCCGAAGTCCACACCTACACACTTGTCACCATGTGTCGAGGATAACAAAAATTCATTTTTAAAAGCACATCAGTGCGAATTTAGCTTGTTGTCAAAAACTTTGAAGTCTAGCATAGCTAGAAGATTTGGAATACCTATGCTTCCACCATCAACTTCAATTTCTCTACTGATCCATTTCTTAATAAGTCTATCTATTTCTATCATCTTCAATTCTCCAATCTCAACATAACTATACCAGTTCGTCAAACTTACCATACATTATGAGTTCAGGAACTTTCCACAATCATATGAGTTTAAGAACTTGTCCTAGTCAGACCTTTGGCGTCCATTCGCTGAGGGGTTCATAAACATTTCATATAATTATGAGTCACGAACGTACCATAAGTATGAGTTTTAAGAACTCGTACTTAACCTTATATTCTCTACCTATTCGTTATACACATGAGAAAAGAATCACCTTATCAACATGCATATAGCAAATAGCGCGACATTAGGTTCCAATGATTATCAATACCAGAAACTAAGTGGTTGTCAAACCAAACTCGGCCACTAATCAATATAGGAAGCTAAGCGGACAATTCTCCGCCCATACAAAGAATTGGTCAACCTAACCACTATATCGACCAGGAAGCTAAGTGATTCTAAAACCAAGTACAACTCCCCGCCCATACAAGGAATCATACAACTCAGCTGCTGACTTGAGTCCTCAATTGAAATCTCACACCATTCTAACTTTCTCTTTTCTTAATACGAATTTTCTTTAATCCGTATCTTAACATTTGCCACTCTTTTTTGAGTTTACATCGTACCATTTCATAGTACATTCTCTTTATAGCGTCAGGCTATATCATTCCAATCACTTAACATATCTTATGTTATTCAATGATTTAATCTGATCACGTCGTGATCTTATTTCGTAATCATTTCTCCTTATACTTACGGTCGTTTTATTTTACGATCTTCTTATTCTTCTCTTTAATCATAGTATACTATGATTTTATTAACACTTCTCATCTTATAGACATAGTCTATTTATTATCACTTTTCATCTCTATTACTGGAGTCAGGTAACTCCGGATTCTTATCCTTATAGCTCTTCAAGATTCTTCTTTGAATCTTAATTATCTTTCTCTTTAATTAATAATAAATTTCCAAAAATTCATCTCTTATCACTTAAATTCTATTCGAGTTTATTACTTATCATCTCTCCGCGGTTATATCCTAAGGTACACCTACCTAAGGTTTATAACCTACAGCTCTGATACCAACTGTAGCATCCCCAAATCTCGGTCCTAATCACCAAGGATCTGGTATACTATTTCTATAACTATTGCGGAAGATATAAACATAAATTGTTTATACATTAAACTTTTACACATCATTCCCAAGGTCTACAACCTTAACTTAATACATACCTTCAATATCTTAAAGGTTTACAATGATATTCTCGTCAGAAAATTTAATAGATCTAACTGTACTATAATTTAATCTTGTACTTTGTCTTCGCTTCTGTCTTTACTCAAGCTTTCATCTTAATCTGAAAATTTTATCATGATATAGCAAGGGTGAGCATCAAATTTGCCCAACAAGTTTAAATTCAATAAAGATATATCATGATTGAAAAGAATGAATAAGCTTTCAAGTTTTCAACAATATAATAATTGTGAAATAACATGAATCAAGTTTCAATAATTTCATGACTGAATCAATAATGTTTGAAGGTCAACAATGACCATAAACAATTTAACTGAACCTTATGGTAATGAAGGTGATCAGCCTTTCATACCTGATGAACATATGCAACATGCACTAAGTGCGAATCAATAATCAGTTAAGACATGAATAATCATCAATAATCATTCACTAACATACTTTGAAATATAACTCGAGTTTGAGTTAAGGAAAAACTTGTCTGATTCGTTGACTACTGCTACGCAGTTTAAGTTAACTTCTTTTGGTAAGACCTATCATTAATAATAAGATTGGTCTTTCAATCAGCATATTCTACTTTGTATCATAATACAATTACTTTGTCAATAGATTATCTAACACTTAATCAAATATTAGATAACATCGTAACACATCGGTATTATTATCATTCTTGGATAATTATTCAATCACTGTATCATATTCATTATGATTAAACACTTAATCTTTCATATTATAAACTCTTTTCTATAATTCAGCAAAATGTTTATAATTCAGCAAACTGTTTTCTCTAATTCAGTAAGCTGTTTTCTCTAATACTTCAATCCAGCTAGCTGGATTCATAATCCTTCAACCTAATGACCAATCCAGCAGACTGGATACATAATTCCTTTAATCCAGCAAGTCAAACTGCAATCCAGCAAACTAGATTACAAATCCAGCAACTAGATTGCAATCCAGCAAGTTGGATTCAACATATTTTTAATTCAGTAAACTTCTTTTCAATCCAGCAAGCTGGATTCATCAGATTTTCTAATCCAACAAGCTGGATTTCATATCCGTACACGAAAATACCAAATCAACTTATTATTTTTCTATCCTTTGTACAAACATGTATACACATATTTCATACACAAAAAGTATTTTTCCAAAATTTTCCAACTTCCTTTGGTATTTTTTAAAAATCATTTTTAGTTAATTCCTTAAGAAATTAGCTACCTCATGCTTAACTCCAGAAATTCCCATCTCTTGGCACAATCTTATGCGTCTTAACGTGACACCCCAGTTTAAATTTCGTGGCCATCGGAGTTATAGAACTCCGGTTATAGCCATTTTCGTCGGAAAATCACAGAAATTGAAATAGTCATAACTTGCTCATTTTAACTCGGAATGAGGTCATTTTTGGACACAAGTTACTTGATATCATATATTTTCATGTCCCAAAAGGCCAGAATTTTTCTCACAAACTAAGTGGCCGAAACAGCCCTTTTAAACTTTTGGGCAGAAGCTAAATTGCTTTTTTGCAATTTTTCGTGCTTTATTAAATATTTTCCATACGGAAATCTACAACTCCTTTTTCAGTGATTTCACTTGGAGATGTTAGATAACTTATCATAGTATACTCCCAAATTTTTCCAGAATTTTTACATGCCCAAAAAATGACCAAACTGCCCCTACTTTTTGACTGTCCAAAATAGTCTGTTTTTCATTTTTAGCAACGAAACTATTTTTGGTAAAACAGTCACTACAACTTGTGTACTCAACATTTTTGAGTGCTACCACTTGGGTTTAGTAGTTAACACGTATATCTAGCACCTCCCTTTGACGGATCGCAAAAAGAAGGTGTAGATCAAAAACGGTGGAAATCCAAAGTACATAGAAATTTTAGAGCTTATAAAACTAGAAAAATGACTTTTCTTTATTTTCGATTTCCAACTAAATCAACACCCAATATGGGTAGATCTAAACATTAAACACTCAAAAACCTTAGATCTATGTGTTTATGAGTGTTTAATGTTTAGATCTACCCATATTGAGTGTTGATTTAGTTGGAAATCGAAAATAAAGAAAAGTCATTTTTCTAGTTTTATAAGCTCTAAAATTTCTATGTACTTTGGATTTCTACCGTTTTTGATCTACACCTTCTTTTTGCGATCCGTCAAAGGGAGGTGCTAGATATACGTGTTAACTACTAAACCCAAGTGGTAGCACTCAAAAATGTTGAGTACACAAGTTGTAGTGACTGTTTTACCAAAAATAGTTTCGTTGCTAAAAATGAAAAACAGACTATTTTGGACAGTCAAAAAGTAGGGGCAGTTTGGTCATTTTTTGGGCATGTAAAAATTCTGGAAAACTTTGGGAGTATACTATGATAAGTTATCTAACATCTCCAAGTGGAATCACTGAAAAAAGAGTTGTAGATTTCCGTATGGAAAATATTTAATAAAGCACGAAAAATTGCAAAAAAGCAATTTAGCTTCTGCCCAAAAGTTTAAAAGGGCTGTTTCGGCCACTTAGTTTGTGAGAAAAATTCTGGCCTTTTGGGACATGAAAATATATGATATCAAGTACCTTGTGTCCAAAAATGAGCTCATTCCGAGTTAAAATGAGCAAGTTATGACCATTTCAATTTCTGTGATTTTCCGACGAAAATGACTATAACCGGAGTTCTATAACTCCGATGGCCACGAAATTTAAACTGGAGTGTCACGTTAAGACGCATAAGATTGTGCCAAGAGATGGGAATTTCTGGAGTTAAGCACGAGGTAGCTAATTTCTTAAGGAATTAACTAAAAATGATTTTTAAAAAATACCAAAGGAAGTTGGAAAATTTTGGAAAAATACTTTTTGTGTATGAAATATGTGTATACATGTTTGTACAAAGGATAGAAAAATAATAAGTTGATTTGGTATTTTCGTGTACGGATATGGAATCCAGCTTGTTGGATTAGAAAATCTGATGAATCCAGCTTGCTGGATTGAAAAGAAGTTTACTGAATTGAAAATATGTTGAATCCAACTTGCTGGATTGCAATCTAGTTGCTGGATTTGTAATCTAGTTTGCTGGATTGCAGTTTGACTTGCTGGATTAAAGGAATTATGTATCCAGTCTGCTGGATTGGTCATTAGGTTGAAGGATTATGAATCCAGCTAGCTGGATTGAAGTATTAGAGAAAACAGCTTACTGAATTAGAGAAAACAGTTTGCTGAATTATAAACATTTTGCTGAATTATAGAAAAGAGTTTATAATATGAAAGATTAAGTGTTTAATCATAATGAATATGATACAGTGATTGAATAATTATCCAAGAATGATAATAATACTGATGTGTTACGATGTTATCTAATATTTGATTAAGTGTTAGATAATCTATTGACAAAGTAATTGTATTATGATACAAAGTAGAATATGCTGATTGAAAGACCAATCTTATTATTAATGATAGGTCTTACCAAAAGAAGTTAACTTAAACTGCGTAGCAGTAGTCAACGAATCAGACAAGTTTTTCCTTAACTCAAACTCGAGTTATATTTCAAAGTATGTTAGTGAATGATTATTGATGATTATTCATGTCTTAACTGATTATTGATTCGCACTTAGTGCATGTTGCATATGTTCATCAGGTATGAAAGGCTGATCACCTTCATTACCATAAGGTTCAGTTAAATTGTTTATGGTCATTGTTGACCTTCAAACATTATTGATTCAGTCATGAAATTATTGAAACTTGATTCATGTTATTTCACAATTATTATATTGTTGAAAACTTGAAAGCTTATTCATTCTTTTCAATCATGATATATCTTTATTGAATTTAAACTTGTTGGGCAAATTTGATGCTCACCCTTGCTATATCATGATAAAATTTTCAGATTAAGATGAAAGCTTGAGTAAAGACAGAAGCGAAGACAAAGTACAAGATTAAATTATAGTGCAGTTAGATCTATTAAATTTTCTGACGAGAATATCATTGTAAACCTTTAAGATATTGAAGGTATGTATTAAGTTAAGGTTGTAGACCTTGGGAATGATGTGTAAAAGTTTAATGTATAAACAATTTATGTTTATATCTTCCGCAATAGTTATAGAAATAGTATTCCAGATCCTTGGTGATTAGGACCGAGATTTGGGGATGCTACAGGTACTATCTGACTCGCCAAGTATTTTGCGTAATCTGCAAACCATGGCACTTCCCCTTTTACCACAAACAACTGTTCATCTGGAAATGATTCATTAATCACGATCTTGTCATCTGCCTCCCTTTTTGGATTCTCTAGTCGAGATAAGTGGTCCGCCACTTGGTTTTCAGTTCCCTTTCTGTCCTTGATCTCTAAATCAAACTCCTACAACAATAATATCCATCTGATCAAATGAGGCTTTGCATCCTTCTTCGCCACTAAATGTCAAATTGTTGCATGATCTGTGTACACTATCACCCTCGTACCAATCAGATATGCTCAGAATTTGTCAAAAGCATACACAACTGCCAATAATTCTTTCTTTATAGTGGTGTAGCTCAACTGTGTATCAGTAAGGGTCTTGCTAGTATAGTATATCACATGAAAAATCTTTTCCTTTCGCTGACCCAAAATAGCCCCCACAACATAATCACTAGCATCACACATCAATTCGAATGACAGGTCCCAATCTGGTGCTGTAATTACTAGTGCTGAAGTTAACTTCCCTTTTAAGTGCTCAAATGCAGACATACAATCCTAATCAAAATTTCACTGTGCATCCTTCTCCAATAGACTGCAAAGTGGTTTAGTTATCTTGGAGAAGTCTTTTATGAATCTGCGATAAAAGACTGCATGTCTAAGAAAACTTCAAACACCTTTTACTGAAGTTGGTGGCGGCAAATTCTCAATAGTCTCTAATTTAGCTCTGTCCACCTCAATTCCTCTCTTTGACACCATATGTCCCAGAATTATTTCTTTTTGTACCATAAAATGGCACTTTTCCCAATTCAATACCAAGTTTGTTTCAACACATTTCCTCAACACCATTACCAAATTATCAAGACATAAATCGAAAGAATCCCCAAATACTGAGAACTTATCCATGAATACCTCCACATTCTGTTCCACCATATCGAAAAAAATAGCCATCATACATCTTTAAAAGGAGGCTGGAGCATTGCACAACTCGAAAGACATCCTTCTGAAAGCAAAAGTACCGTATGGACATACAAAGGTTGTCTTTTCGTGGTCCTCTGGAGCTATAACTATCTGATTGTAGCCTAAATATCCGTTTAGAAGGCAATAAAACTCATGACCCGCCAGTCTGTCCAACATCTGATCAATAAATGGCAGTGGAAAGTGATCTTTCCTTGTAGCTTTGTTAAGCCTGCGATAGTCCATGCAGACTATCCATCACGTCACTGTTCTTGTCAGAATCAACTCATTATTCTCATTAGAAATCACGGTCATACCACCTTTCTTCGGTACACACTGTACTGGGCTCACCCATAAACTATCTGAAATTAGATAAATTACGCCTGCATCCAGCCATTTCAATACTTCTTTCTTGATCACTTCCTTCATAATCGGATTAAGTTTTCTTTGTTGCTCCACCGAAGGCTTGTTGTCATCTTCCAGCAAGATCTTATGCATACAAAAAGAAGGGCTGATCCCTTTTATATATGCTATAGTCCATCCAATAGTTGACTCGAACTCTCTAAGAACTCGTAGCAGTTTTTCTTCCTGAAAAGATGTTAGTGCAGAAGAAATAATCACAGGTAACTTTGAATCTATATTTAAAAATGCATACCTCAAATGGTCTGGAAGTAGTTTCAATTCAAGTTTTGGAGGTGTCTCAAGAGATGGTTTCAATTTCACTGATGATTCTCCTGCTTTCTTCAATGGCTCAACATGAGTCTTGAATTTTTTGAATTGTGGAGTAGTATCAAGAAAGTGCACAAGTTCTTCAATCTCTTCATCTAATTCTGAATTTCCAGCAATAGCACTTCTCAATGGTTCATGATCCACCCAACTTTCTACTGCATCATTTAGCACTTTATCCACCAAATCAACTTTGAAACATTCCTCTTCATCTGTCAGGAATTTCATTTCCTTGAATACGTTGAAGGTAACTTCCTGATCATGAACACGCATTGTGAGTTCACCTTTCTGAACGTCTATCAAGGTCCTTCTTGTGGCTAGGAATGGTCTTCCAAGTATGATTGGTGTACTCCTATCTTCTTCATAATCTAGAATGATGAAATCTGCAGGAAAGATGAATTTATCCACTTTTACCAAAATATCTTCAACAATTCCCCATGGATAAGTGATCGACTTGTCAGCTAACTGTAACGAAATATTTGTCGGCCTTGGAGCCGGCAATCCCAACTGATTAAATACTGACAAGTGCATCAAATTGATACTAGCCCCAATATCACACAAACATTTACTAAAGTTCAACTTTCCAATTGTGCATGGTATTGTGAAACTACCTAGATCCTTTAGCTTTGGAGGTAATTTGCGTTGAAGCACTGCACTGCATTCCTCCGTCAAGGCCACTATCTCAATATCTTCTAATCTCTTCTTCCTTGACAAGATACCCTTCATGAACTTTGCATAACTAGGCATTTGTTCCAATGACTCGGCGAAGGGTATGTTAATCTGCAGCTTTTTAAAGACATCCAAGAACTTGCTAAAGTGCTTGTCTTCCCTCTGCTTATGCAATCTATGTGGATAGGGAACCAGAGGGTGAACTAGTGGTATTTTATTCACGAGCTTCTCGACTGAACCTGCTTTATCCTTCTCTTCCTGCTGTTGTCTAGAATCTTCATCATTTAATTTCTCATCAGATAAATTTTCTGCCTCGCGCGGCCGCACGTCCTCCCCTTGTAAACATGGCGCGGCTGCGCCATGCTGATTTCCTGCAACCTGTTTCCCAGACCTAAGTGTGATCGCCTGACATTGCTCCTTCCCTTCTCTTCTTGGATTTGCCTCTGTGGTACTTGGCAATGAACCCTGGGGTCTGTTGTTAAGCATGCTCGCCATCTGACCCATTTGAGTTTCTAGATTTTTAATAGCCACTGCTTGGCTTTTAATCATCACCTCTGCATTTTCCATGTACTTCATCATCATCTCCTCCAGTTCTGATTTTTTTTCTTGTTGAGGTGCAGATGGAGTATGATGGTGTTGCTGAGAAAATCCAGGTGGATAAGGTGGTCTTGGTGCAAATTGTTGCTGAGCTGACTGTGACTGAAATTTGTTATTTGGTTGAAACTAACTCTATTGATTTCCTTGATTATTTGACCAACTGAAGTTTGGATGGTTGCAGTTGTTGGAGTTGTATGTGTTCTGAAATTGTCCTTGATCCTTCCTATAGTTGTTTACATATTGCACAGACTCTGAACTGATAGCACATTGGTCCGTTGGATGTGACCCTGCATATATCTCACACACAAATGCAACTGTCTTTGCCTTGGTGTCTGTCAATGAGTCAATCTTCTTTGACATGGATGCCATATGTGCTGACAATTGAGTGATAGCATCCACTTCTAACAAACCTGCAACTTTAGCCTGTGGCATCCTGGCTGTAGGATTTTGGAAATCATTAGTTGCCATTGTCTCAATGAGGTTATAGGCCTCATTATAGCTCTTCGCCTATAAAGCTCCTCCTGTAGCTGCATCTACAATCGGCCTTGACGGCCATCCCAATCCATTATAAAATGTGTTGATAACCATCCAATCTGGCATGCCATGGTGTGGATATTTCTTTAGCATCTCCTTGTATCTCTCCCAGGCTTCATATAATGATTCACCTTGTTGCTGCTCAAATTGGAAAATGGATGTCCTCATCTTCGCAGTCTTAGCCATTGGAAAGAATTTGTCTAAGAATTTATGTGTTAGGTCCTCCCATGTGGTGATAGATCCCGAAGGTAAAGAGTGAAGCCAACTTCTAGCTTTATCCCTCAATGAAAATGGAAACAGTCTAAGTCTGATTACATCCTTTGTCACCTCGTTATATCTGAAAGTGTCGCATATTTCAATAAAGCTCAACAGGTGCTCATTAGGATCGTCTGTAGCAGCACCCCTTAACTGTACCGAATTCTGCACCATTTAAATAGTGCTCGACTTTATCTCGAAGGTATTAGCTACTATCGATGGCCTAACTATACTTGACTGCAATCCATTAATATTCGGCATCGAATAATCTCTTAAAGTCCTGTGCTCATCCCTTTGTTCTTCTATTTATCCTTCAACTACCATATTATATGTTGTGGTCTCTAACTCTACTTGTATATTTCTACGTGCCCTTGATTTCCAACCCATACCGTTGATGTTGTGCTGTAAAGGTGTTAACTCAAGTTTAGAGGATCGAGTGCGCATATACTATATGCAAGTACCTAAAACAAAAACAAAAACAAAAATAGATTAGATTTGTCTAAGTTATACAAATTTGGTTTAAAACTGATGATAATAATGCAATTAATCGCCTTTCCCCGGCAACGGCGCCAAAAACTTGTTGCCTCCTTTTTAGTCTTAACAAAAGGACTCTAACTCATGCAAGCATACATGGGTCAACAAATAGTACAGAGTAATAACAGTATCGATCCACGGAGAAAGGTTTTAAAATTAAACTATCATACACCAATTGTATCACTATTTTTATATGCTTAAACGATTAATTCACAATTATGCTTAACTTATATTCAATTACTGAATAAAACACAAGACTAATTTAATTAAATCAAATTTGGAAAGAATGGGATTCTAACTTCATTTCATATCTCATCTAAACATTGCCATCATGCACAATCATACATTTATAATGGAAAGTTAGCTAAGACCACAAATGTAGACATAATCATTTTTTAATGAATCATGACCTGTTTACATAACATCCACATTACGATAGAAATCATATAATCGAAAATAATGCCAAAGTCACTATATTCCTATGTGAAATTAGAGCAGTATTGAATTGAAGTACAAACTCTTATCTTACTACACACGGTGAAATAGTATATTTCTATCTGGTTCACGAAATATAAAGCTAAACAATTCAGCCTCATACACGCATGCTATCATGATTACAATCATGCTCACATATCATTTTTCAATTTTATATAAGCATATACGATGAATGATGATCAAACATTCATGCAATCTAATCAATCATGACATAAATCCCAATGATAAACAAGCAATCAAGCAATCAGGCAATTTGTTATAGATTACATATCAAAATCTGTTAGAATCCCATAATGGAGTTTAGTTCATTTTTAACCTAAAGCCATTATGGGGTTATAATAACACACTGAGACTAAATATCACAAGAGCGAGAGAAAATAGAATTGATCAAACCCAATTGTAGAATTCTTTTCAGAATGCTATTCAAATCTCCAATAATTTCCAGCAAAATAAAATGAATACTTATATAATAACTGAATTCAAGAGAAGATGTAGAAAATCTTGAGTCTGTGTTCAAATCCCCTATAGGATTCGTTCTATGCTTGGAACCCTAATTACTTGATGAAAAACTGATAAAAACATACTACTTTCTCATCTGGTACCAAACAGAATAGTTTTAAATGAGACCACATTCAAATTTTAAATTCAAAAATAAAAGTCAAATAATTGCTGCATATAACGCGCACGGCAGCGCGTGATCACCATACAAAGTGGGAGCGGGCGCGCGACTCCAGCGCAGGTGCGCGATTCAGCTGCGCGGGTGCGCAATGTGTGTTTTCAGTCTCTACCTGCCTGTCGCGCGGGCGCGCGAGAACTGCTTTGTCAAGCAGCGCGGCCGCGCTGCTTTTGTCTGCTGTATACTGCTATCTGCTGCTGTGGCTTGTTGTTGGTTCTTCACCAATTCCCAGTTCCTTATCAACACACCTTCCATTTGCCACGCCTTTGGTAGATCCATACCACAGTGCCAATGCCAAATCATGCCATTTCCTGCATTTCCATACCAGAGGAGTTCTACTCAAGTAATGCAAAATAAACACAAAATGCAATTAAAAACATACTAAAATCCACTTGAGATGAGTATAATTCTCATGAATTGATATTTAATAAGTAGGTATAAAACCCACTTATCAATATTAAGTGTATACATGCCTCATAGTTGTTAGGTAAACAATTGGGTTCAAAACTAACTAAGTTAAACATTTCTCCTCTCTCGGCGCTGCGGTGCCATCTTCAATTAAAACATTGGCGCTGCGACACCACTAAGCAGTACCCAGACCCTCATCTCAGCACTACGATGCGAGACTTCTATACATGAGTGGCGCTGCGACGCGAGTTAGCAGTACTCACTCCTCCCTACCCGGCGCTGCGGTGAGTATTATGAGCTTGGGCCAGTTCAATTCTTTCCAGACAAGTAACTTAGTCGTTATAAGTCGAAATTGGCTCGTTCAAAAGCTGTTATCTTACATGTCTCATATACTTTGATTTCATTTGGACACAAGTTGTCTTTAAATCAGTTAACAATGAATTCACTATTTAACTTTCTATTACACATTCGTTTCATGTTTGTGAACGTTCATAACTCATTTCTTCGTTTTAAGCTAGAATTCGACCATTCTTGAGTACACGACTTTTAAATACGTTCTTCTATGTTACGCCATCGAAAACTAGGGTTTCCAAGTTAAATGATGACTTCTGACAAGTAAACTGGAAATTCTACGATATTAACGTTTATCGCCTAATCTCGTAAATTTTACCATAACTACGTTACTTGAGATTTATACACCAAACCAAATGGAACCAATCCATTGATTCGTTATCTATAACCTAACCAAGAAATATGCACATATCATATACTTGTTGGCTTTTAATTTGTCCATCAACAACAAAATCAACGTTTTAATGGTTTCTTCGATTAAAACTCACTTAAACAATTATGATTCTTAATTGTACATGGCTTATCAATGTTTTAATCCACTAATAGCCATCCTTATTACTCCGAAAGAGACATGCTCTACCAATTCCTACTTCTCTATGAAAATAAGTATAAATGGATCGAAGACTAAGGTTTACGTATTATTACCTTAACGTTCTTCGCGTTCTTGACTAAAGCTTGAATGTTTTGCTCTTGATTCCTCTTGATTACTTGTTAATACTCTTTTCTCTCTCTATATATATATTTACTCAATGTTGGTGAAACAACAAATGACCAACACAAGCCTCTTTTATATAGAAAATCTAATAGAGGGCAAAATAGTAAAGAGGCAACCTCCTTACTATTCACACCTCCTTTGAAATCTTCCCCACCAAGAAAGCCACTTTACTTGGCCACCAAGTGGCCGGCCCACATGGCCCTTTGGGTCCCACATGTGTTTCCCCATGGATTTTACCCATGTGGTGATCCATCGGCTCTATCTGCAGTTTGGTTTCTTGGTTTGGGCTTAGAATTAATTCGTATTGGGCCTATCTTGGGCTTAATTTAACATAACTTCGGGCTTGACATAATCCAAGTCCAATTGGATTTGACAAAGTTCAATTACTAAGAGTCCATTAAGAACTAATCGTATTTTACTCATACAATTCTCGTATTCTCTTCGTATATAATTCGTACGATATTCGTATTATACATCGTAATAATCTTCATACTATACTCGTATATTAACTAGTATCATACTTGTATTTCTCATGTATAATAACCATAATCATTATACATAGTCATTTAATTCTCAAAACTTACTTTTCCTAACCCTTAGGTTTTAAGTCCGCAGGAGAAAACTTTGTTTGTCATAACTGAAATATTATTGGATATTCCATTTCGTCTTAGAATTCTATCATTACGAGTTTCTCAGAAATTCATAATTAATCCCTGAGCAGAAACGGATGAATAGCGTTTTTACGGAAATTTCTCGGAATACATTTATTTTCGTCTTGAAAATTCAAAACAATTAATCCTAGCACATAGCCAGAATACTAACCACATCCGCACAGTATAGGTTATAGAACGACCTTTAAATAGCTTACTAACATAAATAAACAATTAAATTCATTTACTTTAAATAATCAAATAAAATTTAATTCACATAAAATCCAATTTTCTAGGGCGTTACAACTAGCATGCTAGGAAAAACATAACTCGGGTTTGAGTTAGAGAACTTGCTTAATTAAAAGTATAGTTCAAAAACTTGCTTGATCCGTAGATTACTGTTACACAAAGCTAATTTAGCTTCAGTTGAAAGACCTATTATTAATAATATAGTTCTCCCAATTAGAATAATATCATCACATATACTACTGTTAATTACAGTAATAAAATAACCTAAACACATTAGCACATATCCCTAACATTCACAAACACATAAGACCCGGTATCAAGTCAAACTATTCTTGTCTAAGTTGAATTCGATACTATTTCGACGTCCCGATTGCCTAATAGGATAATTATCGACTCTATTTTTAATAAGACTCTACTTAACTGCTTTAAAATTATGTTAGATAAATTAATTATTAGTCATAACATTTTTCAGTAGCTCAATATAATTTTTAAATAATTATTATCATTTATAATGATTTTTCAATCATTAATATAATTTTTAAATGATTTAAATACCACATAATTCCCTTATCATTAATATTTAATTAATTTCAAAGATTAATGAAATCCATATCACTGTATTATATGTTATTTATAATATCTCAAAGTATTTTTAATACCTTAATATCATCTTTAAATGATTTTAAAACATTTTAAATCTTTATTAAATAATTGTCATTAATACAAAAATATTAATGTATTTCATGTCAAAATATTAAAAGTTATGTTTAATAACTTAAAACATTTTAAAAACCTTTAAATGATTTTTTAAACATTAAAACCATTTTTACATAATTTATTTAATATAATTATTAAATAAATTAATTATCATTAATATTAGCTATTAATGAAATTCATACCAAAATATTTAAAGTTATTTAATATAACTTAAAATATTTTCTAACATTTTAATACATTTTTAAATGATTTATAAAATATTAAAATCATTTTTAAGTAATTTATTTAATATAATAATTAAATAAATTATTATCATTAATATTTAAATAATTTAAAATACTATTGAAATATATCTCGAATGATTAAAAGTCAATTTGTACAACTTAAAATAATTTTTAAAATTAATTATGAATTATTCATAATTATTTTCCATTTTATTCTAATTATTTTAATTAAATAATTAATTTTCATATAAACCGTCGCTAAAGAGCCTATCGTGACAAAAATTGTCGCTATAGGTGTTCTTGAGCCATCAAGAACATTCAAAGTCTGTTTCAGGGTGCCTAGTTTGACCAGCTATAATTTCTTGATCTTGATGTTGTTGGGCTTGATGGTGTACTGATTATGTAGTATTGATGTAATACTACATATACCAACCAATTTTAGGGTCAAACTATTTCATATCATGAAGATATAAAGTATCAAACTAGCTGTCAGAGTTGTTTTTCATTTTTTGGAATTTCCAAAAAATAAGAACAATGTGAGGTTCCTATTTTGGATCTTAATAACTTGGATTCTGGGTTTTGATTGTGTGTTAAAGTGTAACACTTATGTAATATGTAATACACTTATGTATCTGAACAACCTCACATAAGCAAGATCTGGCTTGGTCAAAGTACCAGCCAGAAATTGTTCTTGAGAAATTTTGGGTTTTCTACAAACTCATAAGTTCAGTTGGTCAACCTAGTTTTGACCATTAATATCTTTGATCCTGTTGATGATCTAGGTGTTCTAGTGTCATGGTTTGGTAGTCCATATGTCAGGGTACAAGAGTTATACACTCTCATGGCTTAAGAACTTAACCACTGCAAGATCAAAGCCCTGCAAAATGGTTGTCAGACATTTCTGGGTTTTCTGGGTTTTCCAGAACCCAGTTTCTGTGACTGGTCAACCATGTTTGACCAGTGTACTCTCCCCCTGGCATAGAATATCAATTATACACTTAGCCATCATAACATCTAACAGATTTAGATCTAGACACTAACATTTGACTATTGGACCTAATTTTAGGGTTCTTGACTGTTTTCAAAAATTCCTACTTTCATGCACTTAGATGTTATGGATCTATGATGTATACTCATAGATCACTAAATAACATCATATAACATATGTATAAACAACAAAACACATAATTTGCAGGAATCATAAGGATTTAGATAGAACTAGGGTTTATACCTTTATTACTCAATCTTGATTTATGCCCTCATGATCTGATCTTGGCTAGCTAAGAGTGGTTCTTGGCTTTATTTTTGACTGAGTTTCTCTCAAAAATTCGAAAGTTAGAGAGACAGAGAAAGAGTTGGGTAAGTTAGAAAATAAAGTGAGATATTTTCTACTTTTAATCTTTCAAATCTTTGATTCCATGGTCATGGTTGTTGCTAGGTGTCCTAAATGGCTGATTTGTGTTGTTTTAAAACACTTGGCAAGCTTGGATGGTGACTTACCAATCTTTGGAAATATCTTATACTTAAAATTTAAGTAAAAGGACATTTTGGTAATTTTGCACCTACTAAGGGTATTTTGGTAATTTCCCCTGCAATTAGAAAGGTAATTTGGTCTTTTCACATATATCACATAAATCTTAACCCTTAGGGTTTAATACTTAGCATTTGAGTTCCCAAATTAGGGTTTTGAAATTCCTGGTTAAGGTGTAAGGTTTCCAGAAATGAAATTAGGGTTTCTAAATTTGGAATTAGAGTTTCTAATCAATCGTTAGGATTTACTAACTGAACATCAAAGTTCTTAATAAAACATTAGGGTTTGCCAATGTTATAACTTATTTGATCAACACTCGACCCTTAACCACATACTATACACACATAATCACTATTCACAAAACCATATTCACTTATACACTTAACCATATATCTTGCTATCAAATAATCATTTACAGCTTATTCCATACAAGTCCTTCACAAAATTTTTAAATCCATACCTCATTTGCAGACTAGGTCTTATTATTCAACCTTTTTTTAATACTTTAAGATTTTATAAATCGTCTAAATTCTCGGGTTGTCACATTCACCCCTTCGTCTAAGAATTTCGGCTAAGAATTTCGTCCCCGAAATACTAGTCTACTACCCCCTACTCCTTCCATTCACTAAACTAGATTTTTATAATAACCTTTATTCAATCATATCAGATTCTACCCGTACGTAGTGAGTTCATACTATTTCACACCCATCATCAAATCGAACCACGACAGCACTCCAAAGAGTTAAAAAATTTTATATCATGCTGAAGGATCATATAGACCATAAACTATTGAGGTTTAAAGGTATTAATACCTGCTACCTCTTTCAATTAAGAAAAAGGTACTTTGCCTCTTAAAAGGTTTACAGTATGTTTACAATCACAAAAAAGGTAAACTACTGGTGCTAATACTTTAATCATGTCTCACGAATATTTTCGCTACAAATAGATTGGATTATTTTATGCAATTGACATAGTTCACCTCAGTCTTATCATAGGATTCCGTACTAAAGAAATTTGGTTCGAGATAAATTCTCAAAGAATACTTTAAATTTTCATAAACGTAGGTCTAGCTAAATCAAATAGCTTAGACACATACCAAAAATTCAAATTTCAATCGAAACATGTATGGCCAAAACCCGTTGGCAATAGTTTATCTTTGAAATTCTAAAAATAATTTTATGACGTCATGATACGACACTATATTTATAGTCTGTTTGAGGATTCCGTCATTGTTTGACTTTGTCATATTACATCATTCCATAGTGGGATGACGATCATTAGATCACATCCAACACTAAGTAATTATGTATTTATAACTCCATCATTTTTTTATCATCTTTGCACTAGGTTACATGATGCATTAATGATATAAAAATACATTTTGATATTTCAAATTATTTTTGCCTAGCTGAAACAATTAGCATAGACTTTTCTTTAAAATGGTTTAAAAACCTTGCAAATCATTTTAGTGTTATCATGTCTCAACAAGTAACGATGTGTTAGTGTCCCGAAGTCCACACATACACAATTGTCACCATGTGTTGAGAATAAAATTCATTTTTAAAAGACACATCAGTGCATATTTAGCTTGATGTTAAAAATATCGAAATCTAGTAGAGCTAGAAGATTTAGAATACCTATGCTTCCACCATCAACTCCACTTTCTATAAGATCCATTGCTTAATAAGTCTATATCTGAAAATATTTTTCATTTAAAGCAAGTGTGAGCATTCAATTACCCAGCAAGTCATAACAATTGAACACATAACTTCAAGAGTTTAAACGTTCCTTTAGAACTTCGATAACCGAACAAAGGTTATGAAGCAGCTTGAATAATAGGAATAGTCTCGATTCCTATCATCATAAAACATCAGTCACTTTCACTTTGAAATACTTTCATTCCTTTACCTTTTTCATACACATCCTATTTGGCTAGAATCATTAGCACATACTTAACAATAAAAGTTCATGTATAAACAGAATATACTTGTATTGAACAGCTCAATCACATAACAGTTCATATCATAGAAACACCAAAGTGTTCACATTGTGGCTCAAGGCCTCATACGTTCTATCACCTTGTACAAATATCACACATTCGCACATAGACAGAACTTCTCAAGTTCAACATATGAGAAGTTTAAGAAACTAGCATTCATTTAGAATATGAATGAAGTTAGGAAACTTGCCTTACACACAGCTACAACTTACGCTGAACTGCTCAATCCAATTCCTATATAGCACAGAAGGAGAAAACATAAGCATCCATTAGTCATATACTTGACATTGGTTTAGTTAACTTTACTTATTAGGGTTCGCGTTCTTGTAACCTAAGTTTACACGACCAACTTTTATTATCGGTTTATGACTTCATGCATGACATACGGAGATTTCTTACTCAAATGTTCCTCATCTTGGATGATTTACATTCTTATCTTTTTCTTATAACTTCTATAGGACTCAGCACACATCGTTCCTCTACTAGTAGTCCATATGGTACTCTGAGTGGTTTCCCACAAACAACCAACAAACAAGTTCCCGTCTCATCTACACTGCTATCACAGTGAGTTAGATCGGTTGCCAGTTTTGTATATACCTTCGCTCTCTGAAGGAATAGTTTAGCCCATCTCCCATATGTCAACCATCAAAGGTTACGATTGTACCACAACCTAACATATCGTAACTTATCCGAACCATTAACTATAATGTTCGTTAAGTCAATTTCTTATTCCTTACGGCTTCCTAGCAACTACATGCCATACCTCAGGATTCATTCTTTATTGTCTAAGTCATACCGTCTTTTGTATACTCAGAGCAATCATTCAAGTTAATCATTAACTCGGCTTCTTTACGTTAACATCATTGTCTTTAATTCAATTCTTTACCCTTTATGGTTTAATCATTAATCTTCCTTATCTTACGGTCAAACCATACATAAGGTGTAGGTTCTAACCGTTTAGTATTTGCATACACTCAACCTTCACGTCGGTTAAAGTGTTCAACGCTTATATTTCATTCTATCATTTCCTATTCGAATCACGATAGGCTTCCATTAATCTTATTACCATTCGCTACAGCTTTCTTAATAACGTTCGTTATTCTTTCTTAATGTCGAAGACATACGGTTTACTGTATGCTAAGACCGGTCATTCAACGCAATTGCGTTGCGTTCACAGTGTCTATACACTTTACACTTATCCCTTATTACCATAACATAACATCAAAATATTATTCATTACCTTCGTCACTCAACGTCTAAGGAATCACAATCATAGCATTCCTTCACGTTCATTCATCGCGACTACGGTCCCCGGATGTCGGTTTCGTAACCCGCACCTACAATCTTTATCTTTTAATCTCATTTAATCTTTCCGTTCAACCTTTACTACAGGTTTAATTCACTTGATTAAGTGTTACATTAATTGGACATTACGTTCTTTATCTTCCTTTACTTTTTCCCCAAGAGCTAAGCAGTTAAAAACTCATCTCTGGCTTTTTCCCTACACCGGCGTTGCGGCGCCACTCTCTCCTTTATCTCTCGCACCGCAGCACGAGACTTCAGTCCCTGACTCTCGGTCTGGTGCTGCTGCACCACTCTACACGGCATGGCTGGCACCGCGGCGCCAAGCCCTAGTTCTTGAAAATTTCTCTAAGTGTTAAATCCACTTTGAGACGCTTACTTCCCGATCTCATAACTCCTTCGTTATAACTCAGAACGAGGTCATTCTAATGCCATTCTCTTCCTTATCTTACGTACTTCAATACCCCTCGGACAAAACTTCATTCTAAATCAGTTAGCATGCCATTCGATTGGCTTAATCTTCACCCTTTAGTCATTTTTATGTTTTTAACGTTCTTCGTTCGTTCATTTGTAATTCGGTCATCCAAACTCGGAACTCGTTCGTTCTTGAGTCCACGACTCACATTTTCTACATTCTCTTACTTTCTTATAAAACCCTACATGTTCAGGATTATTTACTAACTTTCTAATTCTCGTTCGTCTTTTACAAATTTTTTGCCATAACTTTGTTACAGCTCAGTTTTAATCCATTCTTCATGAACGTTTCTACCGTTCCAAACCAAGCAATACACATCTAACTTATACACGATGGTTTTAAACTTGTCCATCAACAACAATTATCCTATGATGGTTTTGAATTTGTCCATCAACAACGTTCTTCGTGTTCTTCGCGTGTTCTTCGTGTTCTTCGTTCGTTCTTCATTTTTAATCGATATTTTGGATTACAATTCCACTTTTTCTTGGAATTTGATGTTATAGAACATTATTCCTTACTCATTTCACCTACTCATTCATATAATCCACTCGGATCGTTCTAATTCATTACGAATCTTATACTTCCTTAAGAATTTTATAACATAAACTTCAAATTTCTATTTCTTCATTTTCTTATGATTTCAACCAAATGAAATTATTCCAACATCCTTTACTTCTTATTATCATTAAGTTATGTTATCAACATATAAGACTTAAAGAGAAATTAAATTCGACTAGGTTTTAGGTTACCTCTCTTCTTTATTTTTCTTCCACTAGACAAAGCCAGCGATTTGTAAGCTTTTCTATTTCACGATCACCTTCGATCCGATCGTTCATACTCATTCTCTTCCTCCTCCATCTTCTCCAAGCTCCCAAGCTCTCTCTCTCTCTCTCTCTCTCTCTCTCATGTTATAGGATTTTTAAAATCCCATTTAAATGAAAGTTAGCTTCCTATTTATAGAAAATCTAATTAGGGGAAATTTGGTCATTTTCCCCCACCACCTTACTATTCATGGCTTAGCCACCAAGTAACCACTTTACTTGGTGGCTAAGTGGCCGGCCCACAAGCTCTATGGGTTATTACCTATCCGGTTACCCATCAGTTCGATCCACGGTTTATTTTCTTGGTTTGGGCCTTAACCTTAATTCTTATTGGGCCTATGTTGGGCTTGATTTCACAAATCGTTGGGCTTGACATAATCCAAGTCCAAATGGATTCTACAAAGTCCATGAACTCAAAGTCCATTAAGACTAATCGTATTCTACGCATCCCATTCTCGTATTCTCTTCGTATGTAGTTCGTACGATATTCGCATTATACGTCGTAATAATCTTCTTACTATATTCGTATAATAACTAGTATCATACTCGTATTTCCCACGCATAATAACCCTAATTATTATACGTAATCATTAAATACTTGAAACTCACTTTTTCTAACCCATTGGTTTTAAGTCCGCAGGCGAAAACTTCATTTTTGCCAGAATTAAAATATTATTAAATATTTCATCACATCTTAAAAGTCAATCATTGCACGTTTCTCGAAGATTCAAACTAAATCTTCGAGCAGAAATGGATGAATAATGCCTATTTCGTCTTTTTCCCTGGAAATATTTTTTTGTTCCCGAAAATTTTTTATCTTCGTCTTAAAAATTCTAACTCGTTCAATCTAGCTCGTACCCAGAATCCTCCTGATTTATAATCATCCTAGGTTATAGAACGATTAATAAACACACAGCACAGAATAGTATTAATAAAAATTCATTTTATTAATAACTTCTTCTTTAAACTTAAATTGTGGACGATCCAAATTTTTGGGTCGTCACAGTCTTCCCCCTTATAAAAATTCCATCCTCGAAATTTCTTAAAACCACACCCTTACCTAGGTCATCATATTCACCCCTTCTTCACAGAATTTTGTCCTCAAAATTTTAGCTTACCCTTCTTCTCAACTTCCCTTCAACGGAGTTCTTATCTTTCCATCATTCCTAACCTTCATAACCTATCAAGAATCATGAAGTAGAAGGAAAAACAAGGAATATAAAATTTCCTTTTATAACGTTTCATACTTTTAATGAGGGGTCAAATCGACCATGAACTCTTACTAGATTTAACAGCATAACACCGTAAACATTCTTCCACAGTCAGTTTACAATCACAAAGAAAGCAAACTACCTCTTACCCATCGTATACCCCATTTCAAAATATGTTCACCTCATACTTAATCATTAGATTCGGCACCAAAATAATTTGGTTTGGCACAACTTCTTCAAAGAAAGCTTGATTTTCTTTTAAACATGACATACCCTTTGTCTAGCCGAATCAAGTAGCTTAGACTATATCAATAAATTGGATATCAACGTGAAACATTCGTCTAGTCAAATCAATTGACGTCGACTACTTCTTAAAATTCGTTTGCAATACATCAAAACATTTTATGACGTCATGATATCGTACTTTTCACAGTACAATGAGGACTTCATCAGTATGTGATTTCGTCATTTTACATCATACCATAGTGGGTTGTTGATCCTAAGATCACATCCAACACCAGGTTCAATTGCATTAATAACTCCATCTTTTTACCATCGTCGCATCAAATGCACAGATGATATAAAATTCATTTTGATATTTCAAATTAATTTTTGTCTAGCCGAAACAATTAGCACAGACATACCAAGAATAGCTCTTTTAAAATACGTTGGTTCCAAAAGTTGAACCAATTCTTTCCTTTTCAAAATGTACATATCAGCATGAGTTCAATAAACTTCAAAATTTAGCATAGCTAGATGGCTTGGAATATCCTATTCTCTATCTTCCTTGTAACGACCATGAATTTTAAACTCCTTCTTAATTAAATATGTGATATAATTTTAATTAATTAGTTTTGTGAGTTTGTTTAAACCTTATGTGGTTATGTGAATTTATGAAATGATTAAAGGGAGTCACTAATAGTTAATTTAAATTAGTGGACTAACACTAAGATTCTAATATCAAAGACTTGATAAGAGTATTAATTAAATATTTAATTTATTTGAATATATATAGTAGCAAGAGTTGAACATATTGATTAATTGCAATTATGGGAAATTAATTGATAATGTGTTAATTAATAATTATTATAAATAAATAATAATTAATGAGTATGAGATTAATAAATATAATATGATTTTATTTACTTGATTAATTGTGCAAGCAATACACAATTGTATTTGTGGTGATAGAAAATGTACATGAATTATATGTATGTGCACTACTTGATACCTTGTAATTAAGAAATACATTGTACACCCTTTAAATCATTATAACCTATGTTATGTGAAATGAATTGTGTATACACACTTTATAACCAAAGTCTATATTAGGTGTATATATGGTATAAGACAATTGTAGCATTTCATTACTTTTGTTGTTGCAAGTGCTGAGATTTTCTTTCTTGTCCCAAAATGAGTGTCACCATAGTACATGAATAGTAGCCTACATTTGATTTACGTAACTTCCAAATGGCTAAAACTTAGGCAATGATTTCAAGGCCAATGGCCTAATGGGGAGTTGTTGAACAACTCCTTAGCAACCAATCTGTTCTTCCTTTGCACCATGAGCTCCAACATTAGGGTAATGGCAATATCTAGTCTAAGTTCCCTCTATAAATACAAGCTCTAAATTCAGTTTTGTTATTTGTTAAAGTATGAGATTGAGAGTCTTGTTGCTGAAAAATTTTGGGAGCATACTTAGAGTGTAAGGAATCCAATCAAAGCTTAAGGAGGTATAATCTTTAATTGTGTTCTTAGTTGGGTTGTTATCAAATTCTTGAAATTACTTGAAATTCTTTGTTAATCAGTGTGAAGTAACATGCCATGATATGTTTATGAAGTATGCTTACATGTTTGAACTCTTAAGTGATTGTTTAGAGCATGTTTTAATCAAGAAAAATTGGAGTTGGTTTGTGCTCTGCAGAACAGAGCAAGTTTCTGTTTCTGGTGCAGGCATGGCGCAGTTGCGCCCTATTTGTACTAGGGTGCAGCGCAGCTGCGCCGTACCTCAGATCCAGTTGTTGGTTTTGTTTGTGATATGTGTTGCTAACTTGGTATCATGACCTATATACATACCTATAGATGGGTATAGCATGTTATGTAAGGTTTTCTTGTGTAGTATGAAGTGATCATCATGTTTTAGTAAGAAAATTTGTAATGAAAACCTAAAGTTTAGAAAACAAACTTTGAGGAAAGCTTATGTTCACAATTTCTGAACTTATGAGACCATGTGCATGACTGATTTGGAACTTAAATGAGCATGATGTGTGATTCATAGCTATTGTACCCATGACCAACTTGACGAGCCTTGTGTTAGGACTTAGTTTGAAAAGAAAAGCTTAAAAAAATAAGGCTAATGAACACAAATGCTAAGAGATATAGATTCTGATATTGAAAGGAGGTTGACATGACTTAACTCCTTATGAAAAAGAGTTTTTAAAGTTGTCTCATATGTGCTATCTTGAGTCATTTATGATAAAGGGATTTCAAAGGCAACCTTGGACATGTTTTAAAAAAAAATTTAAGTTGCAACACATGTATGTATAGATTCTAAAGTAGTAAGATGTCATGTTATGACTATAATACTCCTAAACATGATTCATATGTATGGAGCATGATAAATACATAACCTTGTTATGTTCTAATGACATATAACTTGTAAGTTAAACTAGAAGTAATGAATTCAAGTATGGTCATATGTTAAATGTGAAACTCTAGCATGTATGTTAAAATGTATGTATATGAAAGTATGAGGTGTGGTAGGTAAAGTGGCTTGCATGATTGTTAGCTTAACATGTGAAGTCTTGATTAAATGAAAACGAATAGTGACTTATGTTATGTTTTGATGAAGGTTTAAAGTTAGTTATTCACATCATAACATATGTGTTGTGTATGATTGTCCGTTTATGTGCATGGCGTGTGTACACTGGCTTACTGCAGAAGTTGCCATGTCTTGGTTTGTACCAGGAGCAGCACGGCCACGCCACTCCCTAGTACAAACCAAGCGCGGTCGTGCAATCTTGAAGCAAGATATGAGTTCTGTTATTAAATTGAGAACTGATGCATGCCTATATGGTTACTCTAATTTGTAATACTTGTCCAGTATAGTATTCATATGATAATGAGCATGTTATTGAAAGAATCCTATGATAAATTAGTGTTTACAACTTTAAAGTAAATAGTGATTTCAACTATGACATAGTATGTTAGAAACTAATTGAGTAATGTAATGATACATGTATAAAAGCATGCTATGTGATGATTTAATTTTTGTAAATGAAGACACATATTAGTTTACACATACTAATCGGAAAGACCGACTTGTTAATGTTAGGTCGTTTCAACGCAAGTTAATTAAAGCTAGAATTATATTGTAGCTGAGCAAACATGCAAGTTTTCTAACTTACACAACTTTGGATTTTGTGCAAGTTCTTGAATTTCATGTGATTCATATGTTGAATGCAAGTTTTCCTAAACTTACTCCAATTATTATATTGAGCAAGTTTCTTTGGACTTCACTCTTTCATTGTGCAAGTTTCTTAATTCTTACTCTTTTACTTGAGCAAGTATCCGAACACTATTTTATTGTGTTGCAAGTTTCCCAGCTTACACAACTTTGAGTTTTGTGAAAGTTTCATATCCTTCTCATATTGTATTGAGTAGGATATTGTTGAAATTGAAAGTTACTCGTTTAAGCTTGAATCTTATTTCCAAGCATGATATTAAGTGGTTTAATTACGTTACAATTATTCTACACCGATATTATTGATATTCGCACTTAGTGCACTTGAGTTTGTATAGTCTTGGACTTGTACATCATTTAAAGTTCTATGATTCTTGAACTGTGTCAGATAGAGTCTGAACCTTTGTTCGGTCAGACAAGTATATGAAGTTTTATAAAAGTTGTGATAACCTGGGATTTCGAATAATCAAAATTTCACAAATAAATTTTTTTTTTATTTAATATTAGCATTGACTGTTAATATTGTACTGAGTATTTGTGATACGAGTCTCGAGAAGTGGTCAATTTATGTAGTGACTGGTAAATTAGAGTAGAGTTGTGCTTAACAGCTTTAGAAACCCTAACCCTAATTTCTGGATAGGGATTCGATAGAAAATATAATTAAAATAATTATATTAATGAGTATATGTTTGTACTGTTTAGAATTTTGATCAATGATTTGTAACGACCCCAGAAGTCATACAATTAAATTCTCAATTTCAGTCGTTAATAATACATTCATACTCAAATTTTATATCATTAAATGATAATACAACCATTGAAGGTTTTGGGAACGAAAATAGTTTGTAATTAATAGTATGTGTAATTAATTTATTTGATTATTATTGGATATGAAAATCCAAATAAATAATATGTGATTACAAATTTTAAACTAAAATTATTTATTAAAATAAATTAATGGAGTTTAATTTAGTTTTTTTTTACAACAAGGCTTAAAATATTAAGTTTTTAATATTTAAAGGGTTTTGCCAAACAAAGCCTTATGGCTTTTGAATTTTTAATTTTTGAATTTGTAAATAATATAAATAAATTAAAAAATAAAAATATATATATATATATATATATATATAACTTATACGTTTATTTTGTAACGGATATTCTAATAAGTGTATGTATAATGGATGGCCATCAGTTTGTTTTTACGTATTGTAATAGTTAACCTATATTGACACTAAGAGGAGAAATTTTCAAAGAACTTGAGAGAGGATAGATAGACTATTGGAGAAAAACCTAAGAATTTCAAGGCAATTTCAGTTGTTAACAAGAATTGTTTAAGCATAAGAAGATATTTCTCTATAATTTTTATATTTTATGTATATAAATGTAATATTTTATACTCAAATATAATTGAGTTTAAGTAAAGGTTATAAAATAAAACTTACAAGAAGTTATTATCAAGAATGGTGGGAGTAGAGAATATAAAACCTATATTAAGGTAAAGTATTGAAGTTATTCAACGAAGAGATTTGATGAAAACCTAAGTAAGATAGGATTTCGGTGATTTCGAGGACAGAATCCTTATAAGGAGGGAAGGATGTGACAACCCAAATTTTTAGAAGTTATTAAAATAGGAATTTAAGAATTAAAATTCTTATTATGAAATGTTTTGAATTTGAGTATGTATATGTATGTGCTGTATATTTTGAAATATGTGATCTGGTGTGAAGGGAAAAATATATTCATATATTGGAAAAATGAGGTTTAATAGTACCTGAGTTATTTGTTTAACCTGTATTTTCGATTCTGGGGACAGAATCTTTGTAAGGAGGGAAGAATGTGACAATCCAAGATTTTAGTAATTGTAATTCAAAATATTTATTAAATAAAATAAATATTTTATTTATGTGATTAGTATTAGTAAATATTTATGACTTGATAATATTCTAAGTTAAATTAATTTATAATTTAGAGAGTTGTAATATAACATGAGATGTTATATTGTTGATTAATAATTTAAAATGGTATATTAAATTATTAATTAAAATTATAATGAGATTATAATTTTGTGATATTTGTTTAAGTGGAATATTTATTTTAAATATAGTATGTGTAATTAATTTATTTGATTATTATTGGATATGAAAATCCAAATAAATAATATGTGATTACAAATTTTAAACTAAAATTATTTATTAAAAAAAATTAATGGAGTTTAATTTAGTTTTTTTTTACAACAAGGCTTAAAATATTTAGTTTTTAATATTTAAAGGGTTTTGTCAAACAAAGCCTTATGGCTTTTGGATTTTTAATTTTTGAATTTGTAAATAATATAAATAAATCAAATTAAATAATAAGTGTATATATATATATATATATATATATATATATATATATATATATATATATAACTTATACGTTTATTTTGTAACGGATATTCTAATAAGTGTGCGTATAATGGATGGCCATCAGTTTGTTTTTACGTATTGTAATAGTTAACCTATATTGACACTAAGAGGAGAAGTTTTCAGAGAACTTGAGAGAGGATAGAGAGAATATTGGAGAAAAACCTAAGAATTTCAAGGCAATTTCAATTGTTAGCAAGAATTGTTTAAGCATAAGAAGGTATTTCTCTATGATTTTTATATTTTATGTATATATGAGTTTTACGGCATGAAGCTTCAACTCTGTGAATTCCATATTTTTGAATTGTTGCTATACAAATGTATTGTGGTGATTATTCATGTTGGTGAGGTTTTAGTTTGTATATAAACAAGAAATTGTATGCTAATTACAGTTAAAAGTAGGAAAGATAATTAATAGTGTATGTTTTATGTATATTTTCATATGGCTTGTAAAAGTACCAATTTTAGTGGTCAATTCGTATGTTAATCTACAAAATGAGGCTTGATTATGTTAGTTCGTTAAGAAATGAAGAGAACGTAGTTTGAACGAAGAGATTTGGTATAAAACTGAGATTATAGTGATGATTTTCGTAAAGGATGTCAAAAATGGTGTTTTTGTATGAAAATATGGAATTTAAGAAATTAAACTAGCTTAAGTTGTTGCTTAATTGTTCTAATTAGTTGAATATGTTGGCAAACACGTTTGTAATAGTTTTATACCAATTGTATATGTTAATATCACTATTTGGTGGATGAAATTCGTGTTAGTTGGGCTAAAGTCGGCTACTGTTCACAGCCTTTCTGGTTCTGTCTGTGCACTGGAGCAGCTGCGCCGGTGCCAAAGCCAGAAACAGCGCAATTGCGCAGGCGCAGCTGCACTGCTCCCAGGCTTAAGTATGGCGCAACTGTGCCATACCCTGGTCTGAGACAGTGAAGTCTGCCTATTTGTAGGACATGACTAATGGACTTAATCTAGTTTGGAAAGCATGTTAATGATGTTCAAGACATAATGTGGACTATAATAACAGATTGTAGTATGATATAATATCAAAATATGGAGATTTTAGTTGTCACTTGAGTAAGTTATGTAATGAAACCAAATGTGATATTTTCAAAAGTTAAAGATTAATGATAAGGTTTATGTTGGTTTATAGAGAGATATAAGTTGAAAGAACGATTTGAATGATAACTTGATTAGTTAATCTAATATATGATAGAACACTTAATTGTCAATGGTAAGAGAAGTGTAACGAGATATAAGGCGGATGTTAAATAACCTAGTTGTTGTTAACAAGCGTAATACATCTAATTGTGGTAAGAGAATCTATGACGACTTTAATCAACGTTAAGTGTCGGTTTCGAAAGAAGTATAAAGAAACACAAAATGGGATTATGTAATGATAAGTGTCATACACAGAGGAGTAAATACCTGAAAATATGTGTTAAGTTTCAAGAAGACGCAAGTTATAAAAGATAAAGACTAAGAGTCATTATGGTGTCGTTATATGTGTAACTAATGCATGTGAATATGAACCTTTGAACTGTTGTAGGATGTACGCAAAGCATTTAAGCTGTTTTTCGGTAATTGGTAATCTACGATCAAGGCAAGTCTTTCAGTTCCTATTTGCTATATGAACATAATGATTAACTGTTTTAAATTGTTATTATAAAATGTATGATGTGTTATATATATGTTTAATGTATGAAATGTTAAAGTCAAGTTATGACTACGTTGATTGAGTAAAGCATGCTGATTGAGTAAGGAACTCAATCTTTATACTTGTTATATGAACTGCTGCATGTATGTTATATATTGAGCATGTTATTATGTGCTATGTGATGCATGAAAACTGTTAGATTCTGCTGGGCTGTCGAGCTCAACCTTGCAAATAACCATTTTTGCAGGTCAAGATTTCAAGGTAAAGTTATGTGTTACTTGAAAGACATGAACCAGATGTGATACTTGAAGAGTTATACACATTAGTTGTGTTATTATAATTTGAACCATATTTAAGGTTCCGAATGATATATTAATGTTGAGTTGTAATATCGTTTCGCAATGTAAACTATTGTAGTATGAAAATAATTCTGAGATGTTTAGATGTAAAGGTTGAAGGTTTTGGGAATGCAAATAGTTTGTAATAGAAAATTTTAATTATTTCGCAAAATTTCAATGGTTGTATTATCATTTAATGATGTAAAATTTGAGTATGAATGTATTAGTAACGACTAAAACCGAGAATTTAATTGTACGAATTTTGGGGTCGTTACATGATTGATCGTATAAGGTTTAAAATTTATAAACCCTAATAAGAAATTAAAAATCCTAATCTCAGGATTAGAAACCCTAATGCGCAGTTAGAAACCCTAATCGTATGCTAAGAAATCCTAATTTAAAATTCGAGAATCCTAAACCCTAATTAGGAAACCCTGATCCCAATTGGTAAGCTTAATATGTTTATTAAACGTTAATATGATTAGAAAAACCTAATTTATTTAGGAAACCCTAATTATAGTTTTAAAATCTTAATTTTCTAATTTAAAAACCCTAATTAGAAAATCCTAGAAACTAAAGTTCTAAAACCTAAGGGTTAGAACCGGTTTGGTAAATTCCATGTATGCCATTAAAATTATAATACTAATGACAAAAATGCCCTTTTTCATTCTTTAATTAGGTAACTTGTGAAATTTGACAACACCTTTAGTTGGTGACCTACTAAGTTGACTTGGTGACCTAAAATTCCAACAAATATCAGCCAACACATCAGATTATACATTGTATCAAGTAATATATATAGATTTGGAAGAGAGAAAGTATACTTATTTGGCTTATTTTCTCTCTTGCTCTCACCAACTCTCTCTCTCTCACTAAAAGCTCCGAAATTGTTAAGTATATCAGTCACTTAAACAACCCCTTGATCAACCAAGATTAGTTAGGAAGATTAAGATCAAGGATTTGAAGCTAAAAGGTATAAACCTAATTTGATTTTTGATCCAAGTTGCTAAGAAAAATTTTGTGTTTAAGTGTTTAATCTTATGCTATATGATGTTTTTAGATGATCTATGTTGATCCATCATGGATCCATAGCATCAAAGTGCTTTAAAATTGAGTTTTTCAAAAACTGTTCTTGAGCTTGAAAAGTAGTCTGACATCGAAATGTCAGGGGCTCTAAATCTTTGTCTGTTAAATATTTTTGTTGTTTTAAAGTTTGATTCTATACTTTGTCATGTGGTCTTTGTTTTGCAAGTGAAATTAGGGTCATTGGATGTCTAGATCGTAAGTTATAATCGGTCAAAGTCTGTTGACCGACCATGACCGAGTATAAATCTGGGTAACCCAGAAATTTATTTCAACGTCTGACAGCATCTTTATGCTCTTTGATCTGTCTGTCTTGTTAGTGTTTTGATTATGTGTTGTATCTGGATTGTATCTTGTTGTTCGTACTCTAGATCCATGGCCTTAGAACCCTTAAACAATCAACAAATCAATCGTAGAAAGTGGTCAAAGTAGGCCACTCGCACTGATTTTGTATTTATGGAATTTCCAGAAAAGTGTATGAACACTTTTCTGACAAGGTTTGACCGTGTCATAACCTGTGAATTTGTTGTTGTTGGACTGAGATCTTGTTATGTCGTTATTCTTTGTCATGTATACTACATATATGAACTATAAAACTACCAAAATCATGATCAGAGCTAAGATTGATTTGGACTTGAAAGTATCCACTCGGACTGCTGGATTTCTGGGAAAACTCAGAAACGCTCTGACAAGAGGTTTGATTGCCCAGATCTCCTTGTGTGTTTATTGTTTAGCATAGATATTGGTTGCTAGTTGTAGTGTTGTATAATGACTATAAGATCTGAGTTTGAAATGGGCCAGAACATGTATTAACTGTAAATCATGAATGGTCAAAGTAAGGCTCCTGTTAAGGCCGGATGTCAGTGTTCTTGAGCCAAGAACACCTATCACGACAGAAAAGTGTCGCTAAAGGGATATAGCGACGGTTTATTTATTTTCAAATTTTTGATTTTCCAGAAATTATTTAAAAATTGAAATAAATTATAAAAATTACTAAAAATGGTTTTAAAAATTATTTTAAATTATGAAAAATAATTTCTGACTATTTGGGGTATTTTTTGTAACAACCCGATATTTTCTACATAAATAAATAAGAAATTTTGTGTATAATTTATTTATTTATTTATTTAAGGATGAGGATTTGTAAAAGATAATGTGTATGTGTATTTATATGGTAAATAAAAATATATTTATTACATAAATGTTTACAAATAATTTTATTTTAGAATTATTGATTATTATAAAGTACATTCTTATAATAATTAATTTTATAGTAGAAATATGTTTATTAATTATTTTCCATAAAAATATAATCATATATTATTTAAATAATATATGGAGTGATTTTTAGAATAATTATAATAATTATTTTATTACATGAATTTTAGTACAAATATTAAGTTAATTATTTTACCTTAATTATTAAGGTTAAATAGGGAGAATAAATCAAATATGGAATTCAAACCCTAATTTTGGATTATTGTCAAGGTATAAGAATAATAATATAATATTAATTATATTTTGATTTTTCAGTGCTATGGATATGTACTGTATTTCTGTATTGATAATGGTAGGTCAATTACGATGTATTATGACCAAACCCTAGTAATAATGTTAAACCCTAATTTGATATCCAAATTAGAGTGCAAGATTGTTTTATAAGTGTGTTATACAATTTATGTCGTGTATTAAATGTATTAATTAGGTGAACCCTAATTAAAATTCTAGAAACTCTAATTTTTAGAAAACCCTAATTATAATCTAAAAACCCTAAATAATTTTTGGAAATGAGGAACCCTAATTTGAAATTTAAATTAGAGTTCGAGATTGGTTGTAATTGTGTTAATGTGATTAATTAGCAAGTATTTTAATCTCAATTGCTAATTTTGGAAACCCTAAAATTTTAAACTCTAATTTGATAATTAGAAAATCTAATTATAATTTGGTAATCCTAATTACCAAAAAGAATGAACCCTAATTATTAAATTAGCAAAGTTAATGATAATTATATAATCTAAGCCTAATGTTCATGTATAGTGGGATTAGATAATTAATCATAATTAGAAACCCTAATTTAAAAAAAAATAGAAACTAAAATTCATTTAATTTTATTTTTGGAGTAAACCCTAAAATGGAAATCCTAGATTTTTGCTAAAATGGTCCAAACCCTAACCCTAAACCCTAAACCCTAAGGGTTTGGTAAATTACTTGGTTGCCATTAAAATAATTTACCAATTGACCATTTTGCCCCTAGTTTATTATTTTTCTATATTAGTAGAGTTTGACAATAGGATGAGTGGGTGAACCACTTCAACAACTCCACATGCTTCAATTGACAGCAAACAAGCCAGCAATCAGCCAATACATGCACCATGTAGGTCTATAAATAGGATTGAAGAGAGAGAAATTCATTTTGTTACTTACATTTTGTCCAACACTCAAACTTTTTCTCTCAAGCCCCAAACCTCTGAATTTCAGTAGCATATCAGTCCCATAATCAAGCCCCACGTTTATCATAACCAAATTAGAAACATAGAATCAAGAATTGCTCATTTGAAGGTATAACACAAACTCTAGAATTTCTATCCAAAAATCTTTGTTAGATGTTATGATTAAGTGTTAGAATATGTTGTTTTTAGTATATAATGATGATCTGGGTTGCTAGATGTTAGATCCATAACATCTAGAGGCTCAGATTTGAAGTTTTATAAAATCTGGAAATTTGTGTTTTTGTTGTCTAACAGTGAATGTCAGGCCTTGTAGATCTGTGCTCGTTTATTGTTTTGGTGATTTAAAGGTCAGAAGTTGTAGTCTGTAATGTTGTTAGTAATTTGCAAGTGGGTTCATGATCATTGCGTCTGTAGACCGAAAGTTATTCATGGTCAAAGTTCGTTGACCGAACACAAAATCAGTTTTTTTGGGTAACCCAGAAAACTGAAGAACATGTTCTGACCGTGACTTTGACTGGCCTTGATTTGTTTCTGGAACGTTTTTTGGATGAATATTTGTATCCAGATTATAGTATGTCATGTGTATTACAAGTTCAAAGCACTTTATAACCCTATAAAGCCTCAGATCGATCATAGTAATTGGTCAAACCTCGTTGACCATTAAGCTTAACTTTCTGGGTAACCCAAAAAGTTTAGGCAGTGGTCTGACAAGTTTTTATTTTACTTAGATCTTGCATCTAAATTATGTTTAGACATTATACATGATCACAACTTGTACTATGTTGGGTTGTCTACAAATCCCGACGTTTAGAACACCTGTGACGTAAACCGATTAACCGGAATAAGTCCACCAAGATCGTTGACCGGCATTGACCAGATTTTTCTGGGCAGCCCAGAACGTGATGAACAGCCTCTGACAGCTTATTTAGGCCCTTAGATCTCTTTGGTTGTGCATTATTTGATGATGCTTAATGTTGGACCGTATAGTCTTGTATTTATACTACATGATCTGATCAACAACATGTCCAGAAACATGTTACACCATGCACGATTCTTGGCCAAAGTAGCACCCACGAAACTGCCTTATGAATGCTCAAGAACATGAAGAACACCTATAGCGACGGTTCTGTCGCTATAGGTGGCCTTTAGCGACAGATAGCTTATTATTTTTCGGAAATTAATAAAAAAATAGAAAAATTAGTTTTAAATTATTAAAAATACATAATAAATTATTAAAAATTATTTTAAATTCTGAAAATTAGTTTTTAATTATTTTTAATATATTTCATAAATATTTAATATTTTTAGAATATTAAAAGTATTTAATTTATTTATTCATAATATTAAATAAATTATTTAAAAATTATTTTAATATTTGAAAAATCATTTAAAATTATATTATGAGATAATAAAATATTTTAAGTTATTTTTAATGACTTTTAATATTTTGTGTTCATTAATAAATTAATATTAATGATAATTAAGTTATTTATTAAATGAATTAAATAAATTAATTAAAAATAATTTTATTATATTAAAAATCATTTTAAACAATAATAAGGTATTTAAAAATATTTTAAGTTATAAAATATAACTTTTAATATTTAAAGGTAAATTTCATTAATTTATTATTATTAATGATATTAAAGTTATTTAATAATTATATTAAATAATTTAGTTTAAAAATGATTTTAATATTCTAATAATAATTTTAAATGAATATAAAGTGTTTAAAGATATTTTAAGTTATAAAATATAACTTTTAATATTTAAAGAATAATTTCATTAATAATTTAATATTAATGATTATTAATTTATTATTAATGATATTAAATTTATTAAATAAATTGTTTATAAATTGTTTTATTAAATTAAAAATCATGTAAAAGTGATATAAATGAATTAAAAATATTTTCAGTTATACTTAATGACTTTTAATGTTTTGATAAATGAAACATTAATATTTTAATATTAATGCTAATTATTTAAAAATGATTTTTAAATATTTTAAAAATCATTTAAGGGTAATATTAATACTTTAAAAATATTTTGAGTTATTATAAATAACTTTAATATTTTAGAAATGATTTCATTAATAGATTAATACTAATTAAATATTAATGATAATAGAATTGATTAGTATTTAAATCATTTTAATGTGATTCCGATGTTTGAAATTTCGTGATAAATTATAATAAATGTTTGAAAATTATATTAAGTCATTTAAAAATAATATGACTGATATTAAGTTACAGTATATAGTCTTAGACTCGATAATTACCCGATAAAGTTGTCGGTACACCGACATGTTTCAGAAATTGATCTGAACTTAGATAATTTGATTAGATATGTGATTATTTGTGATTCAATGGTTGTTAAATCTATGTGCCAATGTGATTAGGATATGTGCTGACTGCAATAAGCAGTGTTATGTGTTATAGTATGTTGTTCTAATAGAACGAACGATCTTATTAATGATAAGTCGTGAGATAAGTGATAAATCTAAATTGCAAACTGTAAGCAGCGCTTCAGGCAAGTATCTAACCTTTGTATTTTCTTTATGCAATGGACATGAGTAAGAATGTTTCTAAATTATATTATTACTGTACAGATTATTAACCTTATATTATATAAGCTCATTGATTATCAACATGTTAGTATATGGTAACTCAGATATATATATATATATATATATATATATATATATATATATATATATATATATATATATTCTGTTCGTTAATTTCTAGAAATGATTAAACAAGTGTCCCCACTTGGATAATCATTGTATTTAATCACATGTTGATATACCATTGTCAATTACTCGTATATATATATATATATATATATATATATATATATATATATATATATATATATATATATATATATTGCATTATAGATTATTGTTGAACAAGATAAAACCTTTGACTTAGAACCCAGACAAGTATGAACATCCCTACACGGGAAAACATTTATGCGCCCAAGGCGGAACAGAGTGAATGTTCCTATCGTTCTTGTAATGTAGTATTGATCAATGCAGGGCATAACGGGATGATCACCCCCCGTGCCCGTAAGTTATGTCAGTTTACAGATGAATTTCTGTTTAACCTTTTCGAAAATGAAAACAATGTTCATGGTATGTCACCATAACCCCAGTTATAGTCATTACGTAGTTTCAAAAATTTGAAAGAGAGTTGTTATGTTATTATTATCGGTTCAGAATACTTCACAACTATTGACTTGTTGTAGAAGAATAGTACAAAGAAAACATATAAATTCTTTCAGCTTATATAATTGTTATTACTTGTTGGGCACTCAAATGCTCATCCTTGCTTAAATTTAAATATTTTCAGCTAAGTGCGAACGACCAGAGAGCTCTGCTAAGAACAAAGGAAAAGGGAAGGTTGCTGAATGAACAAATTACTATGTTATGTAATAGTTTGGTATTATTAAGACAAGTATGACATATATTATCTATCATAGGTTGTAATGAATGTTTAAAGGTTACGTACTTGGGATTAGACTCTAATGATATGTAAATTAAGTTGACCTTTATATTAGTGTTATTATTATTAGTATTATTCCGCTCATAGAAATGATATCGTGAAGAACCGAGTTCGGGTTTCAAGTACCCGAGTTTGGGGTCCTCACAAGTTGGTATCAGAGATTAGGGGTTAAAAACCTTAGGTGGGCTAGACCTTAGGCTATAACCTTAGAACAGAGGGAAACGTTGAAAATACAAATAACTCATATAGAGTTTAAAAAGAGATGAATTGACTAAATTTATCGTCAAACTAAATAAAAGATAACTTGTATAAAACTCTTATTTGTTGTGTGTATATACTATATGCTAATCAGGATAATTTATGTGTGTAGATGTCAGGTGAAAAAGGATTCGATTACCCTCGGATCGTAAAGGAGGAGCCAATATCGAAGCTAATAGCTGACATAGAGGCTCACAATGAAAATAACTCAGAAGATGTGGCTATTGTGGAAAACATAGTACCAGATCTGGAGATGGTGGAGCTGACAAATAGCGATTCAGACACTAAAGTTGAAGTTGATCAAGCATCAACAGAGGTGCAGAATCTGAAGAACAAGGTTTCTTCTCTGGAAAGGCTGTGGGAGATAGAAAAGCTGTTGAATAGTTAGTTGCGTTAAGCGTTAATAGAAACAATGGAAGGACAAGATAAGCTTAAGATCCAAATTGGTCAGATGGGAGCCACAAGCAACACATCGTGTGCAGCTCCGGACAAGAAGGGGAAAAGAAAGATAGAAGACCATGACTTAGGAAAATCCAATAAGAAGAAATGGAAAAGAATATGTTATCTTTGCGGCTATGAGGGACATACTACTCTGTATTCTCCTGACTACAAAAAAGAGCATGTTTTATCTGTGGGATAGAAGGTCATCAGGCGAAAAGTTGTCCAATGAAAAAGAATAATAAATAAGTAGTATAGGTTCTGTTATGATGTAGGTGTGTTTAATATGTGTGCTTAGTATGTCTGTGTAATGTAATATTCTAAAACTTTTGTGTTGGTCAAGGCTGTAAATCCTGACTTTTATAGTCACAAAGGGATGAATGATGTTTAAAGCATTATGTGCTATGTTATGTAAAATATTCGTTGAATGAATATGAATCCAAGTTTGAGAAATAAAACAAGTTTAAAATATTAAACTTATGCAATAAGGTTTAGAATGTAAGTTAAAGTTATGATTTCCTTTAATCAGATAATGCCGCCAAGACGTCGAACTCGCAACCAAAGGGCAGAAGAATCTGTCAATAATGTTGAGGGACAACAACAAGCAGACCCGATGCAACAATTTACTAATATGATAGCTCAGGCTATGCAACAAAGATTTCCAGCCACAGGGAACCAGCCAGACAACCGCTTGGCAAACTTCAAAGATTTCAAAGCTGTTGGACCACCGGAATTCAAAGGTACAACTGACCCTGTTGAAGCCCAAACTTGGGTCAAAGAGATTGAGAAGGCATTCGTGATTGCTAGGGTAGCTGAGGGGCAAAAGACCGCTTTTGCCACCTACATGATGAAGGGTGAGGCAAATTTCTGGTGGGAGGCGAATCAGGCAAGGGCAAGAGAAGGTGTAGTTACATGGGATAGGTTTAAAATTTTGTTTTTCGAAAACTATTTTTCACCAAGTATGCAGGCGAGGATGGAGGTTAAATTTTTAGAGTTGAAGCAGGAGAATATGACGGTGTTTAAATACGCCGCTAAATTCAATGAGTTAGCTAGGTTTGCCCCGCATCAAGTCGATACGGAGGCTAGGAAAGCGAGAAGGTTTGAGTTGGGATTGAAACCCTGGCTCTACAACAAAGTGGCGGTGTTGCAAATTCCTACATTTACAGCACTTATGGAGAAAGCGATCATAGCTGAGGAGGGAAGTGAGGCCATGAGCGTTTACAATAAGGAGAGGAAGAATAAGGGTAAGACCGAAGGAGCTGAAAAAATAGGAGTTAATAGTGGGAGCAGGAGTGGAGATAGCAAGAGGAAGGTAAGCAGTTTTGCAAATGTACAAGTGAAACAGGAAGGTGTTAAGAAACAGATAGTGCCATGTAAGACATGTGGAAAGAACCACTCAGGAGAATGTTTTAAAGGGAAGTTTGTTTGTTACAAGTGCGGGCAGGAGGGCTATATCTCTCCCAACTGCCCTAATCCTAGGATGAATAGTGGATGTTTTATATGCGGATCGACAGAGCACAGGGTGAAAGATTGTCCGAAGAGGAGGGTGGAAACAGGAAGTGTGAACACGGGCACTAGAAGCGGAACTTTAGCAATCACGGGACCAACTTCGTCGAACAAGCCAACAAAAGGTACTGCGAGGGTTTTCAACATGACGGTTCAGGATACGGCAGCAGCTGGCACTAGAACTCCAGGTATTATTCGTATGCCTTTTATTTTCTTATACATGATTTTCCTATATATAGTAAATTATTTTATAAAGAAAGTTTGAGGAGGAATTTGAGTTCTTTTAGAAACCAATTTTTCCGTTTAATCAGAAAGACAAGCTTTATGTGAATAGTTAAAGATCAGTTCGATCAAAGTTGATCGAGATCTACTTGCAATGATTATGTATGCTATGTGCCGTGTATGTATTGGTTTTAAAACGGTGATTCCGGGGACGGAATCTTTATAAGGGAGGGTGAATGTAACAACCCGATATTTTCTACATAAATAAATAAGAAATTTTGTGTATAAATTTTTTTTTATTTATTTAAGGATGAGGATTTGTACAAGATAATGTGTATGTGTATTTATGTGGTAAATAAAAATATATTTATCACATAAATATTTACAAATAATTTTATTTTATAATTATTGATTATTATAAAGTACATTCTTATAATAATTAATTTTATAGTAGAAATATGTTTATTAATTATTTTTCATAAAAATATAATCATATATTATTTAAATAATATATGGAGTGATTTTTAAAATAATAATAATAATTATTTTATTATATGAATTTTAGTACAAATTATTAAGTTAATTATTTTACCTTAATTATTAAGGTTAAATAGGGAGAATAAATCAGATATGGAATCCAAACCCTAATGTTGGATTATTGTCAAGGTATAAGAATAATAATATAATATTAATTATATTTTAATTTTTCAGTGCTATGGATATGTACTGTATTTCCGTATTGATAATGGTGGGTCAATTACGGTGTATTATGACCAAACCCTAGTAATAATGTTAAACCCTAATTTGAGATCCAAATTAGAGTGCAAGATTATTTTATACGTGTGTTATATAATTTATGTCGTGTATTAAATGTATTAATTAGGTGAACCCTAATTAAAATTCTTGAAACTCTAATTTTTAGAAAACCCTAATTATAATCTAAAAACCCTAAATAATTTTTGGAAATGAGGAACCCTAATTTGAAATTTAAATTAGAGTTCGAGATTGGTTGTAATTGTGTTAATGTGATTAATTAGCAAGTATTTTAATCTCAATTGCTAATTTTGGAAACCCTAAAATTTTAAACCCTAATTTGATAATTAGAAAATCTAATTATAATTTGGTAACCCTAATTACCAAAAAGAATGAACCCTAATTGCTAAATTAGCAAAGTTAATGATAATTATATAATCTAAGCCTAATGTTCATGTATAGTGGGATTAGATAATTAATCATAATTAGGAAACCCTAATTTAAAAAAAATTAGAAACTAAAATTTATTTAATTTTATTTTTGGAGTAAACCCTAAAATAGAAATCCTAGATTTTTGCTAAAATGGTCTAAACCCTAACCCAAACCCTAAACCCTAAGGGTTTGGCAAATTACTTGGTTGCCATTAAAATGATTTACCAATTGATCATTTTGCCCCTAGTTTATTATTTGGCTATATTAGTAGAGTTTGACATTAGGATGAGTGGGTGAACCACTTCAACAACTCCACATGCTTCAATTGACAGCAAACAAGCCAGCAATCAGCCAATACATGCACCATGTAGGTCTATAAATAGGATTGAAGAGAGAGAAATTCATTTTGTTACTTACATTTTGTCCAACACTCAAACTTTTTCTCTCAAGCCCCAAACCTCTGAATTTCAGTAGCATATCAGTCCCATAATCAAGCCCCACGTTTATCATAACCAAATTAGAAACATAGAATCAAGAATTGCTCATTTGAAGGTATAACACAAACTCAAGAATTTCTGTCCAAAAATCTTTGTTAGATGTTATGATTAAGTGTTAGAATATGTTGTTTTTAGTATATAATGATGATCTGGGTTGCTAGATGTTAGATCCATAACATCTAGAGGCTCAGATTTGAAATTTTATAAAATCTGGAAATTTGTGTTTTTGTTGTCTGACAGTGAATGTCAGGCCTTGTAGATCTGTGCTCGTTTATTGTTTTGGTGATTTAAAGGTCAGAAGTTGTAGTCTGTAATGTTGTTAGTAATTTGCAAGTGGGTTCATGATCATTGCGTCTGTAGATCGAAAGTTATTCATGGTCAAAGTTCGTTGACCGAACACAAAATCAGTTTTTTTGGGTAACCCAGAAAACTGAAGAACATGTTCTGACCGTGACTTTGACCGGCCTTGATTTGTTTCTGGAACGTTTTTAGGATGAATATTTGTATCCAGATTATAGTATGTCATGTGTATTACAAGTTCAAAGCACTTTATAACCCTATAAAGCCTCAGATTGATCGTAGTAATTGGTCAAACCTCGTTGACCATTAAGCTTAACTTTCTGGGTAACCCAAAAAGTTTAGGCAGTGGTCTGACAAGTTTTTATTTTACTTAGATCTTGCATCTAAATTATGTTTAGACATTATACATGATCACAACTTGTACTATGTTGGGTTGTCTACAAATCCCGACGTCTAGAACACCTGTGACGTAAACCGATTAACCGGAATAAGTCCACCAAGATCGTTGACCGGCATTGACCAGATTTTTCTGGGCAGCCCAGAACGTGATGAACAGCCTCTGACAGCTTATTTAGGCCCTTAGATCTCTTTGGTTGTGCATTATTTGATGATGCTTAATGTTGGACCGTGTAGTCTTGTATTTATACTACATGATCTGATCAACAACATGTCCAGAAACACGTTACACCATGCACGATTCTTGGTCAAAGTAGCACCCACGAAACTGCCTTATGAATGCTCAAGAACATGAAGAACACCTATAGCGACGGTTCTGTCGCTATAGGTGGCCTTTAGCGACAGATAGCTTATTATTTTTCGGAAATTAATAAAAAAATAGAAAAATTAGTTTTAAATTATTAAAAATACATAATAAATTATTAAAAATTATTTTAAATTCTGAAAATTAGTTTTTAATTATTTTTAATATATTTCATAAATATTTAATATTTTTGGAATATTAAAAGTATTTAATTTATTTATTCATAATATTAAATAAATTATTTAAAAATGATTTTACTATTTGAAAAATCATTTAAATTATATTATGAGATAATAAAATATTTTAAGTTATTTTTAATGACTTTTAATATTTTGTGATAAATTTCATTAATAAATTAATATTAATGATAATTAAGTTATTTATTAAATGAATTAAATAAATTAATTAAAAATGATTTTATTATATTAAAAATCATTTTAAACAATAATAAGGTATTTAAAAATATTTTAAGTTATAAAATATAACTTTTAATATTTAAAGGTAAATTTTATTAATTTATTATTATTAATGATATTAAAGTTATTCAATAATTATATTAAATAATTTAGTTTAAAAATGATTTTAATATTCTAATAATCATTTTAAATGAAAATAAAGTGTTTAAAGATATTTTTAGTTATAAAATATAACTTTTAATATTTAAAGAATAATTTCATTAATAATTTAATATTAATGATTATTAATTTATTATTAATGATATTAAATTTATTAAATAAATTGTTTATAAATTGTTTTATTAAATTAAAAATCATGTAAAAGTGATATAAGTGAATTAAAAATATTTTCAGTTATACTTAATGACTTTTAATGTTTTGATAAATGAAACATTAATATTTTAATATTAATGCTAATTATTTAAAAATAATTTTTAAATATTTTAAAAATTATTTAAGGGTAATATTAATACTTTAAAAATATTTTGAGTTATTATAAATAACTTTAATATTTTAGAAATGATTTCATTAATAGATTAATACTAATTAAATATTAATGATAATAGAATTGATTAGTATTTAAATCATTTTAATGTGATTCCGATGTTTGAAATTTCGTGATAAATTATAATAAATATTTGAAAATTATATTAAGTCATTTAAAAATAATATGACTGATATTAAGTTACAATATAGAGTCTTAGACTCGATAATTACCCGATAAAGTTGTCGGTACACCGACATGTTTCAGAAATTGATCTGAACTTAGATAATTTCAGAAATTGATCTGAACTTAGATATGTGATTATTTATGATTCAATGGTTGTTAAATCTATGTACCAATGTGATTAGGGTATGTGCTGACTGCAATAAGCAGGGTTATGTGTTATAGTATGTTGTTCTAATAGAACGAACGATCTTATTAATGATAGGTCGTGAGATAAGCGATAAATCTAAATTGCAAACTGTAAGCAGCGCTTTAGGCAAGTATCTAACCTTTGCATTTTCTTTATGCAATGAACATGAGTAAGAATGTTTCTAAATTATATTATTACTGTACAGATTATTAACCTTATATTATATAAGCTTATTGATTATCAACATGTTAGTATATGGTAACTCAGATATATATATTCTGTTCGTTAATTTCTAGAAATGATTAAACAAGTGTCCCCACTTGGATAATCATTGTATTTAATCACATGTTGATATACCTTTGTCAATTACCCGTATATATATATGTTGCATTATAGATTATTGTTGAACAAGATAAAACCTTTGACTTAGAACCCAGACAAGTATGAACATCCCTACACGGGAAAATATTTATGCGCCCAAGGCGGAACAGAGTGAACGTTCCTATCGTTCTTGTAATGTAGTATTGATCAATGCAGGGCATAACGGGCTGATCACCCCCCGTGCCCGTAAGTTATGTCGGTTTACAGATGAATTTCTGTTTAACCTTTTCAAAAATGAAAACAATGTTCATGGCATGTCACCATAACCCCAGTTATAGTCATTACGTAGTTTCAAAAATTTGAAAGAGAGTTGTTATGTTATTATTATCGGTTCAGAATACTTCACAACTATTGACTTGTTGTAGAAGAATAGTACAAAGAAAACATTTAAATTCTTTCAGCTTATATAATTTCTATTACTTGTTGGGCACTCAAATGATCATCCTTGCTTAAATTTAAATGTTTTCAGCTAAGTGCGAACGACCAGAGAGCTCTGCTAAGAATAAAGGAAAAGGGAAGGTTGCTGAATGAACGAATTACTATGTTATGTAATAGTTTGGTATTATTAAGACAAGTATGACATATATTATCTATCATGAGTTGTAATGAATGTTTAAAGGTTACGTACTTGGGCTTAGACTATGATGATATGTAAATTAAGTTGATCTTTATATTAGTGTTATTATTATTAGTATTATTCCGCTCATAGAAATGGTATCGTGAATAACCGAGTTTGAGTTTCAAGTACCCGAGTTTGGGGTCCTCACATTTTTTATTAATATTCATAATTATTTGAATATTAATGATATTTAATTTATTTATTTAGTGTATTAAATAAAGTAGAGAAAAATAAGTTATTATTATGAAAAATCATTTTAAATAAGAATAATGTATTTAAAAATTTTTTGAGTTATAAAATGTAACTTTTAATATTTTTAGATAATTTTCATTAATAATCTAATATTAATGATATTAGATTTATTTAATTATTGTATTAAATAAATAAATTAAAAATGATTTTTTTTGATTTAAAAATCATTTTAAATGAGAATAAAGTGTTAGAAAATAATTTAAATTATAAAATATAATTTTCAATATTTTTTGAGAATTTTCAATAATAAATTAATAATAATGATATTAGATTTATTTAATTATTAAATTAAATAAATGAACTAAAAATAATTTTATTGATTTAAAAATCATTAAAAATGATAAAAAAGTCTTTAAAATATTTTAAGTTATAATTAATGACTTTTAATATTTTGATAATAATTTTATTAATATTTAAATATTATTGGTGATTGTTTAAAAATAATTATAATTAATTTAAAAATCATTTAAGTAGAATATTGATGATTTAAAAATATTTTAAGTTATTAACAATAACTTTAATATTTTGACAAGTATAACATTAATATTTTTATATTATTAAATATTAATGATGATAACATTATTTGATAATTAAATCATTTAAAAATGATTTCGATGTTTGAAAAATTACTATAAATTATAATAATTGTTTATAATTTATTAAAAACTTCCGAAAAATATTATTAATGATATTTGACTTATCTAAAATAATATTGAAGCTTAGAGACCAAGTTTAATTGATAATAACTGTGTTAATTATTGGGTAAGATGACTAGAACACCGAGAATGGACCGAAATCTAACCAGACCGAAATAGTTAGAGTTGTTAAGTGTTTATATAGGTTATAAACACTGATGTGACTATGTGGTAATGTGTCTAGGAGAAGATTGACTGTGAATTACAGTGTTATGTGTTATAAATTATTGTGTTAATTGTGAGACCGATATTATTGGTTATAGGTCTTACGAAAGCAGATAAGTATATTGTGTAGCTGTAAACAGCGGAAGAGGCAAGTTTCTTAACTCAACCTTGAGTTAATATTGTTTAAATAATATAGTGGTTAATTATTGCTAATTATACCACGTCCAAGAATTTATTGTTGATTATTCGCAGTTACTGCATGTTTAATAATTTAAATTGAATTACTGATTCGTAAAATATATATTCGTAGAATTACTGTTATTGGATATTCATATCTGTAGAGGCTAGTATTGACATTACAGATAATTCTTGTTTATTGTCGAATTATGTTGAGAAATGTCTTAGCTAATTATTCTGGCTAGACGAACATTTGTTATAACTTGATAGGTTCGAGAAAGAAGATAAGAGAATTTAATTATTATTGATAGATCAATGCCAGTTGTATCAGCTAGATCGAAAAAGAAAAATTGATAGGTTTGAGAAGAGAAGAGGAGAGAAGTGATTAGATATTGAAATCATTAAATTTTGTTTTAAATCAAATCTTGATTCTGAGACTGAGAAGAACAACCTTTTATATAAAGGGAACATTTTTAGTTGTATATTCGACCATTGCACGCGACTTAAGTATTATGCATAATATAGGATACAAGGAGTTGGGCGACTCTAAGTACTTGCAGAGGGGTATGATTTAATCTTTATGGTTATCTGATACACCTGCGTATATGTCAAAGTAAAACTTTAATATATACCCGGTAAGAGAAGTTCAAGATCCAATTGATCACTCAACATAAATTTGGAAAACATTCCACTTTGTTATTGCGTAGAATTGATTCTTGATTATTCATTAGAATATCGTAGAAAACCTTGAAAGCGTTATACTCTTTCATTATCATATTATTGTGTTGCACAGAAGGCGAGAAAACTTGTTATTGATTTTTATACATTTATCGTATGACTTAACTTGCGGGGCAAACTTGTTGCTCACCCTTGCTATATATATAAAACTTTTCAGCTAGGGACGAAGTTGCAGAAGGTGCTGTGAAGAAGAATAAAGGCAAAGGCATAATGATAAATTAGATATGATTAGCATATTTATTACGTTGTATTGTAAACCCTTTTTGTATATCTAAGGGGTATGTTTGTAGTGTTAAGGTTAGAGAACCTGGGACTTATGTATTAACAATATATGTTAATGTGTTATGTATTACTATTTCTATACAAATGGGTAGTTAGATGTTATTATATTTTGAATTCGTGAACACCAATCTCGGGGGTCAGGTAACCCAAATTTGGGGGTGTCACAGGTTGGTATCAAAACTGTATGTTATAAACCTTAAGTGGGGTGGGGGAAAACCCTAGGATTATAACCATAAGCGAAAAAGAGATAAAACTCCTTTTGAGTTATAAGTGAGGGATTGCCGAAGTGTATCAATAATGAGATATGTGGACACATAGTGTGAGAAGTTTGTACTAATGAAGTACTAATCAAGTTATTTAACTTGATTGTAGGATTTCTGGAAAAGGTGAAAGGAGTACGGAGACGCTAGCGGCTGTTGCACTAGTGTCTGAAGCCGAGGTGCCAGCGTAAAGCAAATTAGTTGAGAAGGTGGGAGAAGATGAACCTATGATTAATCTGGGGAGCGATCATGACGATTATCTCGAGCTGTATCTGAGTGGAGATGAGGAGGCAGAGTCTGAGCAAGCTAGGGTGGAGAAAAAGAATAAAACAAAAGTCGGAGAACAAGATCAACTATCGATAGAAGTACAAGAACTCCAGAGTAAAGTATTTCTCTTGGAGGAGTTGTGGAAGACGGAGCGAGCGTTACGTGAAATGACTAAAGAACGGAACGAGCTCAAGGCGCATGTTGAAAGGATGAAGACTGAAGGTGGTGGATCGTCTGAAGGAACAATAAAGCATCAGAAAGACAAGAATAACCGAAAGAGTGACAACGACAGCCCTAATTCTGAAAAGTCAAACCCGAAGAAGAAGCAAGCATGTAGCAAGTGTGGAACGACTCACGCGGGAGAATGTATGATGTGGAAGAATGTGTGCTTCAATTGTAAGAAGGAAGGACATATTTCTCTACATTGTCCTAAGCCGAATATGTGGAAGTGTTTTTCATGTGGGAGAACGGGTCACGAATTCAACAAGTGTCCCAGCAAGAAGAAGATTGGTGAGGGGAGTGGACGGTAGACAACATAGATATAAGTGATAGTATCTTTTGGTAGTAGATTATGATATTAACAGTTGTAATATCGAGAACGACGCATGAACATATGTAAATATATATATGTTTGTATGAATGAAATCTTTATTTTCTATATAAAATTAAGATTAATATTATTTTATGCCTTCTTAAAGCTCATACTTATGGTAAGTTAATGACTGATAATTATATGAAATGTTTTGAACCCCTCAGCGAATGGACGCCAAAGGTTTGACTAGGATAAGTTCATACACTCATATAATTGTGGCAAGTTCCTGAACTCATAAGTGTGGTAAGTTTGACGAACTGGTAATAACTATGTGTGAATGGAGAATTACAACTTTTTGTGTAAAGTTGTGTTGTTAATCCTGATATGATTTAAAAAGGGATAGTAATATGTGTTAAGTACTAAATGTGCTATGAACTATTTGAATAAATATTCGTTTATATATGAGAATTATGTGCTGAATTCTTATTGAGTTAAGAATTTGTGTAGAGAAAGAGAATTAATGTAAGATTTTTATTTAAATCAGATCATGTCGCCTAGATGACAGAGTCAAAATCAAAAGGAAGAGCAATCGGTGAACAATGAAGGACGTCAAGTTGACCCAATGCAAAACTTTGCAAATATGATAGCCGAAGCTATGGGGAATAGAGCTCTAGTAGGAAGAGGAAGAGCGAGAGAACAGCTAACTGATAGATTGGCTAATTTCAAGGACTTTAAAATGGTGGGACCACCAGAATTCAAAGGAACCACGGATCCGATTGAAGCCCAAACCTGGGTGAAGGAGATGGAGAAAGCATTTGTTATCGCCAGAGTAGCGAAAGAGCAAAGGATGGTTTTTGCAACATACTTGCTAATTACTGGTGGGAGACTAATCAAGTAAGAACTGGTACAGCTGTGGTGACTTGGACAAGATTCAAGGAATTGTTCTTTGAGAACTACTTTTCGTCGAGTATGCAGTCCAGGATGGAAGTCAAAATTTTAGAACTGAAGTAGGAGAATATGTCAGTTTCAAAATATGCTGCCAAATTCAACAAGTTGGCGAGATTTACACCTCATCAGGTGGACACCGAGGCAAGAAAGGAGAGAAGATTCGAGAACAGACTGAATCCGGGGATATTCAACAAGGTAGCAGTATTGCAGATCAATACGTTCGTGGCTTTGATGGAGAAAGCGTTAATTGCTGAAGGAGGGAGCGAAGCTGCGTCTCGATTTCATCAGGAGAAGAAGAAGAAGACAAATGATGGTGGAAGCAGTGGTGGTAGTAATCCGAATAAGAGGAAATTGAGCGATCATACCCAGTCGGGTAATAAGACAGAAGGAAATAAGCAAGGGAGGGAGCCATGTGCAACGTGTGGGAAGAACCATTTTGGGGTCTGTTTAAAGAAGAAAGGAGTCTGTTATAACTGCGGGCAAGAGAGACACATGTCACCCAATTATCTCAATCCGAAGAAGATACAAGGTTGCTTTGCGTGTGGATCGACGCATCATCTGGTACGGAACTGTCCAAAGAGGAATGCTAAGAAGGAAAGTGTTAACAAGGGACCCAGTGGTGGAACCTTGGCAATTCGAGGACCTACATAGTCAGGAAGACCAACGGCCCGTACATTCAACATGACGGTGCAGGATACGGTGGCTGCCCAAGAGGTGGTAGCAAGTAACAATTTCGTTTAGAATTTTAATTACGCGAGAATTATGAGTCAGATATTTCTATGAACTATTTTCTTTTAAAGATTTAAGTCACAGGTTAAAATTTGAAACACAAATTAATATTGTGTTGATAAAAATGAATTAATGATACAACTTTAAAAGATTGTAGATAATAGAATAGCGGTGATTTCGAGGACGGAATCCTTTTATGGAGGGGTGAATGTGATAACTCGGGATTTCGAATAATCAAAATTTCACGAATAAATATTTTTTTTATTTAATATTTACATTAACTGTTAATATTATATTGAGTATCTGTGATACGAGTCTCGAGAAGTGGTCAATTTATGTATTGACTGAAAAATTAGAGTAGAGTTGTGCTTAACAGCTTTAGAAACCCTAACCCTAATTTCTGATTAGGGATTCGATAGAAAATATAATTAAAATAATTATATTAATGAGTACGTGTTTGTACTATTTAGAATTTTGATCAATAATTGATCGGATAAGGTTTAAAATTTATAAACCCTAATAAGAAATTAGAAACCCTAATCTCAGGCACGCAGTTAGAAACCCTAATCGTATGCCAAGAAACCATAATTTAAAATTCAAGAATCCTAAACCCTAATTAGGAAACCCTAATACTAATTGGTAAGATTAATGTGTTTATTAAACGTTAATATGATTAGGAAAACCTAATTTATTTAGGAAACCATTATTATAATTTTAAAATCTTAATTTTCTAATTTAAAAACCCTAATTAGAAAATTCTAGAAAACTAAAGTTCTAAAACCTAAGGGTTAGAACCTTAGGGTTAAACCCTAAGGGTTTGGTAAATTCCATGTATGCCATTAAAATTATAATGCTAATGACAAAAATGCCCTTTTTCATTCTTTAATTAGGTAACTTATGAAATTTGACAACACCTTTAGTTGGTGACCTACTAAGTTGACTTGGTGACCTAAAAATCCAACAAATATCAGCCAACACATCAGATTATACATTATATCAAGTAATATATATAGATTTGGGAGAGAGAAAGTATACTTATTTGGCTTATTTTCTCTCTTGATCTCACCAAATCTCTCTATCTAAAAGCTCCGAAATTGTTAAGTATATCAGTCACTTAAACAGCCCCTTGATCAACCAAGATCAGTTAGAAAGATTAAGATCAAGGATTTGAAGCTAAAAGGTATAAACCTAATTTGGTTTTTGATCCAAGTTGCTAAGAAAAATTTTGTGTTTAATTGTTTAATCTTATGTTATATGATGTTTTTAGATTATCTATGTTGATCCATCATGGATCCATAGCATCAAAGTGCTTTAAAATAGATTTTTTCAAAAACTGTTCTTGAGCTTGAAAAGTAGTCTGACATCGAAATGTCAAGGGCTCTAAATCTTTGTCTGTTAAATATTTTTGTTGTTTTAAAGTTTGATTCTGTACTTTATCATGTGGTCTTTGTTCTGCAAGTGAAATCAGGGTCATTGGATATAGTTATAATCGGTCAAAGTCGGTTGACCGACCATGACCGAGTATAAATCTAGGTAACCCAGAAATTTATTTCAGCGTCTGACAACATCTTTAAGCTCTTTAATCTGTCTGTCTTGTTAGTGTTTTGATTATGTGTTGTATCTGGATTGTATCATGTTGTTCGTACTCTAGATCCATGGCCTCAGAACCCTTAAACAATCAACAGATCAATCGTAGCAAGTGGTCAAATTAGGCCACTAGCTCGCACTGATTTTGTATTTCTGGAATTTTCAGAAAAGTGTATGAACACTTTTTCTGACAAGGTTTGACCGTGTCATAACCTGTGAATCTGTTGTTGTTGGACTGAGATCTTGTTATGTCGTTATTCTTTGTCATGTATACTACATATATGAACTATAAAACTACCAAAATCATGATCAGAGCTAATATTGATTTGAACTTGAAAGTGTCCACTCGGACTGCTGGGTTTCTGGAAAAACCCAGAAATGCTCTGACAAGAGGTTTGATTGCCCAGATCTCCTTGTGTGTTTGTTGTTTAGCATAGATATTAGTTGTTTGTTGTAGTGTTGTATAATGACTACAAGATCTGAGTTTGAAATGGGTCAGAACATGTATTAACTATAAATCATGAATGGTCAAAGTAAGGCTCCTATTAAGGCTGGATGTCAGTGTTCTTGAGCCAAGAACACATATCACGACAGAAAAGTGTCGCTAAAGGGATATAGCGACGGTTTATTTAGTTTCTAATTTTTAATTTTTCGAAAATTATTTAAAAATAGAAATAAATTATAAAAATTACTAAAAATGGTTTTAAAAATTATTTTAAATTATGAAAAATAATTTCTGACTATTTGGGATTATTTTCATTAAAATTTATAATTATTTGAATATTAATGATATTTAATTTATTTAATTAGTGCATTAAATAAATTAGAGAAAAATAATTTATTATTATGAAAAATCATTTTAAATAAGAATAATGTATTTAAAAATATTTTGAGTTATAAAATCTATCTTTTAATATTTTTAGAGAATTTTCATTAATAATCTAATATTAATGATATTAGATTTATTTAATTATTGTATTAAATAAATAAGTTAAAAATAATTTTTTTGATTTAAAAATTATTTTAAATAAGAATAAAGTGCTAAAAAATATTTTAAATTATAAAATATAATTTTTAATATTTTTGGAGAATTCTCATTAATAAATTAATCTTAATGATATAAGATTTATTTAATTATTATATTAAATAAATGAATTAAAAATAATTTTATTGATTTAAAAATGAGAAAAATATTTTAAAAATATTTTAATTTATAATTAATGACTTTTAATATTTTGATAATAATTTCATTAATATTTAAATATTATTGGTGATGGTTTAAAAATAATTTTAATTAATTTAAAAATCATTTAAGTAGAATATTGATGATTTAAAAATATTTTAAGTTATTAACAATAACTTTACTATTTTGACAAGTATAACATTAATATTTTTATATTATTAAATATTAATAATGATAAGATTATTTGATAATTAAATCATTTAAAAATGATTTCGATGTTTGAAAAATTATTATAAATTATAATACTTATTTATAAATTATTAAAAGCTTCCGAAAAATATTATTAATATCTAAAATAATATTGAAGCTTAGAGACCAAGTTTAATTGATAATAATTGTGTTAATTATCGGGTAAGATGACCAGAACACCGAGAATGGACCGAAATCCAACCAGACCGAAATAGTTAGACTTGTTAAGTGTTTATGTAGGTTATAAACACTGATGTGACTATGTGGTAATGTGTCTAGGAGAAGATTAACTGTGAATTATAGTGTTATGTGTTATAAATTATTGTGCTAGTTATGAGACCGATAATATTGGTTATAGGTCTTACGAAAGTAGATAAGTATATTGTGTAGCTATAAACAGCGGAAGAGGCAAGTTTCCTAACTCAACCTTGAGTTAATATTGTTTAAATATTATAGTGGTTAATTATTGCTAATTATACCACGTCCAAGAATTTATTGTAGATTATTCGCAATTAGTACATGTTTAATAATTCAAATTGAATTACTGATTCGTAAAATATATATTCGTAGAATTACTATTGTTGGATATTCATATCTGTAGAAGCTAGTATTGACAGTACAGATAATTCCTATTTATTATCGAATTATGTTGAGAAATGTCTTAGCTAATTATTCTGGCTAGTCGAACATTTGTTATAACTTGATAGGTTCGAGAAAAGAAGAGAAGAGAATTTAATTATTATTGATAGATCAATTCCAGTTGTATCGGCTAGATCGAAAAAGAAAACTTGATAGGTTTGAGAAGAGAAGATGAGAGAAGTGATTAGATATTGAAATCATTGAATTTCATTGTTAAATCAAATCTTGATTCTGAGACTGAGAAGAACAACTTTTTATATAAAGGGAATATTTTTAGTCGTATATTCGACCATTGCACGCGACTTAAGTATTATGCATAATATAGGATACAAAGAGTTGGTCGGCTCTAAGTACTTGCAGAGGGGTATGATTTAATCTTTATGGTTATCTGATACAGCTGCGTATTAGTCAAAGTAAAACTTTAATATATACCCGATAAGAGAAGTTCAAGATCCAATTGATCACTCAGCATAAATTTGGAAAACATGCCACTTTGTTATTACGTAGAATTGATTCTTGATTATTCATTAGAATATCGTAGAAAACCTTGAAAGCGTTATACTCTTTCATTATCAGATTATTGTGTTGCACAAAAGGCAAGAAAACTTGTTATTGATTTTTATACATTTATCGTATGACTTAACTTGCGAGGCAAACTTGTTGCTCACCCTTGCTATATATATAAAACTTTTTAGCTGGGGACAAAGTTGCAGAAGGTGCTATGAAGAAGAATAAAGGCAAAGGTATAATGATAAATTAGATATGATTAACATATTTATTACGTTGTATTGTAAACCTTTTTTGTATATCTAAGGGGTATGTTTGTAATGTTAAGGTTAGAGAACCTGGCACTTATATATTAACAATATATGTTAATGTGTTATGTATTACTATTACTATATAAATGGGTAGTTAGATGTTATTATATTTTAGATTCGTGAACACCAATCTCGGGGGTCAGGTAACCCAGATTTGGGGGTGTCTCAAAAGTTATCCACACCAATTGATGGTAAGGATTCTTAGACTGAAAGAACACCCCTTTTTGGTAGAGGAGTACCCCAGGTATCTAATATAAGATACATAGAGCAGATTTAAACGTTATGCATATACATGGTGTACGCGAGGCTGATCCCCTCAAGTACTTATTCTATAGCAAGTAACTAAAGGGTCAATCAGCTATTAAAAGTTTCAAAGTCTACTTGACTAGCAGTTGTTCTAAAAGAAATCATTATCTTTACTTCTAATATTCATATTGTTGAATCTTTCAGATATTCATAGTGTTGAATTATTTGCCAGATATCTTTCCATTCATCATGATATATCCTTATTGTTGTATTTAAACTTGTTGCTCATCCTTGCTATATCATAAATTATATTGCAGCTAAGCCCGAGACCTCAGGAAAGGACAAGGGTAAAGGAAAGATGTAAGATAGTCGCTTGGAGCAGAATTTATCTTATGCTTAATTTAAATTGTTGTTATATAATATGAACCCTAAGTACTATTATAGGGTATGTTTGTAAGACGATATTAAGGTTATCAAATCTTGGGACTAGTAACACCTTTTGAATGAACGACGTACGTTTATTATTTTTCGCATGTTAGTTATCATATGTTGTTTAGAGGTGGATGTTTGTATTTTTTTTGTGATGACCGAACCAGGGTCAGAGTACCCGATTTCGGGGGCATCACATTCCTTCATTGTCTTACTGCGACAAAACTTAATCTTTTCTAGCACCTTCAATGCTAAGTCTACAGAAAATACTTACTCTTAGTCTAAACATTCCTATATCTTAGTACAGTCCATTAACTTACCACACATTATGAGTTCAGAAACTTTTCACAATAATATGAGTTTAAGAACTATCAAGACAGACCATAGGTGTCCATTCGCTGAGAAGTTAAAAAATATACCATATTATTATGAGTCACGAACTTACCATAAGTATGAATTTCAAGAACTCGTGTGACGCCCCCAAATCCAGGTAATTAAAACCCGAACCTAGTGCTTCACGATACCATTTCTATGAGCAGAATAATACTAATAATATCAATAATATAAATAGCAAACTTAATTGACATATATCAGAGTCTAATCCCAATTTCTCAACCTTTACTACATTACATTACATGATAGATAATAAATATCAAAGTCTTAATAACGTCTAACTATTACATAAGATACCATAAAGTTTATTCTGTTTGCTTTCCTTTTCTCTTGTGCCTACCTGAACCTTCAGGTTGTCCACGCTTAGCTGAAAACATTTACATTTAAAGCAAGAATGAGCATTTGATTGCCCAGCAAGTAATAGCAACAATAAACATTAGCTGAAAGAAGTAAATGTTTTCTGTGAATAACACTTCTACAACGAATCAACAGTTGTGAAGTAAGCTGAACCAATAATAACAACGTAACATATCTATCTCAAATTTTGAAACTATGTATTGGCTATAAATAGAGAGCAGTCAACAGACTATGAACTTTGTTTTTGATTTTTCGATATTCAACAGAATAACATGAATTAATTATAGGCAATAATAAAGTGGAATATTTTCCAAAGTTTATGCTGAGTGATCCTTAAGGATCTTGAACTTAATTCTCGAGTAATTAGAAAACTAACATAATTAAATCAGTCGCTAAAGGCTTTAGCGATGGTTTCTATCGCGGTTGGTGTTCTTGAGGCTCAAGAACAATGACAACCAGTGTTCAAGGGGTCTCACTTTGACCTTGATTAATTCCTAAGATATAATGTTTCTGAATTAGCTATCGATTAACTGTTGTAGTATATATGTAATAGTACAAGTTCATCACAAAATTTTGGTCCAAAACATAACACATGTGGAAGATCTAAAGCTCAAAACATGTTATCAGAGCTATTCTTCACGTTTCTGGGCTGCTCAGAATCATATGGTCATGGCCAGTCAATGACCTTGGTGGCCTTATATCGTGCAACCTTTTCATAGAAAATGTGTTCTAGACGTCGGGCTGTGTATAGTAACTAACAAAGAACATGCTTCAATCATCTACAATGTTTGTACATCATCAAGATGCAAGATCAAAGGCCTTGAACAAGCTGTCAGAGCTGTTCTTCATTTTCTGGGTTACCCATAAATGAAGAACAATTCGACTGGCTATATTTGGACTTCCACAACTTGAAATCTATGAAATGTTTTTGTGATTTAAAAGTTCTAGATTGTAGCCAACATGTACGACAACAGATTCATTACACAAAATGACTCTAAAAACATCACAATCATTAGATCCGGTCTGGTCAAACCATGCCGGAAGACATGATCATCAGTTTTCTGGATTGCCTGGAAAACCAATTCGATGATCTTCTGCTTTGTTTGACCAACCACTATTTCTTTTCTCTTTACCATTTAGGTGATTTACAGGCATAGATGTGTAGTCCACATAACATATTACAAGATGAATACAACACAAATAACAAATCATCAAATCACTGTCAGATCCGAGTCCATGAAGAACTTGTCACGGCATACTTGGTAACATCTTGGTTACCCAGATTTTATTTGCTCATGGTCGGTCAACTGACTTTGACCATGATTAACTTGCAATCTATGCATGATCTGGTCCTGCTTTAAGTTCCAGAACAAAGTCCTCGTGACATACTACAACTTCAAACATCTAAAACACCAAATAAATAAACAGAGAGAGATCTAGGGGACCTGGCATTCATTGTCAAACCATAAAAACAAAAATTTCCAGAGTTTGTAAATCATCAAATTCGAGCCTTTAGATGTTATGGATCTAACATCTAGCAACCCAGATCATCTATATACACACCATACAACATGTTTTAACACAAAAATCTAACACCTAACAGACAAATCAAGATCAAATTTGAAATAGGGTTTTATACCTTCCTTTGAAATTTTTTGATTCTTGGCTACTGATCTGTTAATGGAAGTCGTGGGGCTTGGTTTTAGAACTGAAATGCTATATTAATTCGTGGGTTAGAGAGAGATAGGGACTTGGATGAGTTTGGTGATCAAATGGGATTAAAAATTGAACTTTTTCTCTCTTAAGCTATATATATTGAACTAGATGCAATGTACGGCTGGTGTAGCTGTCAATATATGGCTGATATGTGTTGTTTTAAGTCACATGGGCAATCTCATTAGGTCACCTACTACATATATGGAAAAAGTTGCAAGCAACTATTAAATAATGTTCATAAGGGCATTTTGGTCCATGGCCTTGTAAATTTAATTGCATTTATAACATTTGGCTAACCCTTAGGGTTTAACCGTAAGGTTCTACAATTTACTTTTTTAGAAATTTCCAATTAGGGCTAAAATAAAATTGTAGTTTCCTAAATTATAATTAGGGCTTCTTAATTAGTTTAGGCTTTCTAATTACCTTGAACTTGGAAATTAGTTTTACTAATTAACATAAAGTTCTCCAATTTAGCGATTAGGGTTAATAACTTAGCGATTAAGGTTTTAAATTTGGAAATTATGGTTTCCAATTAACAATTAGGGTTTCCTATAATTAGGGTTTTCCTAATTAAAATTACTATCTATAATAATTAACATTAATCACATAACACAATTTCTTATCAATCATAAACTCCAGTTTGAGTTTCAAATTAGGGTTTATTACCGTAATACTAGGGTTTGTCATGATACACTAAAACTGTTCCACAGATTAACCTTACATACATAACATACATATCTGTAGCACTTAAATATAAATAATATAATATTATTATTCTCATTCCTTAGCCAAAATCCAAAATTAGGGTTTGAATTCCATATCTGATTTATCTTTCATATGCATATCATTATTAATTAAGTTATAATAAATAACTTAATTAATCAAAAATAAATTCTTATAATAAAGTAGTTATTATAATAATTCTAATAATCATTACATATATTATTTAAATAATATAATAATCATATTTTCATAAAAAATAATTCATAAAAACATTTCTACTATAAAATTAATTGTTATAATAACATAATTTATAATGATCAATAATTCTTTAAAAAAAATATTTATAAATATTCATGTAATAAATAAATTATATTTATCACATGTAAATATACACATTACCTTGCACATATTCCCACCTTTATTTAAAAAAAAATTATACGCAATATTTAATATTTAATTATATAGAAAATATCGGGTTATTAAATTCACCCTCCCTTATAAAGATTCCGTCCCCAGAATCATCATTTCAAAAGCTATACATACTAGGGTACATAGCATACCCATCCATTGCAAGTAGATCTCGATCAAATTTGATCGAACTGATCTTTAACTATTTAGCCTAAAGCTTGTCTATCTGATTATACGGAAGTTTGATTTCTAATAGAACTCAAATTTCTCCTTCAAAATTTCTTTATAAAATAATTTACTATATATAGGAAAATCATGTATAAGAAAATAAAATTTATTTGAATAATACCTGGTATTCCATCACCGGCTGCTACCGTATCCTGAACTGTCTTGTTAAAGAATCTGGCGGTTGATTTTATTGGTTTGATTGTTGAAGTTGGTCCCATCATCACCCCTGTCCCGCTGCTTTTCCCCTTATTCGCACTCCTTGTCTCCCTTCTACCTTTTGGACAGTCTTTCTCCTTATGCTCCTTTGATTCACAAATAAAACACCCACTATACATTCTTAAATTGGAGCAGTTATGAGAGATATGTCCCTTTTGCCCACACTTGTAACACACAAACTTTCCTCTGAGACACTCACCTGAAATATTCTTTCCCCAATTTCCACATTGAACAACCTGTTTCTTTCCACCTCCTGGCCTATTTTCGGTATTCACGAAACTATCTCCTTTCCTTTTTCCAGTTCTACTACCACTACTCCCTTCTCCGGCTTTAACTTTATTTGCCTCCCACCAAAAATTTGCCTCCCCTTTCATTGTATAGGTGGCAAAAGTTATCTTTTACCCCTCCGTTACCCTAGCTATCACAAACACTTCTACATGGTCAATTGATCCTCTAAATCCTGGCGGTTCGATTGCCTTAAAGTCTTTGAAGTCTGCCGATTGATTATCTGGCTAATTTCTCGCGGCTGGTATTCCGCTCTACATAGCTTGAGCGTCCATATTCGCCAAATTCTGTATCGGGTTTGGTTGTCCTTCAGCTTTGTTGCCAGGTTCTTCTGCCTTTTGGTTTTGTTTTCGTCTTGGCGGCATTATCTGATTAAATAAAATCATGTTCATCCCACTAATTCATAGTACTTTACACCATATAGCATAGCACATACTGCTTTAAACATTTGCTATCCCTTTGTGACACAAAAGTCGGGAATCACTTCCATAACTTATACAAAAATTGAGAATATTACCTTACACATCATAGAATATACATATTCAAGTAATACTAATACTACTTATTTCCTACGCCTTCACTAAGGATCAATTACTTGGTAATCTATATATTCCCATTATCCTCAATAATCCATTCACACATAACTATACCAAGTTCATCAAACTTACCACCATTTCTAGATCCGATACTATAATTTTCACAATAACCACCTCATCAGGGTTGCTTTCAAAGTGAGCCTCTATTTCAGCTATTGGCTTTGATATTGGCTTGGTTATGGAGGTTGACTCCTTCTTTACGATCCGAGAGTATCCTAATCCTATCCATTTGACATTAGGCATATAAATTATCCTGATTAGCAAATAATATATACACACTACAAATAATAGTTTTATATAAGTTATCTTTTATTTTGTTTTACGATGAATTTATTCAATTAATCTCCTTTTAAACTCTATATGAGTTATTTATATTTTCAATGTTTCCCTCTGTTCTAAGGTTATAGCCTAAGGTCTATCCCACCTAAGTTTTATTTATAACCCTAAGCTTTGATACCATGTTGTGACGCCCCCAAATCCAGGTACTTGAAACCCGAACTCAGTGCTTCACGATACCATTTCTATGAGCGGAATAATACTAATAATATCAATAATATAAATACCAAACATAATTTACACATATCGGAGTCTAATCCCAATTTCTCAACCTTTACTACATTACATTACATGATAGATAATAAATATCAAAGTCTTAATAACGTCTAACTATTGCATAAGATAATATAAGCTTATTCTGTTTGCTTTCCTTTTCCCTTGTGCCTGCCTGAACCTTCAGGTTGTTCACGCTTAGTTGAAAACATTTACATTTAAAGCAAGAATGAATATTTGATTGCCCTGCGAGTAATATCATCAATAAACATTAGCTGAAAGAAGTAAATGTTTTCTGTGAATGACACTTCTATAACGAATCAACAGTTGTGAAGTAAGCTGAACCAATAATAACAACATATCAAATCTATCTCAAATTTTGAAACTACGTATTGACTATAAATGGAGAGCTATCAACAGACTATGAACTTTATTTTTGATTTTTCGATATTCAACTGAATAACATGAATTAATTATACGCAATAATAAAGTTGAATATTTCCCAGAGTTTATGATGAGTGATCCCTAAGGATCTTGAACTTAATTCTCGAGTAACTATCAAAGATTTACTTTGATATACCCAGGTGTATCAGATAACCATAAAGATTAAGTTATACCCCTCTGCAAGTATAACAAGTGATCAGCTTCATTATACCATATATTATGCATAATACTTAACTGTGCCCAATAGCCAAATATATGACCAATAGTTTTCCCTTTGTATAAAAGGTTGTTCTTCTCAGTCTTATAATCAGAATTTGAATTACAACAATGAAATACTATGATTTTAATTTCTAATCGCTTTTTTAATTTAGCCGAAGCAATTGGCATTGACCTGACAATAATAATTGAGTTCTTTTCTCGAACCTATCAAGTTTTAACAAATATTCGTCTAGCCAAAATAATTAGCTAAGGCATATCTCAACGCTATCTTTAAATCTATGTCTAGCCGAGTCAAATAGCTTAGACAGCTTTTAATTAGCATATACATACTGGAAACAATAAGTATGTATCAACATGTGATTAAATACAATGATTATCCAAGTGAGGTCACTTGTTTAACAAATTTTAGAAATTAACGAACAGAATATATATATATCTGGATTGTACAATAATATTGAATTGATAACCAATGATCGGATATAATTCAAGAACTGAAATATTGACAAAAGTATAGATACATGAACAATAACAATAAAAATAGAGTTTTAAAACTGGCTTACACATGTCCATTACATAAAATAAATACAAAGGTTAGATATTTTCCTGGTGTGCTGCTTACAGTTACACAACTTAGTTTTATCTTTTATGTCGAGACCTATCATTAATAAGATCATTCTATCGATTAGAAATACATATCATAACACATAGTACTGCTATTTGTAGTCAACACATAATCTAATCACATTGTCACATAGTTATATCAGTCAGTAGGTCACAAACAAACATGTATACAGACAAATTATCTAAGTCCAGATCAGTTTCGAAGTCAATTTGGTGTACTGACGGCTTTATCGGGTAATTACCGAGTATAAAACTCTATTCAGTATTGATATTTTAAATATCAGTCATATTATTTTTCATAGCCTTATAATAATTTTTAAATAATTATTATAATTAATCATGATTTTTCAAACATTGTAATCATTATTAAATTATTTAAATATTAAATAATTCAATTGTCATTAATATTTAATTAATAATAAATTATTAATGAAACCATCGCCAAAATATTAAAGTTAATTATAATAAGTCAAAATATTTTTAAAATATTTTTATTACCCTTAAATGATTTTTAAAATATTTAAAATCATTTTTAAATAATTATCATTAATATTTAAAGATTAATGTACTATTTATCAAAATATTAAAAGTCATTTATTATAACTTAAAAATATTTTTAAACCATTTATATCCTTTTTCAATGATTTTTAAATCAATAAAACTATTTTTAAACTATTTATTTAATATAATTATTAAATAAATTTAATATCATTAATATTAAATTATTAATAAAATTTACCTTAAAATATTAAAAGTCACATTTTATAACTTAAAATATTTTTAAACTATTTATTTTCATTTAAAATGATTTTTATAATATTAAAATTATTTTTAAACTAATTTATTTAATATAATTATTAAATAAATCAAATATTATTAATATTAAATAATTAGTGAAATTTATCTTAAAATATTAAAAGTTATGTTTTATAATTTAAAATATTATTAAATACCTTATTATCATTTAAAATAATTTTTAATATAATAAAATTAATTTATTTAATGCATTTAATAAATAAATTAAATATCAATAATATTCAAATAAATACTAATATTTATGAAAAATATGTAAAATTAATAAAAGTTAATTTTTATAACTTCAAATAATTTTGAAAATAATTTTTTGTAATTTTCAGAAATTAATTTCTATTTTTTTAGAATTTATTTTTATTTTTAATCATTTTTCAGAAATTAGAAAACTAAAATAATTAAATCTATCGCTAAAAGCTTTAGCGACGGTTTCTGTCGGGGTTGGTGTTCGTGAGGCTCAAGAACGACAGCCAGTGTTCAAGGGTCTCACTTTGACCTTGATTAATTCCTAAGATATAATGTTTCTGAACTAGCTATCGATTAACTGTTGTAGTATATATGTAATAGTACAAGTTCATCACAAAATTATGGACCAAAACATAACACATGTGCAAGATGTAAAGCTCAGAACATGTTGTCAGAGCTACTCTTCACATTTCTGGGCTGCCCAGAATCATATGGTCATGGTCGGTCAACGACCTTGGTGGCCTTATATCGTGCAATCTATTCATAGAAAATATGTTCTAGACGTCGGGCTGTTTATAGTAACTAACAAAGAACATGCTTCAATCATCTACAATGTTTGTACATCATCAAAATGCAAGATCAAAGGCCTTGAATAAGCTGTCAGAGTTGTTCTTCATTTTCTGGGTTACCCAGAAATGAAGAACAGTTCGACTGGCTATATTTGGACTTCCACAACTTGAAATCTATGAAATGTTTTTGTGATTTAAAAGTTCTACATTGTAGCCAACATGTACGACAACATATTCATTACACAACATCACTCTAAAAACATCACAATCACTACATACGGTCCGGTCAAACCATGTCAGAAGACATGATCATCAGTTTTCCGGGTTGCCCAGAAAACCGATTCCATGATCTTCTTGGTTTGACCAACCACTATTTCTTTTCTGTTTATCAGTTAGGTGATTTACAAGCATAGATGTGTAGTCCACATAACATATTACAAGATGAATACAACACAAATAACCAATAATCAAATCACTGTCAGATCCGAGTCCATGAAGAACTTGTCACGGCGTTCTTGGTAACATCTGGGTTACCTAGATTTTGTTTGGTCATGGTCGGTCAATCGACTTTGACCATGATTAACTTGCCATCTATGCATGATCTGGTCCTGCTTTAAGTTCTAGAACAAAGTCCTCGTGACATACTACAACTTCAAACATCTAAAACACCAAATAAATAAATAGAGAGAGATCTAGGGGACCTGACATTCATTGTCAGGCCACAAAAACAAAAATTTCCAAATTTTGTAAATCATCAAATCCGAGCCTCTAGATGTTATGGATCTAACATCTAGCAACCCAGATCATCTATATACACTCCATGCAAGATGTTTTAACACAAAAATCTAACACCTAACAGACAAATCAAGATCAGATTTAAAATAGGGTTTTATACCTTCCTTTAAAAAATTTTGATTCTTGGCTATTGATCTGTTAATGGAAGTCGTGGGGCTTGGTTTTAGAACTGAAATGCTATATTAATTCGTGGATTAGAGAGAGAGAGAGAGAGGGGGACTTGGATGAGTTTGGTGATCAAATGGGATTAAAAAGTGAACTTTTTCTCTCTTAAGCTATATATATATTGAGCTAGATGAAATATATGACTGGTGTAGCTGTCAATATATGGATGATATGTGTTGTTTTAAGTCACATGGGCAATCTCATTAGGTCACCTACTACATATATGGAAAGATTTGCAAGAAACTATTAAATAATGTTCATAAGGGCATTTTGGTCCATAGCCTTGTAAATTTAATGACATTTATTACATTTGGCTAACCCTTAGGGTTTGACCCTTGGGGTTTAACCGTAAGGTTCTATAATTTGCTTTTTTAGAAATTTTCAATTAGGGCTAAAATAAAAATTTAGTTTCCTAGATTATAATTAGGGTTTCTTAATTAGTTTAGGCTTTCGAATAATTACCTTGAACTTGGAAATTAGTTTTACTAATTAACATAAAGCTTTCCAATTGAGCGATTAGAGTTCATAACTTGGCAATTAGGGTTTTAAATTTGGAAATTATGGTTTCCAAATAACAATTAGGGTTTCCTATAATTAAGGTTTTCCTAATTAAAATTAATATCTATAATAATTAACATTAATCACATAACACAATTTCTTACCAATCATAAACTCTGGTTTGAGTTTCAAATTAGGGTTTATTACCGTAATACTAAGGTTTTTCATGATACACTAAAACTGTTCCATAGATTAACCTTACATACATAACATACATATCTATAGCACTTAAATATAAATAATATAATATTATTATTCTAATTCCTTGGCCAGAATCCAGAATTAGGGTTTGGATTCCATATCTGATTTATCTTTCATATACATATCATTGTTAATTAAGTTATAATAATTAACTTATTAATCAGAAATAAATTCATATAATAAAGTAGTTATTATAATAATTCTAATAATCATTACATGTATTATTTAAATAATATAATAATCATATTTTCATAGAAAATAATTCATAAAAACATTTATACTAAAAAATTAATTATTATAAGAACATAATTTATAATGATCAATAATTCTTAAAAAAAATATTTGTAAATATTCATGTAAAAAATAAATTTTATTTATCACATATAAATATACACATTACCTTGAACATATTCCCACCATTATTTAAAAAAAAAAAATTATACGCAAAATTTCGTATTTAATTATATAAAAAATATCGGGTTATTACAACTCGCACCTACATTATCGTTCTCTACCTATAAAGTATATACATGAGAAAAGATTCACCTTCTCGCCATATACATCTTAATAGCGCGACCAATTCCAATGATTATCACTATAATAAGCTAAGCAGTTGTTGCATCAAGCACAACCCTCTGCCTATAGCAAAGTTCATACATCTCAGCTATCACATGAGTCCTCAATCAAAGTTTACAAATTCTAAGTTTCTCTTTACTTGATACGAATTTTCTTTAATTCGTATGCTATCCTTCACAACTCAATCTGAGTTCTTCTTCCCGTACTACCTCGTAGTACCATTCATTCATAGCATTAGCTATAAATCATTCATCGTTTAACAGCTCATCCGTTAATACGATTCACTATGATCACGTGGTGATCTTCTTATCCTTATTTCTACGATTATAGTTTTAAGTACTTCTACCTAAGGTTTATAACCTATCATATCTGATACCAACTTGTAATGCCCCAAAATTCGGTCTATCTTCACACCTGAATTTCGTACGTCACGAGTACATCATTCATCCAACACACATCATTATATACTGAAATATAACAACATACACTCTCAAATCCCAGGTTCTAAAAACCTTATATCCTCTTTCATTACAAATAATGATAAATACATTATTCATTTTATCTTACAAGAGTGACTTTTATCCCCCACCAAGGATACATAACAGTTCCTTAAACTAGTCTATAGTTCAATTTCATCTTTCTATATTACAAGTCTTCACTTGATCTTCTCGCTCATTCACATTCTAATGACACTTCATCTGGATACCGTCAGCTTGATCTTTACGGGATCCTTAAGTTCTTCTAACCTCGTTTGCTGAAAATGTTTTCCATTTAAAGCAAGTGTGAACATTCAATTGCCCAGCAAGTCATAACAGTTGAACACATAACTTCAAGAGTTTAAACGTTCCTTTAGAACTTCGATAACCGAACAAAGATTATGAAGCAGCTTGAATAATAGGAATAGTCTCGATTCCTATCATCTTAAAACATCAGTCACTTTCACTTTGAAATACTTTCATTCCTCTACCTTTTTAATACACATCCTGTCTGGCTAGAATCATTAGCACAAAATTAACAATAACGGTTCATGTATAAATAGAGCATACTTCTATTGAACAGCTCAATCACAGAACAGTTCATATCATAGAAACAATGAAGTGTTCACATTGTGGCTCAAGACCTCGTACGTTCTACCACCTTATACAAATATCGCACATTCGCACATAGACAGAACTTCTCAAGTTCAACATCTGAAAAGTTTAAGAAACTAGCATTCATATAGAGTATGAATGAAGTTAGGAAACTTTCCTTATGCATAGCTATAGCTTAAGCTGAATTGCTCAATCCAATTCCTATATAGCACATAAGGAGAAAACATAAACCTCAATTAGTCATATACTTGACTTACGTATTAGTTTAAATAACTTTACTTCTTAGGGTTCGCGTTCTTGCAACCTAAGTTTATGCGACCAACTTTCATTATCGGTTTACGGCTTCATGACTCAGCACACATCCCTCCTCTGCTTAGCAGTCCATATGGTACTCTGAGTGGTTTTCCATAAATAACCAACAAACAAGTTCCTGTCTCATCTACACTGCCATCACAGTGAGTTAGATCGGTTGCCAGTTTCATATATACCTTCGCTCTATGAAGGAATTATTTAGCCCAGCTCCCATATGTCAACCATCAAAGGTTACGATTGTACCACAACCTAACTTATCGTAACTTATCCGAACCATTAACTATAACGTTCGTTAAGTCAATTTCTTATTCCTTACGGCTTCCTGGCAACTACATGTCATACCTCAGGATTCATTATTTATCGTCTAAGTCATACCATCTTTTGTATACTCAAAGCGATCGTTCAAGTTAATCATTAACTCATCTTCTTTATGTTAACATCATTGTCTTTAACCCAGTTCTTTACCCTTCATGGTTTAATCATTGATCTTCATTATCTTACAGTCAAACCATACACAGGGTGTAGGTTCTAACCGTTTAGTATTTGCGTACACTCAACCTTCACGTTGGTTAAAGTGTTCAACGCTTACATTTCATATTCGAATCACGATCGACTTCAATTAATCTTATTAATGTTCGCTACGGCTTTCTTAATAACATTCGTTATTCTTTCTTAATGTCGAAGCCATATGGTTCGTTGTATGCTAAGACCGGTCATTAAACATAACTGCGTTGCGTTCACAGTGTCTATACACTTTACACTTATCCCTCATTACCATAACTTAACATCGAAATGTTATTCATTACCTTCGTCACTCAACGTCTAAGGAATCACAATCATAGCAATCCCCCACGTTCATTCATCGTGACTACGGTCCCCGGATATCGATTCTGTAACCCGCACCTACAATCTTTGTCTTTTAATCTCGTTTAATCTTTCCGTTCAACCTTTACTACAAGTTTAATTCACTTGATAAAGTGATACATTAATTGGATATTATGTTCTTTATCTTCCTTTATGTTTCCCCCAAGAGCTGAGAAGTTAAAAGCTCATCTCTGGCTTTTTCCCTACACCGGCGCTACGGCGCCACTCTCTCCTTTATCTCTCGTGCCGCGGCGTGAGACTTCAGTCCCTGAATCCCGGTCTGGTGCTGCTACGACACTCTACACGGCATGGCTAGCGTCGCGGCGCCAAGCCCTAGTTCTTGTAAATTTCTCTGTGTTAAATCCACTTTGAGATGCTTACTTCTCAATCTCATAACTCCTTCGTTATAACTTAGAACGAGGTCGTTCCAACGTCATTCTCTTCCTTATCTTATGTAATTCAACACCCCTCAAATAGAACTTCATTATAAATCCGTTAGCGTGCCATTCGATTGGCTTGATCTTCGCCCTTCGGTCATTTTTACGTTTTTAATGTTCTTCGTTCGTTCATCAATAATTCGGTCATCCGAACTCAAAAATCGTTCGTTCTTGAGTCCATGACTCACGTTTTCAACATTCTCTTACTTTATTATGAAACCCTAAATGTTTGGGTTCATTTACTAACTTTCTAATTCTCATTCGTCTTTTACAAAAATTTTGCCATAACTTCGTTATAGCTAAGTTTGTAATCCGTTCTTCATGAACATTTCTACCGTTCTTAACCAATCAATATGCATATAACTTATACGCGATGGTTTTAAACTTGTCCATCAACATCAATTATCCTATGATGGTTTTAAATTTGTCCATCAACAACGTTCTTCGTGTTCTTCGCGTGTTCTTCGTGTTCTTCGTTTGTTCTTCATTTTTAATCAATATTTTGGATTACGATTCCACTTTTTCTTAGAATTTGATGTTATAGAACATCATTCCTTACTTATTTCACCTACTCATTCATATAATCCACTCGGATCATTCTAATTCATTACGAATCTTATACTTCCTTAAGAAATTTATAACATAAACTTCAAATTCCTATTTCTTCATTTTCTTATGATTTCAACCAAATAAAATCATTCCTACATCCTTTACTTCTTATTCTCATTAAGTTATGTTATTAACATATAAGACTTAAAGAGAAATTAAATTTGACTAGGTTTTAGGTTACCACTCTTCTTTATTTTTCTTCCGCTAGACAAAGCTGGCGATTTGCAAGCTTTTCTATTTCACGATCACCTTCGATCCGACCATTCATACTCATTCTCGTCCTCCTCCATCTTCTCCAAGCTCTATCTCTCTCTCTCTTTCATGTTATAGGATTTTCAAAATCCCATTTAAATGAAAGTTAGCTTCCTATTTATAGAAAATCTAATTAGGGGTAATTTGGTCATTTTCCCCCACCAGCTTACTATTCATGGCTTAGCCACCAAGTAATCACTTTACTTGGTGGCCAAGTGGCCGGCCCACAAGCTCCATGGGTCATCCCATGGGTTATTACCTATTCGATTACCCATCGGTTCGATCCGCGATTTATTTTCTTGGTTTGGGCCTTAACCTTAATTCTTATTGGGCCTATCTTGGGCTTGACATAATCCAAGTCCAATTGGATTCTACAAAGTCCATTAATACTAATCGTATTCTGCGCATCCCATTCTCGTTTTCTTTTCGAATATAGTTCGTACGATATTCGTATTATCCGTCGTAATAATCTTCTTACTATACTCGTATAATAACTAGTATCATATTCGTATTTCCCACGCATAATAACCCTAATTATTATACGTAATCATTAAATACTCGAAACTCACTTTTCCTAACCCTTAAGTTTTAAGTCCACAGGCGAAAATTTCATTTTTGTCATAACTTAAATATTATTGAATATTCCATCACGCTTTAAAATTCTATCATTACGCGTTTCTCGAAAATTCAAACTAAATCTCTGAGCAGAAACAGATGAATAGTGCTTATTTCGTATTTTTTCCGGGAAATATTTTTTTGTTCCCGGAAAAACTTAATCTTCGTCTTGAAAATTCTTACTCGTTCAATCTAGCTCGTAGCCAGAATCCTCTCGATTTATAATCATCCTAGGTTATAGAACGATTAATAAACACATAGCACGAAATAGTATTAATAAAAATTTATTTTATTAATAACTAGTTCACAATCTATTTCTATCAACCTCAATTCTCCATTCACAACCTTTCTATACCCTAGTTCATCAAACTTACCACACGTTACAAGTTTAGGAACTTTCTACAATAATATTAGTTTAGAAACTTATCTTAGAAATACGTAGTTCAAGAACCAATCAAGAACTGTCCATACGTTTAGGAGTTCAAAACTTACCATACGATTATGAGTCACAAACTTACCATAAGTATGAATTTTAAGAACTCGCACCTAACCTTATATTCTGTGACGCCCCCAAAATAGGTATACAACACCCATTCTGAGTCGCCAAAATACATGGTACAGAAACAACTACATCTTTATTATTACAACACAAGAACTGTGAGTTTAAATACAAATATTGTCATTTAGACAATATCCACACTCAAATAAGTCCTCATTACAATTATTGATACATTATTTCACAAAAATGGTGAGGACTACTAAAGTAACTTCTAGAACCATCATTCCATACCCCGACTAGTACTCGCTACATTCTCGCCTCCTGAGAAAAATGGAACAAAAAGGAAAAGGGTGAGCTCAACTAGCCCAGTAAAGAACATTATGACTAAGATAATACAGAACAAATTATCGTTAGTCTTCAACAGGGAAAAATCTAATAGAATACAATAGACAACAAGTTTTAAATCAATAACTGCAGCGGAAACAGCAAACCATTAGAAGAGTCAAGTAGAGAATAAGTTCTACTATCTTCTAAGATTTAAAAGTCCATCATCAATATTTTATCCCTGTAACAACAATCAATAACCATCTTTAATCAAATATTCATCTTTGCACTACAAGCCAAAGATATTCATTTGTATCACCAGTCGGTCATGTTCATCTCAACACATGTTCATCTTTGCACTACGGGCCAAAGATATTCATCAGTTAATCATTCATCTTTGCACTACGGGCCAAAGATATTCAGTAATATCATCATTTAGGACTGAGGATGATGAAAAATATCTTAAAGAAAACGAATCCAGTGAAACAAAATAACAAATATTAAGGATTCTTATTTCGATTTATCCATGTCCAAAAATACCTTATAATTATTCATAGTGAAGTAGAATTCAAGAATGATCAAAATATGGATACAATCAAAACTAGTACCCAGAATAGATATTTTGGACGAAAAGAAGAAAATTTTATTTTTTGGTGAATAGTAACTCGTGAATTGTAACTCGTGAATAGTAACTCATGAATAGTAACCCCGACGTGAAAAGTTCTAAATTTGATAAAAATTTCCAACCTATATTTCGGCATAATGATATTGAAGAAATAATATCATTTTTGAATAAAATAACATCCTTTACCTCGTAAAGACAATACTTCTGGTCGGAATACCGGTATAAGGCTGAAAGACACTTGCTCTGATGAATAGAAACTCTCAAAGTATCTAAATACTCACAAAATACACTCAATAATCTAGAGAGAGAAAGAGAGAAAACTTGTTTCTGGTGTGATTTTCAATTCTAACTTAGCCCTCTATTTATAGGAAAATGTTAGCACGCCGAAGCAGACTTAACCTACAACCTGATGGCTTTACCTGCTACTATTCCCACCCACCACATTTGAATAAAAATCTCAGCACATTTCTTCACCAACCAAGAGTGGGGCCCACCAATTTTAGAATTTTCTACCAAAATGATTAACTCCGAAAATTCAACAATTTCTGAACCAGTCATCTCGTAAAATTCATAATAAACCATACGTTCATTTTTAACGGTTCAAAATTTGTGGACATATACTCAACTTATATATATATAACATATCCAAAAATTACCACGATCCAACGGTCGGATTAAAAATTATAACCCCCGCAAAATATCTCAAAAACCCTGATTTTTAATACCTCCATTCCGACAAAAATACTGATAAAAACCTCAACATTAACTCCTTCATTTTTAACCACAAAAATATATCCCTCATTTATATCCACAAAAATAAATATTTCCTTATCATATGAATCAATAATTAATTATTCACAAATAATATTACAGAATCACATTTATGACAACCAGGCCGTTCCCAGGAAAGAGGGGGCTTTCCAATAAGGATTTCTCCTTACTGGCGCGCAATTAGATGACCAAACCTCTCCTTAGACAGAACTTTCTAGACATTGCCACTAATGTTATCTAATAATATTATTCAAATAATAAGAATTATTGATCTGATAATGGGAAATACTGTGTAGTGACAATTATTGAAACAACAGTAATATAAAATATCAACGCAGCAATTATTGAATCAATAAAATAAAATACTGAACAGTAATTACTGTAACCATTATTGAGTAGTGCCTTCTTACGTAAGAATCAATAGTTGGTGCAATACAGTGTGCTACTGTGTAACAACGCGTATTACTGTGTTTTAACCACCGGGTATTCCAACAGTATTAACGGTAACAACTACGCCGTTATTAATAAAAAACATATACTTGTCGTTTTCTTCATCCAATCGCTTTCCGTTATGGGGCCCACAAAAGACTGCGCCGTTGTACGAATATTCCCCGACAATAATGAATATTTTATAACCACCTGCTTATTTGAAATATTTGCGCATTTTACCCATAACTAACCTCATTAATCAATTTTAACACTTACTATTTCAAAATAATAAATAGAGGGAATTTAAATTTCATTTATTAATAATTTGGGGTCTTACAACCTCCCCTCCTTATGAAATTTTATCCTCGAAATTGACGTACGTACCTGGTGTTTCGAAAAGATGAGGATACCTCGCTTTCATTTCCGTTTCCAACTCCCAGGTCATTTCCTCAATAGCATCGTTTCTCCACAAAACTTTAACTTGTGGTATGACCTTCGTGCGTAGGACATGCTCCTTTCTATCCAAGATCTTGACAGGTACCTCTTCGTACGTTAAGTCTTCAGCTATCTCGTCCGGTTCTAACTCAATAACGTGGTATGGGTCTTTCACATATTTACGTAACACAGATATATGAAAAATATTATGAACACGAGACATACTTGGAGGTAACGCGAGTCTATAGGCCACATTTCCTACTCGGTCAAGAATCTGAAATGGACCAATAAATCATGGATTGAGCTTTCCTCTCTTCCCAAATCTTGTAACCCCTTTCCATGGAGCCACACGCAACAATACATGATCCCCAATGTCAAATTCCACGTCCTTTCGATGAAGATCCGCATAACTCTTTTGTCGATCCTGTACCGTTTGTATACGTTGTCGAATCGTTTAGATCTTCTCTGTAGTCATGCGTACCAACTCTGGTCCCAACAATGTTGCTTCACCCACCTCGTCCCAGCATACTGGAGAGCGACACTTTTGTCCATATAATGCTTCAAATGGCGCCACACCTATACTTGCCTGATAACTGTTATTGTAAGAGAATTCCACCAATGGTAGGTACTTATCCCAACTCCCTTTGAAATCTAGGACACAAAGTCTTAATAGATCTTCAAGAGTTTGAATAGTCCTCTCTGATTGTCCGTCCGTTTGAGGATGGTATGCCGAACTAAATCGTAAATCTGTGCCCATAGCTTTTTGCAAGCTAACCCAAAATCTTGAAGTGAATCTTGGGTCACGATCTGAAACTATGGATACTGGCATGCCATGCAGTCTCACAATCTCATCTACGTATATACAAGCAAGACGTTCAAGGGAATAAGTCTCCCGTATCGGCAAGAAATGAGCAGACTTGGTTAATCTATCAACAATAACCCAAATAGCATTTATGCCTTGAGAAACCGTGGGAAGACCCGTAACGAAATCTATGGTAATGTGTTCCCACTTCCATTTCGGAATCTCAAGTGGTTGCAATGGACCCTTTGGTACTTGATGTTCCGCCTTTACACGTTGACAAGTTAAATACCTCGAGATAAACTTTGCAATCTCTCTCTTCATATTATTCCACCAAAATGTATGTCGTAGATCACGATACATTTTGGTACTTCCAGGATGGATTACAAATGGTGTATTGTGTGCTTCCATCATGATCTTGTACTTCAAATCAGAATTGTTAGGAACACAAAGTCTAGAGTGGACTCGAAGTATTCCTTCTTCATCGATTCTTACTTCTGGAATAGAACCTTCTTGCACTTTCTTCTTCATACGCATCAGCTCTATGTCCGTAGCTTGAGCAGCTTTAACTTTATCGATTAAAGTCGGTTCTACTCGTATATTTGATATCATCATGTGGGTACTTGGAGCCTTCATCTCTATCTCCATCCTTTGCAAGTCATACAAAATGGGCCTTTGTGTTAACAACATTGCACTCGTACCCGCATATGATCTTCTACTCAATGTGTCAGCTACTACGTTTGCTTTTCCAGGATGATATTGGATGGTATGATCGTAATCTTTCAACAGCTCGAGCCAACGTCGCTGCCGCATGTTGAGTTCCTTTTGGGTGAAGAAATATTTGAGGCTTTTATGATCTGTATAGATCTCCACTTTCTCCCCATACAGGTAGTGTCTCCAGATCTTCAACGCGAAAACTACTGCTGCCAACTCCAAATCATGAGTAGGATAATTCCTCTCATATTCTTTGAGTTGTCGCGAGGCATAGGCTATGACTTTCCCATGTTGCATGAGAACACATCCTAACCCTTTGCCTGAAGCATCACTGTAAATAACAAATCCATCCGAACCAGATGGTATTGTCAGAACAGGTGCCGAAATGAGTCTCCTCTTAAGCTCTTGAAAACTCTTCTCGCATTCCTCGCTCCATACGAATTTGATATCTTTCCGAGTCAGCTGAGTTAACGGGGTAGCAATTCGAGAAAACCCTTCCACGAATCTTCGATAATAACCAGCTAAGCCTAGAAAGCTACGTACTTCGGTCACCGTCTTTGGTTGCTCCCAACTTTGTATTGCTTCAATCTTCGACGGGTCAACAGATACTCCATGTTTTGACACCACGTGCCCTAGGAATGCTACTTCCTCAAGCCAGAACTCGCATTTCTTCAACTTAGCATATAACTTGTTTTCACGCAGCCTTTGGAGTACCAGCTTCAAATGATGCTCATGATCTTCACGGCTTTTGGAATATATGAGGATGTCATCAATAAAGACAACAACGAACTGATCCAAATAATCCTAGAATACTCGGTTCATCATATCTATGAAAGCCGCAGGAGCATTAGTTAATCCAAAAGACATGACTAGGAATTCATAATGCCCGTACCGAGTTCTGAAGGCAGTCTTTGGAATATCCTCAGTTTTAACCTTCAGCTGATGATATCCAGAACGAAGATCGATCTTTGAAAAGAATTGTGCTCCTTGTAACTGGTCAAACAGGTCATCAATACGAGGTAGTGGATACCTATTCTTAATAGTGACATGGTTTAATTCCCGGTAATCAATACAAAGTCGCATACTCCCGTCTTTCTTCTTTACAAATAAAACAGGAGCACCCCAAGGAGATGTACTAGGACGAATGAAACCGATGTCCAACAACTCTTGTAGTTGGACCTTTAACTCCTGAAGTTCAATAGGAGCCATTCGATATGGGGTTTTAGAAATGGGCTTTGTACCAGGTTCAAGATCAATAAAGAATTCAATTTCTCGTTCCGGGGAAGACCGGGAAGTTCTTCAGGAAATACGTCAGGAAAGTCAATAACAACAGGAATATTATTCAAATTTGACGTGTCTTTATTCAAATCCATAACATGGGCTAAGAAAGCTTGACATCCGTTTTTTAATAAACGAATGGCTTTATGGCTTGATATAACAGTGATTGATTTTAATGGCTTAGTTGTTTGAATTCGTACAACAGGTTGGTTAGGAATATGAAAACTAACAACCTTACGAAAACAATCAATTTTGGCATGATGAGTAGTTAGCCAATCAATCCCTAAAATCACATCAAAAGCAAGTATCTTTAAAGAGATAAGGTCAACAGGTAAGGTGTTGGTGCCAACTTGGATCACACAAGATTTATAAACAGTGGATGTGATGAAAGTTTCTCCTAACGGAGTCTCCACAGATAAATCAAAGTCGAACTTCTCCGGAGTCAAGTTTAAACGTTGAGCACAAGCAGGAGAGATAAAAGAATGGGTAGAACCGGTATCTAATAAGGTATAAACTTCGCAAGAATTTATGATTAGCTTACCCGTGATCACCTCGTTTGGGTTCCTCGCATGTTGACCAGTCACGACAAACGCTCTTCCAGGAACCGTTGACTTTATCTTTTCTGGGACAGTTTTTTGAGTCACCATCCCCGCTGGACTTGGTTTTGTTATAGTGCAATCTCGAGCGATATGTCCTTCATTTCCACAATTATAACATACCTTAAACTGTTGTGGACAGTTTGGGCTGATATGTCCTTCTTTTCTGTACTTATAGCATATAATCAGTGGTCGTTCTCCTCCCTTGGAACCAGTTGCTGCTGGTGCTGACGTCTTCGTATTGTCATTGTTGAATCTCCTCTTTTTAAAATCTCCTCCCGACTCACTTCTTCTATTTTCATAGCCACGATTACCACCAGAGTGGTTGTCGTTCTTGTCTGTATTTTTCTTTCTCCGCTGGTTATCATTGTTCTGATGACTGCTGTCACCGATATGATCCTGGTTGTGGTCCCTCAGTTGACCGTACTCATTATCTCGCTCTAATAATTGAGCCATGTTGACAACATCTGAATAGAGAAAAAATTTATGAGAAATGAGATATTGACGTATGCCAGGTTTCAAACCTCTCAAAAATATCCTCGTCATACGTTCCTCATTCTCCACCAAATGAGGTGCAAACCTGGACAACTCTGCAAACCTCGCCTCGTACTGAGACACCGTCATGTTATTCTGCTCCAGTCTAATAAACTTTACCTCCTTCATATGACAAATACTTTCAGGAAAGTACTTGTCATTGAACAGTTTCTGAAATGTCTCCCAAGACATGCTGAGTGCGGTTGGATGGGTACGCTTCACAGACTCCCACCAGTAATCTGCCTCACCACGGAACATAAAGGTGGCGAATGGAACCTTCTGTTCCTCCGTGCATCCCAAGACATCGAATATCTTGGTAATTTGCTTGACCCACGTTTCCGTCATGATCGGATCCGGCTTTCCCTTAAATTCTGGTGGTCCCAATTCTTTGAACTGTTTGGCTGTGACAAACCGTGAATTGCTATCATTTCCTCCTGTATTTTGAACACGAGTCTCCCTCGTCTGGTTTTGCATGAATTGCAAAAAACTTCTAAACATTCCATCATTCATCATCTGCTCATTGGTGTTGTTCACAGGAGGAACATTGCCAGCCTGTTGCACGTTCTCCTCGTTGGTAAGCACCGGTGTCTCCACGGTCTCATTTACTCCACTGTTAATATTCTCAGTCGACATTCTCAAATACTGCCATAAAATAAGGGTTAATTAAATAAATTAACAAATCACATAATACCCCTATATTATGACTGACCAATAAATAAGCTTAGGTAGGACACACTAGCGAAGGATTTATTTGTCTCTCCCCTCCTAGTTCTATTCTCCGATCTCCGCCAGAGATCATATCCCTAAGCTCTGATACCAACTGTGACGCCCCCAAAATAGGTATGCAACACCCATTCTGAGTCGCCAAAATACATGGTACAGAAACAACTACATCTTTATTATTACAACACAAGAACTGTGAGTTTAAATACAAATATTGTCATTTAGACAATATCCACACTCAAATAAGTCCTCATTACAATTATTGATACATTATTTCACAAAAATGGTGAGGACTACTAAAGTAACTTCTAGAACCATCATTCCATACCCCGACTAGTACTCGCTACATTCTCGCCTCCTGAGAAAAATGGAACAAAAAGGAAAAGGGTGAGCTCAACTAGCCCAGTAAAGAACATTATGACTAAGATAATACAGAACAAATTATCGTTAGTCTTCAATAGGAAAAAATCTAATAGAATACAATAGACAACAAGTTTTAAATCAATAACTGCAGCGGAAAAAGCAAACCATTAGAAGAGTCAAGTAGAGAATGAGTTCTACTATCTTCTAAGATTTAAAAGTCCATCATCAATATTTTATCCCTGTAACAACAATCAATAACCATCTTTAATCAAATATTCATCTTTGCACTACAGGCCAAAGATATTCATTTGTATCACCAGTCGGTCATGTTCATCTCAACACCTGTTTATCTTTGCACTACGGGCCAAAGATATTCATCAGTTAATCATTCATCTTTGCACTATGGGCCAAAGATATTCAGTAATATCATCATTTAGGACTGAGGATGATGAAAAATATCTTAAAGAAAACAAATCCAGTGAAACAAAATAACAAATATTAAGGATTCGTATTTCGATTTATCCATGTCCAAAAATACCTTATAATTATTCATAGTGAAGTAGAATTCAAGAATGATCAAAACATGGATACAATCAAAGCTAGTACCCAGAATAGATATTTTGGACGAAAAGAAGAAAATTTTATTTTTCGGTGAATAGTAACTCGTGAATAGTAACTCGTGAATAGTAACCCCGACGTGAAAAGTTCCAAATTTGATAAAAATTTCCAACCAATATTTCGGCATAATGATATTGAAGAAATAATATCATTTTTGAATAAAATAACATCCCTTACCTCGTAAAGACAGTACTTCTGGTCGGAATACCGGTATAAGGCTGAAAGACACTTGCTCTGATGAATAGAAACTCTCAAAGTATCTAAATACTCACAAAATACACTCAATAATCTAGAGAGAGAAAGAGAGAAAACTTGTTTCTGGTGTGATTTTCAATTCTAACTTAGCCCTCTATTTATAGGAAAATGTTAGCACGCCGAAGCAGACTTAACCTGCAACCTGATGGCTTTACCTGCTACTATTCCCACCCACCACATTTGAATAAAAATCTCAGCACATTTCTTCACCAACCAAGAGTGGGGCCCACCAATTTAGAATTTTCTACCAAAATGATTAACTCCGAAAATTCAACAATTTCTGAACCAGTCATCTCATAAAATTCATAATAAATCATACGTTCATTTTTAACGGTTCAAAATTTGTGGACATATACTCAACTTATATATGTATAACATATCCAAAAATTACCACGATCCAACGGTCGGATTAAAAATTATAACCCCCGCAAAATATCTCAAAAACCCTGATTTTTAATACCTCCATTCCGACAAAAATACTGATAAAAACCTCAACATTAACTCCTTCATTTTTAACCACAAAAATATATCCCTCATTTATATCCACAAAAATAAATATTTCCTTATCATATGAATCAATAATTAATTATTCACAAATAATATTACAGAATCACATTTATGACAACCAGGCCGTTCCCAGGAAAGAGGGGCTTTCCAATAAGGATTTCTCCTTACTGGCGCGCAATTAGATGACCAAACCTCTCCTTAGACAGAACTTTCTAGACATTGCCACTAATGTTATCTAATAATATTATTCAAATAATATGAATTATTGATCTGATAATGGGAAATACTGTGTAGTGACAATTATTGAAACAACAGTAATATAAAATATCAACGCAGCAATTATTGAATCAATAAAATAAAATACTGAACAGTAATTACTGTAACCATTATTGAGTAGTGCCTTCTTACGTAAGAATCAATAATTGGTGCAATACAGTGTGCTACTGTGTAACAACGCGTATTACTGTGTTTTAACCACCGGGTATTCCAACAGTATTAACGGTAACAACTACGCCGTTATTAATAAAAAACATATACTTGTCGTTTTCTTCATCCAATCGCTTTCCGTTATGGGGCCCACAAAAGACTGCGCTGTTGTACGAATATTCCCCGATGGGAAGAATATTCCACGACCAAACGAATATTCCCCGACAACAATGAATATTTTATAACCACCTGCTTATTTGAAATATTTGCGCATTTTACCCATAACTAACCTCATTAATCAATTTAACACTTACTATTTCAAAATAATAAATAGAGGGAATTTAAATTTCATTTATTAATAATTTGGGGTCTTACATATTCTCTACCTATCCTCTACCTATCTTTAATACACATGAGAAAAGAATCACCTTCTCAACATGTATATAACAAATAGCGCGACACAAATATTTCAACGATTATCACTACTAGAAGCTAAGTGGTTGTCAAACCAAACACAATCCTCGGCCCATACAAGGAATTAGTTAACTCGACCGCTAATTAATATAGGAAGTTAAGCGGTTGTTACACCAAGGACAATTCCCCGCCCATACAAAGAATGTTTAACTTAACTACTATATCGATATAGGAAGCTAAGTGGATCTAAAACTAAGTAAAAATTCCCCGCCCATACAAGGAATCATACAACTTAGCTGCTGACATGAGTCCTCAATTGAAATCCCACCTCATTATAGTTTTCCCTTACTTCATACGAATTTTGTTTAATCCGTATTGCATCATCCCCAACTTTTTTCTGAGTTGGCATAGTACCAATTCATAGAACAATTAACACAACAATTTTGCTATAAAATTTTCAATCATTAGATTGATCCTCCTCCCTGTTATGACCTTATCAGATCACGTGGTGATCTCATATTATAATCGTATTGTACTACGATTCTTTTCTATGTTATGATCGTTTTGTTTTACGATATCTTTTCCCTTTATGCATTTAGTCTTTTAGACTCTATCTATTCATTATTACTGTTCATCTTTATTATCAGAGTTAGGTAACTCCGGATCTTTATAGCTTGTTAAGATTCGTCTTTGAATCTTATTGACTTATAAATACCTTTCCCAAATTCATCGCTTAGAACTTAAACTCTATTTTAGTTTGTCCTTACCCTTATCCCTACGGTTATAGCCTAAGGTAACCCTACTTAAGGTTTATAACCTACAACTTTGATACCAACTGTAGCATCCCCAAATTCGGGTACTAATCACCAAGAACCAGGTATATCACTTCTATAACTATTAATGGCTAAAGATATAAACATAAATTGTTTATACAATAACCTTTACAACATAATTCCCAAGGTCGATAACCTTAACTTAATACACACATTCATATACTACAGGACTTACAAGGTTATTTGACTTCAATATTATTATAATTTTAACTGTGTCATATCCCAATTATGGAATTTGTCTTTGTCTTTGCCTGCATCCGAAGTTTTCGTCTTAATCTGAAATGTTTATCATGATATAGCAAGGGTGAGCAACAAGTTTTCCCAGCAAGTTTTAAATTCAAAGAAAGACATATCATGATGAAATTGATAATTTCATTGTGTTGGGATTATTAGTGTTAGTGGAAATTGACATTTATTTTCGATAATAATTAATGTCTGGAGGTTATATTGACCAATCGGGTAATTAACCAGATAAATGAGCAATTAATTGCTATTATTTCACATGCTTATAGCTATTTGTTCACATGTGTGTACTACTGATTCACATTCTTGTACTATTAGGAGAGTTGGTGTAAGATTGATAATACTTGCATGACTAAATTAAAAATGGAGGTATAGTTGAAGGTACTATACTGTAATTAGTTTTTTCACATGATTATAGTATTGAGTGACATGATTTACTATTGATTCACATGATTTACTATTGATTCACATGATTTACTATTGATTCACATGATTTACTATTAAGGGAGTTGGTGCAAGTTTGATAATACTTGCAGGACTAAATTAAAAATTAAAAAAATAGGAAGGTATTATACTGTAATATTTTGAGCCCCAAAATGTGCAATTATTGAAATTATATTTTCCTATAAATAGAAGCTCATTCCTTCATTATTTTTCACCAATTCACTAAAGCTATAGAGCAATTATTATAGAGAGAAATTATAGAGAGAAAGAAGAAGAGAAGTCTTCTACCTCACTATTCCAGTATCCAGTTTCTTCTAAGGTAAGGGGTATTATTTCTTTTGTATTCATGAAGAAAGCTTCTGTTATTCCATTCTTTATTATTATGTTAGAATATCATGTCTATGTGAAGTACCGCATACATGGTCAAATTCTTTTGTTATTTTATTCTTTATTATTCTATTGGAATATCCTATCTGTGCGGATTACGCATGACCTGGTTCCATTCTTTATTATTATGTTGGAATATTCTGTCTGTGCGTATTACGCATGACCTGGTTCCATTATTTATTATTCTGTTGGGAATAACCTGTCTATGCGGTCTATCGCATGTCTGGTGAATTCTTCTGTTATTCCATTCTTTATTATTCTGTTGGGAATAACCTGTCTATGAGGTCTATCGCATGCCTGGTGAATTCTTTTGTTATTACATTCTTTATTATTCTCTTAGAAATGATCTGTCTACGTGGATTACCGCATGGCGGATGAAAATCTATTAACAGTTTCATATATTCTATTATACTCGTATGAGATATCATTTCTTTTGTACTCGTCATGGAATATCATTTTCTTTGGTATTTTTCTTTTACGAGTTACTATCCACGGGTTACTATTCACCCAGTTACTTTTCACTCTAGTATCATTCACTCGGGTGTTTAGGGCACTTTTCGTGTCGGAGTACTAATCATGAGTTACTATTCACGGGTTACTATTCACCCAAATTACTATTCATCCAAATATTATTCACTCGGGTATTTGGGGTACTTTTCATGTCAGAATACTATTCACGAGGTACTATTCTTGAAGTACTATTCACGGGATACTATTTACCCAAAAAATATATTTCTTTTGTGTCCAAATTATTTTTGGTACATGAATATTATTCTTGAATTTTACTCTACAAAGCAGTACCATGTTGACAATTTGGACGTTATTAATTTCTGGATAAATTAAATTATAAATATTTAAAATTTATCCTTGAACTTGTTTTATTGAATTATTATGTCATTGTCATCATCTTCATGCTTATATTGTGATGAAAGTCATCTTTAGCTTACGTGCAGAGATGGACTTGGTATGATTATGACCAGGGATTATTCGGTATAATCATGACCGTAATGTGATGAATGATGTGGTGAAAGTCCTCATTGGCCTGTAGTTCATTGATGGATAGTTATTGGTTTGATTATGACTAGGGATTATTCGGTATAATCATGACCATGATTACATGAATATCCTTGGCCGTGGTGCAGGGATGATTTGATTTTATTTATGAAGCTGAGTCTCAGCGATAAAGTTGATGAAAAACTTTTTAAATCATAGAAGATAGTAGATTTTATGCTCTACTCGACTCTTCTAATGGATTGCTTATTTTCGCTACAGTTGTTGATCTAAAACTTGTTGTCTATTGTATTCTATCAGTTGTTATATTGTTGAAGGCTAAGGATAATTAATTCTGTATTATCTTAGTCATAATATTTATTACTGGGCTAGTTGAGCTCACCCTTTCTTTCATTGTTCTCTTTAGGAAATGAGAATATAGATGGGAAGAGTCGGGTAATGGAGTGATGGTCCAGGATAAATGGCTTTAGTAGTCCTCACTATTCTATGGAATAATGTGATAATAATTGTAATGATAACACCATTGAGTATGGATATTGTCTAGATGACAATATTCTTGTTTAAACTCTCAGCTATATTTTGTCATATTTTACACAACAGTTGTATAATTAAGTTTGTATTTGATTTATGTACCATGTATCTGGCGACCCAAGATGGGTGATGTATACCTGTTTTAGGGGCGTCACAGTTTGTATTAAAGCTTAGGGATATGATCCCTGGCTGAGATGTGAGATAAGAACTAGGAGGGGAGAGACGGGGAATTCCTTCGCTAGTATGACCTACCTAAGTTTATTTGGTATTTAATTAGTTGGTCAGAGTATAGGGATAATATGTGATATGTCAATTAACCCTTGTTTTGTGACAGTATTTGAGAATGACATCTAAAAATTTTGAGATATATAATGGAGCAAAACAATATGACTGAGTCGCAATATGAGGCTAAATTTGCAAAATTATCCTGGTTTGCATCCCATTTGGTCGATAATGAGGAGCGAATGACGCGAATGTTTCTAAGAGGTTTGAAACCCGATATACGTCAATACCTCATTTCTCACAAACTTTGTTTATATTCAGATGTTGTGAATAGGGCTCAATTATTGGATCGCGATAATGAGTCAGCACAACCAAAAGGCAATGATCAACAACACGATAATAATCGTACCGGTGGCAACGCCCATCGGAACAATGATAACCATCGTGGAGGAAATTATCATGCCAAGAATGGTAACTACTTCGTTGGTAATCATGGCCAAGATAATAGGAGTGGAAATTTCAAGCAGAGAAGGTTCGGCAACGATGGAAAGATAGCAGCACCAACACCCATTTTCAAGGAAGGAGAATGAATGCTGGTCGTATGTTACAAATGCGGAGGGGAGGGACACATCAGTCCAAACTGTACGCAGCTGTCCAAAGTGTGTTTTATTTGCGGAAGAGAAGGTCATTTAGCTAGATTTTGTCGTGCACCAAAGTCAAGTCCAGCTGGGATGGTGGCACCAAAGGCGGATACGGACAAAACAAAGTCGGTGGTTTCAGGAAGAACATTTTTTGTGACTTCTCAAAAAGTGAGTAACCCAAACGAAGTTAGCACGGGTTAGTTAAATATAAATTTTTGCGAAGTCTATACCTTATTAGTTACCGGTTCTACCCATTCTTTTATCTCTCTTGCTTACGCTCAACTTTTAAATTTGACTATGGAGAAATTAGACTTTGACTTATCGGTTGAAACTCCATTAGGAGAAACCTTCTTTACCTTCACTGTTTATAAATCTTATTTGATTCAAATTAACACTTTCAAGTTACCTGTCGATATTATCTCTTTGAAAATACTTGCCTTTGATGTGATTTTAGGAATCGATTGGTTAACTACTCATCATGCTTTTCATAAGGTTATTAGCTTTCATATTCCTAACCAACCTGTTATGCGAATTCAAGAAACCAAACCACTAAAGTCAATCACTGTTATATTAAGCCATTAGTAAAGAGCCCTGAGCCTTTCGCTGGTGACTTCCAAGTCTTGGAATACACCGAAGCTATAATATCCGTAGGGGACGTCATGAATAATGGTGGGAAGTTGATAGATATTAATGTGTCGTGTTATCCAAGTCTTGGATGAGGGACACAGTTTTGAATGATATTTCTATTGTTAATAAATTTCCTGACGCATTCTTGAAGAGTTCTTGGCTTACCCCTAGAGAGTGAAATCGAATTTTGTATTGACCCCAGTACAAAACTCATTTCTTAAACCCTCAAATACTTTCTTCACCCAAAATAAACGTATAATGCGCCAAAGATGTTGGCTCAAGCTGTTGAAGATTACGACCATACAATTCAATATTATCTTGGAAAAAGCGAACGTGGTAGCTGACGCGTTGAGTAGAAGATCGTATGCGTTTACGTATGTATTTACGAGTGCGATGTTGTTAACACAAAAACTCATTTCGTATAACTTACAAATGATGAAGATAGAGTTAAAGACTCTAGAGACCCACATGAAGATAACGAATATACGATTAGAATCGACTTTAATCGATAATGTTAAAGCCGCTCAAGCTTTAGACCCGGAGCTGATGAAAACGAAGAAGAAGGTTCAAGAAGGCATTATTCTAGAACCAAGAGTCGATGAAGAGAGAAAATCTCAACCCTCGATTTAATTGGCCCATTTGAAATCCTCGATCGAGTAGGAACTGTGGCCTATAGACTCGTTTTACAGCTAAGTATGTCGCGTATTCATAACATTTTTTACGTATAGATGTTACGTAAATATGTGGATGACCCGAACCACGTTATTAAATTAGAATTAGACGAGATAGCAGAAGATTTAACGTATGAGGAGATACGTGTTAAAATCATGGATAAGAAGGATCGTATTCAACACTCAAAGGTTATACCTCAAGAGTTAGAATCTGAAATGAAGTCAAGGTATCCTCATCTCTTCGGCATACAAGATACGTACGTAAATTTTGAGGGCAAAATTTCATAAGGAGGGGAGATTGTGAGACCCCAAATTTTATGACTAAAGATTTAAATTTCTCAAAATATTTTTTTTAAATATTATGGTGTGGATTTGATATAATGTTATAGTTAAGGGTGATATGTGAAAAATTTGCAAAGTATGCAAGTTATTATAAAATATTCGTTTGGTCGGGGAATATTCTTTTTGTCGGGGAATATTCGTACGACGGCACAATCATTAGTGGACCCCACAACGAAAGTATTGTCGTAGTTAGAAAATGACATAATTATCTTTTATTAAAAATAACGGCGAGTGTTACTATTAAAACTATTGAACTACCCGGTAGTAAAAGTACAGTAATACGCGTGGTTGCATAGTAGCACAAGGTATTGATTATTGATACTTACGTAAGAAGTCACTCAGTTATACTCAATTATTGCTACAGTAATTGCTGCATCATATCTCTCATAGTATTGTTTCAATTATTGTCACAGTATCATCTGTATAATATGTTATAGTATTAAATCAATAATTGAGACGATAAAGTTATTCATATTATTATTTGCAATATTGATAATGTCTAGAAAGTTCTGTCGAGGAGAGGTTAGATAATCTAATTGCGCGCCAATAGGGAGAAATACTTATCGGAAAGCCCCCTCTTTCCTGAGAACGACCTAGTTGTTAAATATTGTGAATTATAATATTAATGATGAATAAGTTCGTATTGATTAAAGATAAAATTGATAGTTCCATTGTGTTGGGATTATTAGTTTTAGTGGAAATTGACATTTATTTTCGATAATAATTAATGTCTGGAGGTTATATTGACCAATCGGGTAATTAACCGGATAAATGAGTAATTAATTGCTATTATTTCACATGCTTATAACTATTTCTTCACATGTGTGTACTATTGATTCACATTCTTGTACTATTAAGAGAGTTGGTGCAAGATTGATAATACTTACATGACTAAATTAAAAATGGTGGTATAGTTGAAGGTACTATACTATAATTAGTTTTTTCACATAATTATACTATTGAGTCACATGATTTACTATTGATTCACATGATTTACTATTAGGGGAGGTGGTCCAAGTTTGATAATACTTGCAGGACTAAATTAAAAATGAAGAAAAAGAGGAAGGTATTATACTGTAATATTTTGAGCCCCAAAATGTGCAATTATTGAAACTATATTTTCCTATAAATAGAAGCTCATTCCTTCATTATTTTTCACCAATTCACTAAAGTTATAGAGCAATTATTATATAGAGAAATTATAGAATGAAAGAAGAAGAGAAGTTTGCTACCTCACCATTCTAGTATCTAGTTTCTTCTAAGGTAAGGGATATTATTTCTTTCGTATTCATGAAGAGAGCTTATGTTATTCCATTCGTTATTATTATGTTGGAATAACCTGTCTATGTGAAGTACCGCATACATGGTGAAATTCTTTTGTTATTTCATTCTTTATTATTTTGTTGAAATATTCTGTCTGTGCGGATTACGTATGTCCTGGTTCCATTCTTTATTATTCTGTTAGAATATCCTGTCTGTACGTATTACGCATGACCTAGTTCTATTATTTATTATTCTGTTAGGAATAACCTGTCTGTGCGGCCTATCGCATACCTGGTGAATTCTTTTGTTATTCCATTCTTTATTATTCTGTTGGGAATAACCTACCTGTGCGGTCTATCGCATGCCTGGTGAATTGTTTTGTTATTCCATTCTTTATTATTCTCTTGGAAATGATCTGTCTACGTGGATTACCTCATGGCAGATGAAAATCCATTTGCAGTTTCGTATATTCTATTATACTCGTATGAGATATTATTTCTTTTGTACTCGTCATGGAATATCATTATCTTTGGTATTTTTCTTTTACGAGTTACTATTTATGGGTTACTATTCACCCGATTACTATTCACTCTAGTATCATTCACTCGAGTATTCGGGGCACTTTTCATGTCGGGGTACTATTCACGAGTTACTATTCACAGGTTACTATTCACCCAAATTACTATTCACCCGAATATTATTCACTTGGATATTTGGGATACTTTTCATGTCGGAGTACTATTTAGGAGATACTATTCCCGAAGTACTATTCACGGGATACTATTTACTCGAAAAATATATTTCTTTTATGTCAAAATTACTTTTGGTACATGAATATTATTCTTGAATTTTACTTTACAAAGCAGTATCATGTTGACAATTTGGACGTTATTGATTTCTGGATAAATTAAATTATAAATATTTAAAATTTATCTTTGAACTTGTTTTATTGAATTATTATGTCATTGTGAAAGTCATCTTTGGCTTACGTGCAGAGATGGACTTGGTATGATTATAACCAGGGATTATTCGGTATAATCATGACCGTAATGTGACGAATGATGTGGTGAAAGTCCTCATTGGCTTGTAGTTCATTAATGGACAGTTGTTGGTATGATTATGACCAGAGATTATTTGGTATAATCACGACCATTAATGATTACATGAATATCCTTTGCCGTGGTGCAGGGATGATTTGATTTTATTTATTAAGCTGAGTCTCAGCGATAAAGTTGATGAAAAACTTTTTATATCATAGAAGATAGTAGATTTTATGCTCTACTCGACTCTTCTAATGGATTGCTTATTTTCGCTGCAGTTGTTGATCTAAAACTTGTTGTCTATTGTATTCTATCAGTTGTTATATTGTTGAAGGCTAAGGATAATTAATTCTGTATTATCTTAGTCATAATATTTATTACTGGGCTAGTTGAGCTCACCCTTTCTTTCATTGTTCTCTTTAGGAAATGAGAATATAGATGGGAAGAGTCGGGTAATGGAGTGATGGTCCAGGATAAATGGCTTTAGTAGTCCTCACTATTCTATGGAATAATGTGATAATAATTGTAATGATAACACCATTGAGTATGGATATTGTCTAGATGACAATATTCTTGTTTAAACTCTCAGCTATATTTTGTCATATTTTACACAACAGTTGTATAATTAAGTTTGTATTTGATTTATGTACCATGTATCTGGCGACCCAAGATGGGTGATGTATACCTGTTTTAGGGGCGTCACAGTTTGTATCAAAGCTTAGGGATATGATCCCTGGCTGAGATGTGAGATAAGAACTAGGAGGGGAGAGACGGGGAATTCCTTCGCTAGTATGACCTACCTAAGTTTATTTGGTATTTAATTAGTTGGTCAGAGTATAGGGATAATATGTGATATGTCAATTAACCCTTGTTTTGTGACAGTATTTGAGAATGACATCTAAAAATTTTGAGATATATAATGGAGCAAAACAATATGACTGAGTCGCAATATGAGGCTAAATTTGCAAAATTATCCTGGTTTGCATCCCATTTGGTCGATAATGAGGAGCGAATGACGCGAATGTTTCTAAGAGGTTTGAAACCCGATATACGTCAATACCTCATTTCTCACAAACTTTGTTTATATTCAGATGTTGTGAATAGGGCTCAATTATTGGATCGCGATAATGAGTCAGCACAACCAAAAGGCAATGATCAACAACACGATAATAATCGTACCGGTGGCAACGCCCATCGGAACAATGATAACCATCGTGGAGGAAATTATCATGCCAAGAATGGTAACTACTTCGTTGGTAATCATGGCCAAGATAATAGGAGTGGAAATTTCAAGCAGAGAAGGTTCGGCAACGATGGAAAGATAGCAGCACCAACACCCATTTTCAAGGAAGGAGAATGAATGCTGGTCGTATGTTACAAATGCGGAGGGGAGGGACACATCAGTCCAAACTGTACGCAGCTGTTGAAGGCTAAGGATAATTTATTCTGCATTATCATAATCATAATATTTCTTACTGGGCTAGTTGAGCTCACCCTTTCTTTTATTGTTCTCTTCAGGAAATGAGAATATAGCTGGGACGAGTCGGAGAATGGAGTGATGGTCCAGGATAAATGGCTTTAGTAGTCCTCACTATTCTACGGAATAATATGATAATAATTGTAATGAGGACACCATTGAGTGTGGATATTGTCTAGATGACAATATTCTTGTTTAAACTATCAACTATATTTTGTCGTATTTTACACGACAATTGTATAATTAAGTTTGTATTTGATTTATGTAACATGTATCTGGCGACCCAAGATGGGTGATGTATATCTGTTTTGGGGGCGACACACTATTCACGAGTTACTATTCGTGAGTTACTATTCACGAGTACTATTCACGAAGTATGATGATTTTTCTTGTGGAATTTCAATATTTTAGTGTCGAGATTACTATTCACGTATACAATACTATTCACGTATACGACACTATTCACGAATAGGACACTATTCATAGAAAAATTAAATTTTCTTTTATGTGTCCAAGATTGTCTGTTGTGGTTCCTATATTTGATTGGATCTATGTTTTGATCATCATTTTAAAATTTTGCTCCACAATTGATTATTATGGAGTATTTTTAAACTTAGATAAACCGAAGTACGAATCCCTAATCTTTGCTTTTTTATCTCTCTAGATTCGTTTTCTTGAAAATATTTTTATCGTTATCAGTCCTAAATGGTGATATAACTGAATATCTTTGGCCTGTACAGCAAAGATGAATGATTATTTGATGAATATCTTTTGTCTGTAGTGCAAAGATGGACAGGTGTTGAGATAAACATGACCAACTGGTGATATAAATGAATATCTTTGGCTTGATGATTGATGTTAGAGGGATAAAATATTGATGATGAACTTTTAAATTCATAGATGATAGTAGATTTCATTCTCTACTTAACTCTTCTAATGAATTGTTGTTTCCGCTGCAGTTGTTGTTCTAAAACTTGTTGTCTATTATATTCTATCAAATTTTTCCCTGTTGAAGACTAAGGATAATTTGTTGTATATTATCTTAGTCATAATATTCTTTACTGGGCTAGTTGAGCTCACCCTTTTTCTTTTTGTTCCATTTTTCTTCTCAGGAGGTGAGAATATAGCAGGAACTAGTCAGGGGTATGGAATGATGGTTCAAGATAGTTGTTTTAATAGTCCTCACTATTTTTTAAGATAGTGTATCAATAATTGTAATGAGGACTCCATTTGAGTTTTAATACTGTCTAGATGACAATATTTGTGTTGTCGTATTTTGCACGACAATTGTAATAATAAAGTTGTAGTTATTTTCTGTACCATGTATTTGGTGACTCATAATGGGTTGGGTGGAATGGACCTATTTTGGTGGCGTCATAGTTGGTATCACAGCTAGGGATATGGCCTCTGACGGAGATTAGAGAATAGAACTAGGAGGGGAGAGACGAGTGAATCCTTCGCTAGTGTCCTACCCAAGCTTATTTGTTGATTGGTCAGAATATAGGGGTATTATGTGGTATGTCAATTTCTTTAATTAACCATTATTTTGTGGCAGTATTTGAGAATGGCAGCTGAAAATGTTAACAATGGAGTGAATGAGACCGTTGAGACACCTCTAATCACCAACCAAGATAAGATGATGTCAGGCGAAGAAGAAATTAGAGATATCCATGTGGTGAGTGAAGAATTAAAAGTTACACCCGAATTAGTCGCAGAGATAGCAGCTGAGAGTGAGGAAGAAGAGGAACCTGAGGAGGATTTATTAGGGGAATTTTATGATCGAAATGTAGAATTGCAAAATTGTATTCATGAATTAGAAGAGCAGGCTGAAGAACGGCAGTCGGTCGTGGAGCAAAAGGATGCAACAATTCAAAATTGTGTTACTCGATGTGCGATGCTTGAACAAAAGCACTCTTTAGCAGAGTATAAGATATTAGAGCTAGAATCTTAGAATGCTATGATCAAAGTTCTGATGAAAGAAGAAACAACTAAACGAATTAGAATGAAGGATGCATGGGTAAAAGCCGCACGACACGTTGATATTGTAGAAAAAGACGTCCGATCCAATAAGGCCAAAATGGATGAAATGGATTTCACTTTTTGGAGAGCAATTGGGAGAATCCAACATCGAGTTCGGAATTACCCTATGCAGAGCGGTCGACCCCAATTCGATATGGATCGGAGAGTAATGATTCAAATCATGGATCAGGTATGCAATGAAGCAATTGAGGGTGGAATGTACTCTATAGCAAAGTTAAGTCCAGTTGGGACGATGATACCAAAGGCTATCCCAGACAAGTCAAAGTCAACGGTTCCTGGAAGAGCGTTTGTCGTGACTTTCCAAAATACGAGGAACCCAAACGAAGTTATCATGGGTAGGGCTGAGCAAGTAACCAAATTGGAACCGAAATCGCACCAAAAACCGCACGAACCGCACCAATTAAAATCGCACCAACGGTTCCGGCGTATGTGGCAGTTTTAGGTGGGTTGAATAACCAAATTTACGGTTCTGGTTTGGTTACTAGCCAAAACCAAACCGCATAAAACCAAAACCGCACCATGTATGTGTATGTATGTATTATCTCTAGTAAATTCTAAAGTTACTTTTCACTTGAACACGCTCAGAGAAAACTCGATGTTAGAGGTTATAGAGTCAAAAATTAAGCAATTGGGTTTTGAAATTTTGAATTTGTTTGATGCGTTATTGGAGAGGCTTATAGTTGAGGGGCTCGAGCACTTAAAGCATTGGTTAATGTCAATGCTATAATTGTAATAGTCTAATAGATTATTTTTAGTCCTCCCTGCAATATATTTTATTCTATCTTCAGTATATACTTTTAATTTTTGGGGAACTAGATAAACATTCTTATTTATTATCGAATAGTCTCCGTTGTTTTATATAGCGAATATTTTAGTTTTAAAGCATGCTTGTTATAATTCTCATTGTCGACTTTGTCACTAAGTTAATTGCTCGATGTAAGTTTTATGTTAAATTTTATTGAAGGCTTAAACTTTTTTGTTGTTTCAATTGGTTTTTGAACCGAAACCGCACCAATTAAAACCGCACCGTACACTTTAAAATCGAACCGCACCAATCACAAGCGGTTTCGGGTGCGGTTTTGAATTTTTCAAATCGTACCTAAGCGGTTTCGGGTGCGGTTTGGACTTCAAACCCCACCAAACTGCACCATGCTCACCCCTAATCACGGGTTAGTTTATCATATTTATTGCGAAGTCCGTACCTTATTAGATATCGGTTCTACCCATTCTTTTATCTCTCCTACTTGTGCTCAACGTTTGAACATGACTCCTGAAAAATTAGACTTTGACTTATTTGTTGAAACTCCGTTAGGAGAAACTTTCGTTACATCCACTGTTTATAAATCTTGCTTGATTCAAGTTGGGATCATCACCCTACCTGATGATCTTATATATTTGAAAATACTTGCATTAGATGCGATTTTAGGAATTGATTGGTTAACCATTCATCATGCCAAAATTGATTATTTTCGTAAGGTTGTTAGTTTTCATATTCCTAACCAACCTGTTATGCGAATTCAAGCAACCAAATCACTAAAGTCAAGCAATTTCATATCAAGCCATAAAGCCATTCGTTTATTGAAAAACGGATGTCAAGCTTTCTTCGCCCATGTTATGGATTTAAACAAAAATACGTCATATTTGAATGATATTTCTATTGTTAGCGAATTTCCTGACGTATTTCCTGAAGAACTTCCTGGCCTACCCCCAGAGCGTGATATTGAATTTTGTATCGACTTTAAACCCAGTACAAAACCCATTTCGAAAGTCCCACATCGAATGGCTCTTATTAAACTTCAGGAGTTAAAAACCCAACTAAAGGAGTTGGTACCCGAGCCTCTATCTGGTGACTTCCTTTGTGGAATGCACCGAAGCCAGACTCTTAGTAAGGGACGTTATATTCGTGTGGTGGCAAACTGATAGGTGCCATTGTGACGTGCTATCCAAGGTTGGGATATGAGTCACAGTTGGGAGCAACCTAAGTCAGTAATCGAAATACGTAGCTTTCTAGGCTTAGCTGGTTATTATCGGAGATTCGTGGAAGGATTTTTTTTGGAATCACTACTCCATTAACTCTGCTAACTCGTAAAGATACAAAATTCGAATGGAGCGAGGAATGTGAGACAAGCTTCCAAGAACTCAACATGCGACAACGACGTTGGCTCGAGCTGTTGAAATATTACGATCATACCATCCAATACCATCCTGGAAAAGCGAGCGTGGTAGCTGACGCGTTGAGTAGAAGATCGTATGTGGTTACGGTTACAAATGATGGAGATAGAGTTAAAGACTTTAGGGACCCACGTGATGATGTCGAATATACGATTAGAACCGACTTTAATCGATAAAGTTAAAGCTGCTCAAGCCACAAAACCGGAGCTGATGCATATAAAGAAGAAAGTACAAGAATATGTTATTCCAGAAGTAAGAGTCGACGAAGAGAAGAAATCTCAACCCTCGATTTGTTGGTCCATTTAAAATTCTCGATCGAGTAGGAACTGTGGCATATAGACTCGCTTTACCGCCAAGTATGTCGCGTGTTCATAACGTTTTTCACGTATCGATGTTACAAAAAACATGGACGACCCGGACCACATTATTGAGTTAGAACCAGACGAAATAGCCGAAGACTTAACGTACGAGGAGGTACCTGCCAAGATCTCGGATAGGAAGGAGCATATTCTACGCACCAAGGTTCTACCACAAGTTAAGGTTTTGTGGAGGAACCATGCTATTGAGGAAATGACTTGGGAGTTGGAAACGGAAATGAAAGCGAGGTATCTTCACCTTTTTGAAACACCAGGTACGTACGTCAATTTCGAGGACGAAATTTCATAAGGAGGGGAGGTTGTAAGACCCCAACTTTTTATAAATGAAATTGAATTTTTTCTATTTATTATTTTAAAATAGTAAGGGTTGATTTGATTAATGTGGTTAGTTATGGGTAAAATACGCAAATATTTTAAATAAGAAAGTGGTTATAAAATATTCGTTGTTGTCGGGGAATATTCGTTTGATCGTGGAATATTCTTGCTGTCGGGAAATATTCGTACGATGGCGCAACCTTGTGTGGGCCCCATAACGGAAAGTGATTGGATGAAGAAAACGACAAGTATGAGTTTTTTATAAATAACGGCGTAGTTGTTACCGTTAACACTGTTGGAATACCCGGTGGTTAAAACACAGTAATACGCGATGTTGCACAGTAGCACACAGTATTGCACCAATTATTGATTCTTACGTAAGAGGACACTACTCAATAATTGTTACAGTAATTACTGTTCAATATTTTATTTTATTGATTCAATAATTGCTACGTTGACATTTTATATTATTGTTGTTTCAATAATTTTCACTGCATAATATTTCCTATTATCAGATCAATAATTTATATTATTTTAATAATATTATTAGATAACATTATTGGTAATGTCTAGAAAGTTCTGTCTAAGGAGAGGTTTGGTCACCTAATTGCGCGTCAGTAAGGAGAAATCCTTATTGGAAAGCCCCATCTTTCCTAGGAACAACTTGATTGTCAGTATTGTGATTCTGTAATATTATTTGTGAATAATTAATTATTAATTTATATGATAAGGAAAATATTTATTTATGTGGATATAAATGGAGAAATTTTTAAAAAAGTGACAATTGTTGAAAATTGATATTTTATCTTTTCTAATAAAATAATTCATTTAAATATATTATATTTTAATAATATAATAATGATGATATTTTTACGATGAATGTGTGATATATGAATAAATGAGGAGGAATAGTATTTTTGTTGCAATAAATGATAAAACATGTTAAACATGTCGGTGGGCCCAATTTTTGACTGAAATTTGATTATAGCCTGTAAAATCGTCTGTATGTGGATTTCAGTCAATTTTTGTTTGGAATTTAGAAAAATTTAAACTTACAAAGTTGTACAGAATTGAATTTTCTATGGAATGGACATAAGATTTGAATTTTTCTGATAAAAGGGCTATTTATTATGAATTATTGAAGTTTCGGAATAATTAATTTTTGAAGTTTTAAATATTTTTTTAATAAAAATGTTTTTTCCATTTGGTGGGCCCCACTTGCATGTGGTAAATGCTGAAATCAGATGTCTATGGTTTACCTAAGAATTTTATTAAAAAATAATAATATTTTATTAAATTTTTTGCTTTGGTGTTCTAAGTATTTTTTTATAAATAGGGTGCTTAGGTTAGAATAGAAAATCACACCAGAAACTAAAGTTTTCTCTCTTTATATAATCGAGCATATTTTTGTGAGTATTTTGATACTTTGAGTATTGCTATACGGTGCAAGTTCCCTTCAGCGTTATATCTGATATTCTAGTCAGAAGTACTGTTCTTTTGAGGTAAGTGATGTTATTTTTTTCGTAAATGATATTATTTCTTTCAATATCATTATACCGGAATATTGGTATGAATTTTATTATGAAATTTTTACCTTTTTTATGTCGGGGTTACTATTCACGAGTTACTATTTATGAGTTACTATTCATGAGTACTATTCACGAAGTATGATGATTTTTCTTGTGAAATTTCTGCATTTTAGTGTCGGGATTACTATTCACGTATACGACACTATTCACGTATACGACACTATTTACGAATACGACACTATTCACATAAAAATTAAAAAAGAAATCTGTGTCCAAGATTGTCTGTTGTGGTTCCTATCTTTGATTGGATCTATGTTTTGATCTTCATTTTTAAATTCTGCTCCACAATTGATTATTATGGAGTATTTTTTAACTTAGATAAACCGAAGTACGAATCCCTAATCTTTGTTTTTTCATCTCTCTGGATTCGTTTTCTTGAAAATATTTTTATCATTCTCAGTCCTAAATTGTGATATAACTGAATATCTTTGGCCTGTAGTGCAAAGATGAATGATTATTTGATGAATATCTTTGGTCCGTAGTTCAAAGACAAACATGTGTTGAGATGAACATGACCAACTGGTGATATAAATTAATATCTTTGGCCCGTAGTGCAAAGATGAATATTTGATGATTGATGTTACAAGGATAAAATATTAATGATGAACTTTTAAATTCATAGATGATAGTAGATTTCATTCTCTACTTAACTCTTCTAATGAATTGGTGTTTCCGCTGCAGTTGTTGATCTAAAACTTGTTGTCTATTGTATTCTATCAGATTTTTCCCTGTTGTAGACTAAGGATAATTTGTTTTATATTATCTTAGTCATAATATTCTTTACTGGGCTAGTTGAGCTCACCCTTTTTCTTTTTGTTCCATTTTTCTTCTTAGGAGGAGAGAATATAGCGGGAACTAGTCGGGATATGGAATGATGGTTCAAGATAGTTGTTTTAGTAGTCCTCACTATTTTTTAAGATAGTGTATCAATAATTGTAATGAGGATTTCATTTGAGTTTTGATACTGTCTAGATGACAATATTTGTGTTGTCGTATTTTGCACGACAATTGTAATAATAAAGTTGTAGTTGTTTTCTATACCATGTATTTGGCAACTCAGAATGGGTTGGGTGGAATGGACCTATTTTGTGGGCGTCACATAAACTCTTTTATTCTAACAAACGTGAAATCCAATTCCAATTAAAATAAACAACTTTATTTTAATCCAATTCCAAATCAAAATAAACTCCTTTATTTCTAATTTAGAATTACTGAAAAAACATTGTATCCAATTTTAATTAAAATAAACCTTTTATCTTAATTAAAATTCAAAATAATTTTTTTTCTAGGGAGTGGCGTTGCAGCGCATCCCTCTGAGGAAGTAGGCAAAGGTGTAGAAGCCCCAATCAAAATCTCTGATACGGTCCACCTCCCAAGTGGCTCTGACTAAAATGAATGATACCGTCGAGGAGTTGTCCGCCAGGAAACAACACTTGATGATGATCAGGAACAGTCGCCAAAGGATGCGATCTCTAACCCTTCGATCATCGGGAAATTGCTCGATCAGAGCCCTACTCATGGCATCTACACTCAAGGCACCAGAACGGATATCCCGACCCTTGAGCGCCGTGACCGAGACTCCCAAAAGGGATCTGACTGCAGTCGGGGAATTGTCATCCACCAAAGGCAGTGGGGCCCCTGAAAACTCCAACCCAGTGATGAATCGCCAATCCATCGGTGTCATCATCACCTCACAATCCTACAAGTGGAGAGACTGGGTCTGGTGAAACTAGCGCTCAGATAAAGCCTTGAGATAACCCCAAGGATAACGACGGGGGGGGGAGGGGGAGGGGGGCGGGGGGATGGAAAAGAAAGCGTCGAAGCCCCAGACATGAACCATCTTCTGATACTCTAGATGGAGAGTCCGGTATAGAGAATGTATTGTTGCGTAAAATCTAGTTACATACAACACGCAAATATACGTGGTCAATAAGTAATAAAGTGATAAGTCAAGTATCGTTCCCACATAGATTAGCAAGAAATTAACCCTCACAATTACCAATTTCCTATTAATCTAAATTTTATTAAACTAACCAAATTAAGAATTTTAATTAAAAATATTAAAAATACTAATAATCCCAAACAATCAACAAACCCTAAAAACTGAATTTTCAAATAAATATTGGAGAATTAGGCTTACAACTTCACTCTAAGCATCACTCTGATTATTGCACCATATTCCAGTTTAATTCACTATCCCAGTTTATTAATCAAGAACACTCAAGTAGAACTAGCCACCTCTCGATGCACTAATACCATATTAACTTAAATCCATAAATTAGAAAGAATTAAGTTAAACACCTTAATTAACTAACTCACTATATCTCTATGTAAATTACAATTAAAGAAGGTTTAAGTTCAAGTTCTCTATCCGATTACATGCGATACTAGGCATATCTCTACCCTAACATTCATCAAGATTCCATTCATTCAAAGAATTCAAGAACACATGCTATATTGACTAAGTCTAGACTCGTATTTCCTCTCTCTAATCCATACAAGTCCATATAAAATTGGTGATCAAGCAATTTATAAATTCAAGCATAAATCAATATAGATAAATCGAAAGATAGCTTATTAAACTGAAAATCAACCGTTATAAGCCTAATAAAGAATTTAGTTCATCGTCAATGAAATAAAAACTGAATTAATTAAAGTCAACATCATCTCAATTACAGAAATTAAACTAAAGAAGAAGAATAAATCCAGAACCACCCTTCTCTCTAGCCTCAATATGCAATTACTGTGAAATCATCTTCAAAGTCTCCCTCCAATGCTCTTGCTCAGAAATCTCTCTTCTCTGATGTTCCAATTTCTTGTTTTTTCGTCAATCTTGTTGTTTTTGTTAATAATCTGAGTAAGACAAGTATTCTGACTCTAATTCCTCGCCAATATGAGTTCCAATTCGAGCCAATGACTATTCTTTACGTTGTTGCAGCATTCCACAAAGAACAGGACACTGCACTTCTCCGTACCCCCGCCCTGGCGGGGTTTTTCTTTATAATTACCCCGCCCCGGTGGGCATGTCCTCTATTATCTGATTTGCACCCCCTGCCCTGACGGGGGTTTTGTATAGTAAATAGCCCGCCCCGGCTAGCTACCCTTCTGTTAGTTGTCCACTTTTAGCTCCAAACATGACAAATTTAGCCAAAATTCCACCCTTTAAGTCCAATTGCCATTCCACCACACCTAAACATAAAATAACACTAAACGAGTAAAAACAAAACATAAAAACCAAGAATTACACACTTTAAGCTCGAACTAGAAGTCGATTTGTAGGTCTAAAACCCACTTATCATGTATGTTAAACCAGTTCCCTCTAGGCTATATAATGTTGGGAACCGGCATCAAATTGCAAATCTAGATAAGAACTCTATCCCCACAAATGGGAAAAGGAAGATAGAAACGACTATTACCTCGTTCGAATGAAGATAAATCGAGCGGTGATGACTCAAATCATTTAGGGGATCTGGAATCATCACATTTAAATCTGGAAGCTCCCTGTGGGGAATGGAAGAAGGAGCAGGATCCGCAATGGGTACGTCGTCCTCTTCATCCACAACATCTGGTCTCTCAACCCGGATAGGGAGAATCACCGACTCAGTCAACTAACAAGGCTGTCGGGCCGAGCGAGGGTGAAGAACATCTGAAGCCCTCCTCCTCACACCTAAAGAGGCCCTAAGAGAGCTACTCGGCTAGTCTGAATTCATAATTCTGGACAAAAGTCTCCAAATCACCTTAGAAAGGGTGAGGTAAATTCTAAAACTGAAGCTCTTTAAATTCAAATCATAGCTTCATGCATGCATGCATTACTTTAACATACATCTACAATAGAATTAAAATTGTATGTTCATTAAATGCCTAGACTCGTGAATTTTTTTTGCCTGAGTCTCCATTGTAAAATGGACTGTCCACATGCACATAGGCATGATTAGGTGGCCATTCAGTAGCACACCAGTTCAAAGTCATGAACATTCTATATGCATGAAAAAACATCAAAAACAAATCCAACATGGTAGCCTAATTACTAGGTATGCTTTACTTCAAAACCTTTGCTCATTTGTCCTCAAATATGATGAAAAAATAGCAGAAAAGGGTGTCAATTGACTGTTTCAAAAGTAATTTTTTTCACATCAATACGTTTAGCATGGTAAAAAACTAACATTTACTGCATTAAATAATTTTCATCAAGTCATATGATCATGCATATTCACTACTATGTGTTTAGAAGCATTCTATATAATATCTCGCATTCTAACAGTCAAAACTGGAACAGAAAACTTGTAAACGTTACCGGGATAGTGCAAAACGATTGTACAGTGACATATTTTATAGAAAGTAGCCCGAACTCAATAGATCTGAAGATAAAATCTTGGATTTTCAATGTAGCTTCAACTTGAAAATAAATTATGAAAGAGATGATAGGGAGTATATAACCCATGGGTGGCCGCGGGTCAACCCACGACAGCTGTGGGTCTACCTGCGGCTACCTAGGGTGGTTCCTACCCCCTCAGGCTTGATTAAATTTGAGTTACAATGGAGGTCCTAGAAGCTAAAAAGTCAAATCAAGGAAAAAGGTGCTATGCGATTGAGCGGAAAGGGACTGAAATCCTGAATTAAGAGACCAAACAATGGGTCTACATGTAAGTAATTGGAATTCACCTAGATAGGGGTTTCAGAAAGCCGATGATATAAATTATTGAAGGTGTCCCTTGTCAACACATCATGAATGTCTGATTCCATGAACTGAGGGTTGTGATTGCAATCAAAAGCATCCAAACTCGTCAAGGGTGTAACTTGTCAGAAAGACATCCCCAGCAGAGATTTCAGACATCCTTGACAATGTAAGCCATTGAATGCTACTTCAGCGAGGGTCAGGCATCCCTGACACTGCAAGCCATTTGTGATAACTCCAGCGAGGCATCAAAAAAGATTCGGTGGTATAGGCTGTTGAAGGCTACTTCAACGAAGGACATGCATCCCTAACACTACAAATTGTTGGCAACAACTCCAGCGTAGCATCGAAAATGGTCCGGTGATATAAGCCGTTAAAAGCTACTTCAACGAAGATCAGGGTATCTAATCTTGCAAGCCGTTGTCGATAACTCCAGTGAAGCGTCAGAGAAGTCTGATGATGCAAACCATGGAAAACCATCTTTATTGGGGAGGATCGATGATGGAATTTGTTATACAGATCCTCAGCCGAGACACCGCAAAGGCTTGGGGATTTTCAGGCCGTTGTAAACTACTGTGCAAGTAGGCACTGAAGAAAGTCAGTGATGGTCAACCTTCACAACACTGCCATGCAAATGAGTATTGTGAAGATGCTGTGAAAGCCATCAATCAAGATTTTACCCCCAGAGGAACTATCGGCATCGACCTGGTAGAAAGTTAGAGTGATGATGATAATGTCAGCATAATGGAAAGAAATATCCAATGGTGGCAACCAAGCCAAGCCATCATCCAGATGAAACATCAATAATCCCCAAGAGTCGCTCGCAAAAGAGAAGAACATCTTCGGTGGAAAGCATTTCCAAAAGCACAAGGACGTTGGTGACAATCCCAATGTCAAAATATGATGGTCTCAACTATGGGAAAACCTCCACTGCAGAGATCTTGAAAACAACTCTATAACTCTATAGTACTAATGGACATTTCAAATCGTTGGCGACAACCCCAGCATTGCATCGGGAGATTTTGGTGATCAAAGCTTTGTCGACTACCGTTCGAGTAGACATCAAAGTGGTTCAATGGAACCATCATTGACAACTCTATCCCAACAGAAGTGGCAGGAGCAGGCAATTATCACATTGCAACATTCAGCATAGCATCGCATCATGTTGCATTGCATTGCATCATCTTAATCTTGTCATATTTTTAAGTGTCTAGTAGTCTTTATCCTATCCATGAAATTACATTGCATGAACATGATAAAGAGGGGCATCTGTAGACACTCAAAATTTTTTACTCCTGTTACTAACCATATAGAAGGGCAAAATCGTCTTCTAGAGACAACCCTGGAAATCACATCAGTTTCTAACCTTGAGAGATCATGTTCCAACCCCAGGGATAACCCCGGGAGATTCAATTCCAACCCCAGAGATAACCTTGGGAGATTCAATTTTTAACCCCATAGATAACCCCAGGAGATCTAGTTCCAACCTCGGAGATAACCCCGAGAGATCAAGTTTCAACCCCAGAGATAAGCCCAAGAGATTCAGTTCCAACCCCAAAGATAACCTCAAGAGATCCAAGTTCCAACTCCAGAGATAATCCCAGGAGATTCAGTTTCCAACCCCGAAGATAACCCCGGGAGATCCAATTCCAACCCCAGAGATAACCCCGGGAGATAAAGTTCCAACTCCGAAGATAACCCCGGGAGATCCAGTTTCCTACCTCAGAGATAACCCCGAGAGATTTAGTCCAAGTTCCCTAGATAACCCCGGGAGAGCCAGTTCTATAGCCCCCCCAAATCAGGGTACCTTTTACCTCAAACTTGATACATAACGATACATCATTTCTATAACTAATGCGAAAGATATAAACATAAATTGTTTATACAATAAACTTTTGCACGTAATTCCCAAGGTCTGTAACCTTAACTTAATACCTGCATTTAATATCCTATACGACATACAATGTCATTTGCATCCAATACTATTATAATTTTAACTGCATAATAATCCAATTCTGGAATTTATCTTTGCCTTTGCTTGTATCCGAAGTTTCGTCTTAATCTAAATTTTTTATCATGATATAGTATGGGTGAGCAATAATTTTGCCCAGCAAGTTTAAGTTCAAAAGAAGATATATCATGATTGAAAAGGAATAATAAGCTGACAAACTTTCAATAATATAATGATTATGAAAGAATATGAATCATTTTCCATAACTGAATGACTGAAACAATAATACTAAATGGCCAACAATGAACATGAACAAATTTAACTAAACCATAGGGTAATGAAGGTGATCAACCTTTCATACCTGATGAACATATACAGCATGCACAACGTGCGAATCAATAAATCATAAATGTGGTATAATCAACAATGATTAACCACGAACATGCTTTACAATAACAACTCGAGTTCGAGTTATGAAACTTTTCTGTACCGTCGATTACTGCTACATAATCTAATATAGCTTCACTCGAAAGACTTATTATTAATAATATTGATCTCTCAATTAGAATAATACCATAACGTCTATCACTACTATTCAAAGTCATAATATAACTTAAACACATTACCACATATCCCTAACATTCATTAGAACACATAAGAACTATTATCAAGGCAAACTATTTCAGTCTAGTTTGATTTCGATACTATTTCGACGTCCTGATTGCCTTATCGGATAATTATCGAGTATATTATAAATAAAACTCTACTTAAACGCTTCAATATTACTTTAGATAATCCAATTATTAGTCATAACATTTTTCGAAACCTCATAATAATTTTCAAATAATTATTATCATTTATAATAATTTTTCAATCATTAATATCATTTTTAAATGATTTAAATACTGAATAATTTCATCATCATTAATATTTAATTAATTTCAAATACTAATGAAATCTATGTCACAATATTAAAAGTTATATATTATAACTCAGAATATTTTTAATACCTCAATATCACCTTTAAATGATTTTTAAAACATTTAAAATCATTCTTAAATAACTACCATTAATATTAAATTATTAATGCATTTCATGTCAAAATATTAAAAGTTATATATTATAACTTAAAATATTTTTAAAACATTTATATCATTTTTAAAACATTAAAATCATTTTTATATAATTTATTTAAAATGATTATTACATAAATTTATTATCATTAGTTTTAAATTATTAATGAAATACATACCAAAATATTAAAAGTTATTCAATATAACTTAAAATATTTCCTAACACAAAAGCTTGTCAATGGTTATGGGATCATCCTCCAACCCTTCAAACCACACCTCATCGACTTAGACCAAAGGGATGGAACTACCTGGTTTTGACGCGTAAATGGGAGAACGACGACCATCTAAGCTATGGTTGAGTCCTCAAAGAGAAACACCAATCCATAAGAGACAGAACTACCTGGGCTCCCCAATACAAAGGAGTACCGGTGACCATCTGTGGGGCGGTCAACCTTAGAGAGGAAATCCATAATCCTCTCCATAACTACATACAAGAAACCAGTCCTAAGACACCAAAGGGTATGGAATACATAAATCAACAATCCATTCTAAAATCTCTTGAGACATCCCAATGTCCATCCATCAAGGGCGAGTTCAAAATACATCAAGATCATAAGCCCTAGAGAACAAGAAAATATCAAATAAGTAACAAGGCATAACTAAAAGGGAAGTGAATCAAAATATATTTCCTTCCCATATAATATTGTTTGATATATACAATGTATCATGTACATGACAAAAATGGCTAAGCTAGTCTGTGTAGGAAAATCCAAGCTAATCTACAAAATATTGGATAAGCGCGCTATCAAGTCCAATATGGCATCCCTCTCAGAAGAAGGGGGTAACCCTATGAGCTCCTGCCCAAGGGTATCAACGCGAGCTAAGAGATCCACATCCATTTACATGGTGACACTATGTTCATCAATGAATGTGCTCATCTCTACAATGATATCAACAGTATGGGATCTCAATGCAGTACTATCTATAGTGGTAACATCTTGGGCAGCTAAAGCACAATCTCGCTCAATAACAGCTGCATCCCTATATGATCGAGCCTTGTCCCGCTCAGCAATAATGGTATCTCTATGAGCTAGAGCATTATCTCACTCAACTAGAGTGGTATCTCTATAAGAAAGAGCTGTCAACATCAAGGCCCTAGCTTGATCATTCTCATATGTCATTAGACGTAGACTCTGCTCTAAATACTCTAACGAATGTGGAGTCACAGTAGCAAGAATATTGGGGGAATCTACCAGAGCTACTATCAACCCAGCTAACACCTCATCCTCACTAGGAGAATCAAGATCCTCTATAGGCTCCCCACTTTCAGAATCAATCTCCGGCTCTAAGGATACAATCCTAGCTGATGTAATCTTTGCCTCTAACCATGCAAAATACTCTATAGAACGGCATGGATGGCTAATAGTAAAATTAGCCCTCTCACGATGGGCCCAACATGCATAAACCCTGGACAAGTCCTCTACTAACAGAGGCTAAGATGACAAACACTAGTCCAATGCCCCATCAAAGGGATGAATATCCTAAAATTGGTCAAACTGTGCCATCACAGCCAGTGGGTGATATGTGGTCACTCCCGTCAAACCAGCCAGAGGAAGATAATACATGCCAGATGCATGAGTGATGAAGCTGTAGGGAGAACTAAGCCCTGAACATGGCAGAATATCAAATGGATTCTCGATCCCTGATAAGAAAACTGACCAAGAAGTAGCGTCTGTACACTCCACCGGCTGAAAGGAGTAAGACATAGCTATCTCATAGGAAAAATAATACCCATGGCGTCGAAATGTGCCAATCGGTCTTAAGTGTGTCATAAACTACACGTATAGTAAGACTGAACTACCTGTGAATACCCCCACAAAATGGGACTGACAATACGTGGCCGACCTCAAGGTCTCTGCCAGAATCATCGATAAAAAGGTATGTCCCTCCCGAAGAGCCCGCACTGCCATAATCACGCCGATGTCTAAATGGTCCATGTACAATGGCATGTACAAATAAGCCACCAAGCATATCAAGAGTACATATACTTTGGCAAGATGCCAATCATCATCCGAAGTGGTGAAATCCCCGAAGTATTGCACATAACCGTCCAAACAGCCAAATCTATCAATCAGAAAACACATGGACACTATATGCCCTGAGGAGATCTCATCCAGGGCCATCCTATGCCTTAATCCTGTGAGGGTCATAAATAGTCAGCTCATATGTCCTATAGCCATTCGAGGGCAAGGCATGTCCAGTGGCAAATCTGTCAGATGCTCATACTCCTCCAAGGTATGAGTAAACTTATTGGTCTCAAACCGGAACTCCTGCCTCTCTGGTACCCAGTGCTCCAGCATGCTCTCTACAAAACCCAATGGAACCTGGGATATCAGGATGGTAATGGAGTGATGCATCAGCTGATCTATCGTCACCCGATCTAGGGAGAACAAGATGCCATACCACGATCTCAAATAGGAGGCTACCAATATTGGTGGGGTATGATTTATCCGGCTAACTATCGATGAAAACATCTGTAGGGCCGTGTCATAAGACCATCCAGGGGTCAACGCTGAACTCATCTTTGGAAATACATATGCATAACATAATACATGCATGATAAATAATAGATGACAATATGATGTAAGGAATGGAAAATAATATACATACATTCCTAAGTACATCAACATCTAATACATCATCTCTATATACAGCTGGAAAATACAGGGAAATGGGGCACAACCGCCCAATAACTAACAGAGGCCTATCAAAAGATATAGCGAGAATAGGGCACAATCACCCAATATCTAATAGAGGACTATCAAAAGATATAATGAGAAATACATTAGAAGAAGTCGATAGTGTTGATATCTACATCATCTAACCTATCCATATGATGTAACTCCTCATGAGTCACTATGTCTCCACCAGTAGGAATATCAGGCTGATACAACAGAAGATATGCACTGGCAAAACCATTTGAATATGGGCCACCTAAAGGGCCAGTCCCTGAGCTAGAAGGATCAAAAGAATCCACCTCGATAGGATCTCTGTCCAAATTCTGGACGAAAAAATATGACCGGTCCAACTGCTGGGTCGAGCTATCAATATGCGTCAAATAAGTTGGCTCTCGAACACAAGTAATCCAATCTGCTATCATGACGAAGCTAGGAACCATATCCCCAATAAACTGTGTGGCGCGGGTTTGAGCTCTGATGGTATGAGGGAACCACCAGCGATAGAATGCCTCCTGAGTGAACGGTCCCTCTAACAAAGCAAAGCAATCAATTCCCACCAACGGGATATCAGTGATCGGTGGCTGTGATGCATGCCAATAACGCTTGGCAAAAGGACAGATCGGTATACAGAACTCTAATGTGGTGCTCCTGATAGCACGCTCTCCTAAATAGAGCTACCATCCTCCATCTATGAAGAGAGGAATCCGACAGGTGGACATCACATGCTCGACACCAGTCGAGAAACCACCCTCAAAGTCAACTGTCAAGTGGTCCTTAGAATAGGGAACCCATATAATGACATCGGCTGTCAACAGCTCCAGCTGTAAGCGTGAATATGTGAAACCCTCAGCTACAGGAACCTCCACCAACGTGGAGTGATGCCATCACTGTCCTCGTTGATAGGTGTCTAAACCTAACATGATAATGGGACGCAGACATGGAAGTCTCTCATAGGCCCAAAACTGCTAATATAAGATCAAATGTGACTCCCCCAAATCTGGGTTACTTGACCCCCGAGTTTGGTGCTCACAATCCACAATATAATAACATTTAACTACACATTTAAATATAAATAGGAATACATAGCTCATTAACATATGTTGTTAATACATAAGGCCCAGGTCCACTAACCTTAACATTACAAAAATACCCCTTAGATATACAAAAAGGGTTTACAATACAATACAACATAGTAATATTATTGTTCATCATAACTAATTTATAACTATACCTTTCCTTTGTTCTTCTTCGCATCACCTTCTGCAACTTCATCCCTAGCTGAAAAGTTTTATTTAGCAAGGGTGAACAACAAGGTTTGCCCCGCAAGTTAAGACATATAATAAAGGTATAGAAATCAATATCAAGACTTCTCACATTCTACGCAACAATAATCTGATAAGGAAAGAGTGCAACGCTTTCAAGGTTTTCTACGATATTCAAATGATTAATCAAGAATTAATTCTACGAAATAGTAAAGTGGAATATTTTCCAGATTTATGCTGAGCGATCCATTGGATCTTGAACTTCTCTTCTCGAGTAACTATCAAAGTTCTACTTTGATATACCCAGGTGTATCAGATAACCATAAAGATTGAATCATGCCCCTCTGCAAGTATATAAAGTGATCAGCTTTAGTATACCCTATATTATGCATAATACTTAATCGCGCGCAAAAGCCGAATATACGACCAATAAAATATTCCCTTTATATAAAAGGTTGTTCTTCTCAGTCTCAGAATCAAAATTTTGATTTAACAACGAAATATTGTGATTTCAATTTCTAATTACTTCTCGATCTAGCCGAAATAATTGGCATCGATCTGTCAATAATAATTGAATTCTTTTCTCGAAGCTATCAAGTAGTAACAAATGTTCGTCTAGCCAGAATGATTAGCTAAGACATTTCTCAACATAATTCGACAATTAAACATGAATTATCTGTACTGTCAATTCTATCTTCTACGGATATAAATATCTAGCAACAGTTATTCTACAAATGTATATTTTCTGAATCAATAATTCAATTTAAATTATTAAACATGCACTAACTGCTAATAATCAACAATAAATTCCCTAAACATGGTATAATTAGCAATAATTAACCATTATAATATTTGAATGAATATAACTCAAGGTTGAGTTAGGAAACTTGCCTCTTCCGCTGATTACAGCTACACAATAAACTTATCTGCTTTTGAAAGACCTATAACCAATAATATTAGTCTCACAATTAGCACAATATTTCATAACACACAACACAGTATTCTATAGTCAAACTTCTCCTAGACACATTACCACATAGCCACATCAATATTTATAACCTATATAAACACTTGTTAAGTCTAACTATTTCGGTCTGATTAGATTTCGGTCCATTCTTGGTGTTCTAGTCACCCTATCCGATAATTCACATAGTTATTGTCAATTAAACTTGGTCTCTAAGCTTCAATATTATTTTAGATAAGTCAATTATCATTAATAATATTTTTCGAAAGCTTTTAATAATATTTAAACAATTATTATAATTTATAATAATTTTTCAAACACTTAAATCATTTTTAAATGATTTAATTATCAAATAATCTTATCATTATTAATATTTAATAATATAAAAATATTAATAACATACTTGTCAAAATATTAAAGTTATTATTAATAACTTAAAATATTTTTAAATCATGAATATTCTACTTAAATAATTTTTAAAATAATTAAAATCATTTTTAAATTATCACCATTAATATTTAAATATTAATAAAATTATTATCCAAATATTAAAAGTCATTAATTATAACTTAAAATATTTTTAAAACATTAATATTCTACTTAAATGATTTTTAAAATAATTAAAATTATTTTTAAATCATCACCATTAATATTTAAATATTAATGGAATTATTATCCAAATATTAAAAGTCATTAATTATAACTTAAAATATTTTTAAAATATTTTTCTCATTTTTAAATGATTTTTTAAATCAATAAAACCATTTTTAATTTATTTATTTAATTTAATAAATAAATAATCTAATATCATTAATATTAATTTATTAATGAGAATTCCTCAAAAAGATTGAAAATTATATTTTATAATTCAAAATATTTTCTAACACTTTATTCTTATTTAAAATGATTTTTAAATCAATAAAATCATTTTAATCTTATTTATTTAATTCAATAATTAAATAAATCTAATATCATTAATATTAATTTATTCATGAAAATTCTCCAAAAATATTAAAAGTTACATTTTATAACTCAAAATATTTTTAAATACATTATTCTTATTTAAAATAATTTTTCATAATATTAAATTATTTTTTTCTAATTTATTTAGTAAACTAATTAAATAAATTAAATAGCATTAATAATCAAATAATTATAATTATTAATGAAAAATATTCCAAATAGTCAGAAAGTATTTTTCATAATTTAAAACAATTTTTAAAACTATTTTTGGTAATTTTTAGAATTTATTTCTATTTTAAATAATTTTCGGAATATTCAGAAATTAGAAAATAAATAAAACGTCGCTAAATGTATATAGCGACACTTTCTGTCGCTATAAGTGTTATTGGCCTCAAGAACACTGACAAGGCAGTGCTTAAGGGTGGACGTTTGACCATTCTTAAATTCCAATCTGACCATGCTCTAGGTTATCTAAAACTTTGATATTGTAGTATTAATGTCACACTACAATATCGAACCAACACTTTGGTTAAACATCACAACAAGGAGATCAAAGCCTACAAAGTTGCCGTCAGGAAAAATCTGGGTTTTCTGGGCCCAGATAATTTCGAGTAACTACTTTGATGCTCGATTATATATATGTTCTAGTCTTGGTTCATGTGGTTTAATGGTTCAAACATGTAGTACAAGTGTCATGGTACATTACTAAAGTAGAAACTCAGTTTATCATCAACAGAATCATCATGAAACACACGGTCAAAGTATGTCAGACAGTGATGTTCTTATTTTTTCTGGGTTTTCCAAAAAAGTAAAAATCAGTTCGGGTGGTTTACTTTGACCACCTTTTACGATCGATCTGTTGAGGTTATAAGAGATCTAAGGACCCAGATCTGTAGTCCATCATACAAGCTACAACATGGTTACAAACACAACATCAAACAACCTAACACCTGTCAGATTCGAGCCTCACAAAAGGTTGTCAGACGCGGTAAAAGGCTTTCTAGGTTACCCAGAAAGTTCATGGTCATGCCCGGTCAACGGGTTTTGACCATGAATAACTTTAAATACAGACATTAAATAGTACTGATTCCGCTTGAATCTTAAATACCACATACCAGGCTACATGTAACAACTTTAAAAGAACAAAAATAGTAAACACAGAAAGATCTAGAGCGACTGATATTTCTTGTCAGACCACTAAAAATGTTCAAGAACATATTTTGAAAACTTCAATTTTAAGACACTTTGATGCTATGGATCCATGATGTAACATCATAGATCATCATAAAACATCTTCTAACACTTATATAAACACATAAACACGAAATCTTTCTTAGCAACTTGGATCAAAAATAAAAATTAGCTTTATACCTTTCTTGTCCAAATCTTGATCTTGATCTTCCTAATCTGTTATTGGTTAATCTAGGGCTGATTATATGATTGATTCACTAAAGAATTTCGAAGGCCTTGGCGAGAGAGAAAGAGTAGGTGAAAGCTTGGATGAAATTTTATAATTTTTTGTGAACTTTCTCTCTCCAAATCTATTTATATTACTTTGATTCATGCATGATCTGATCTTGCTGTCACATGGGGGTTGTTTTGCTGAGATTTCAATGCCACAAAGTCAATTGAGTTGGTGAACCACTAAAGCTTTAGCCATTTTTACAAGTTAGTTCATTTAAAATGTAAAAAGGGTATTTTGGTCACTTGCAAAATAAATTTAATGGCAAACTTGGAATTTGTACAAACCCTTAGGGTTTAACCCTAATGTCATAACCCTTAGGTTTTAAAACCTTAGCTTCTAAAATCTCTTATTAGGGTTTTAATTAGAAAAATAAAATTTTTAGATTACAATTAGGGTTTGTAAAAATAGAAATTAAAATACCAAAAATATAATTAGGGTTTTCTAATCATATTAAAGTTTAATAAACGCATTAGGCTTGTCAATTAGGATTAGGGTTTCCTAATTAGGGTTTAGGATTCCCGAATTTTAAGTTAGGGTTTCCCGACATACGATTAGGATTTCTAACAGTACGTTAGGGTTTCTAATCCTGAGATTAGGGTTTCTAATCTCTTATTAGGGTTTATAAATTTTAAACCTTATCCAATCAATCATTGATCAAAATCTCTACATAGTACAAACACGTACTTATCAAAATAATTATTTTAATTATATTTTCTATCGAATCCCTACCCAGAAATTAGGGTTAGGGTTTCTATTCTCAGTTAAGCACAACTCTACTCTGATTTTATTAGTCAATATACAAATTGACCTTCGCAAGACTCGTATCATAGAAACTTGTCACAAAATTAATAATCAATATTAATATTAATTAAAAAAAATTATTCGTAAAATTTTGATTATTCAAAATCTCGGGTTATCACATTCACCCCTCCTTAAAAGGATTCCGTCCTCGGAATCACCGCTTTCTTATTCTCTACAATCTTTTACAGTTGTATCATCAATTCATTTTTTTTATCAACACAATATTAATTTGCGTTTTAAATTCTAACCTGTGACTTGAATCTATAAAAGAAAATAGTTCACGGAATATCTGACTCATATTTACTCGCGTAATTAAATTTCTAAACGAAATCATTACCTGCTGCCACCTCTTGAGTAGCCACTGCATTCTACGCCGTCATGTTGAATGTACGGACTGTTGGTCGTCCTGCTATGCGGGTCCTTTAATTACTAAGGTTCCACCACTGGGTCCCTTGTTGACACTTTCTTTCTCCGCATTTCTCTTTGGACAGTTCTGAACCATATGATCAGTTGATGCACAGGCAAAGCAACCTTGTATCTTCTTCTGATTGGGGCAATTGGGCGACATGTGCCCCTCTTGCCCACAGTTATAACAAACTCCCTTCTTCTTCAGACAAACACCTGCGTGACTCTTCCTACAAATCGCACATGGCTCCCTCCCTTGCTTATTTCCTTCGGTTTTGCTACCCGATTGGGTATTCTCACTCCACTTCCTCTTATTTGGGTTACTACCACCACTGCTTCCACCATCATTGGCCTTCTTCTTCTTTTCCTGATGAAATCGAGATGCAGCCTCGCTCCCTCCTTCAGCAATTAATGCTTTCTCCATCAACGACGCGAACGTATTGATCTGTAATACCGCTACCTTGTTGAATATCCCCGACTTCCGCCCATTCTCAAATCTTCTCGCTTTTCTTGCTTCTGTGTCAACCTGATGAGGTGTAAATCTTGCCAACTCATTGAATTTGGCAGCATACTCAGAAACAGACATATTCTCCTGCTTTAGTTCTAAGAACTTAACTTCTATCCTGGATTGCATACTCGGAGAGAAGTAGTTTTCAAAGAACAACTCCTTGAATCTTGTCCACAACACCACCGCTGTACCAGCTCTGGCCTAATTAGTCTCCCACCAGTAATTAGCTTCTCCCTTCATCAAGTATGTAGCAAAAGCCGCCTTTCGCTCTTTTGCCACTCGCGCAATGACGAATGCTTTCTCCATCTCCTCCACCCAAGTTTGGGCTTCAATCGGATCTGTGGTTCCCTTGAATTTCGGCGGTCCTACCGCTTTAAAGTTCTTGAAGTTAGCCAATCTATCAGCTGGCTAATTTCTCGCTCTTCCTCTTGCTGGAGCCCTATTTTCCATAGCTTCGGCTATGACTAAGATAATGCAAAATAAATTATCATTAGCCTTCAACAATGTTAAACTGATAAAATATAATAGACATCAAGTTTAACTGCAGCGGAACAAGCAATCCATTAAAAGAGTTAAGTAGAAAATAAACTCTACTATCTTTTATGATTTAAAAGGTTTTTCAACACTGTGATCGCTGGGACTCAGCTTAATAAAATAATCCACATCATCGAATCACCCCTGCACTACGGCCAAGGATATTTGTGTATTCATTAATGGTCATGATCATGCCAACAACTGTCCATCAATGCACTACGGGCTAATGAGGACTTTTACCACATCATTTGTAACATTATGGTCATGATTATACCGAATAATCTCTGGTCATAATCATACCAAGTCCATCTATGCATTACAGGCCACAGATGACTTTCAACATTTTATAAACATGAGGATGATGACAATGATATAAGAATTCAATAAAACAAGTTCAAGAATTAATTTATCCAAGAATTAACAACGTCCAAATTGTCAACATGATACTGCTTTGTGGAGTAAAATTCAAGAATACTTAGAAGAATATTTTCATGAAAAGATACTGGATGAACCGCAATTATCAAGGATATTCTACTAATTTCATGGAGTATAGAAGTCAAAACTTAACCAACTGAGTATAATAAAGAATGGAATAACAAAAGAAATCACCATGCATGCGATAGACCGCACAGACAGGTTATTCCCACAGAATAATAAATAATGGAACCAGGTCCGGCGTAAAACGCACAGACAGGATATTTCAACAGAATAATAATAAAGACGGAACCAGGTCTGGTGTAAAATACACAAACAGGATGTTCCAACAGAATAATAATAATGACGGAACCAGGTCCGGTGTAAAACACACAGACAGGATGTTCCAATAGAATAATAATAAAGACGGAACCAGGTCCGGTGTAAAACACACAGACAGGATGTTCCAACAGAATAATAATAAAGACGGAACCATGTCCGGTGTAAAATACACAGACATGATGTTCCAACAGAATAATAATAAAGACGGAACCAGGTCCGGTGTAAAACACACGGATAGGATGTTCCAACAGAATAATAGAAGAATGTCACCAAGTATAGGGTAGACCGCGTATACAGGTTATTCCAACAGAATAATAAGAAATGGAATAACAACAGTTCTCTTCATGAATAAGAAAGAATAACACCCCTTACCATTTTAAAGAAGAGCTGAAGTAAGGAAGTAGTTAAGTAGCAGAATATTCTTCTTCTCTCTCTCTATAGTTTCTCTCTATAGTTTCTCTCTCTAGAGTTCAGTGAATTCGTAAGAAATAATGAAGGAATGAGCTGCTATTTATAGAAAAATAGAATGCATAGTAACTAATCCATGAACGGTCCAGATTGATTACTTTAATCTGACAGTCCATATTTAAAGAAAAATCTTTTAAATAAAATATAATATATTCTATTTATAGAATAACTTTAATAAAGTATTCTGTTTTATATAAAAAGATGTTTCTGTTTTATTACGTTAATAATACGAATAAAACAAAACGTCATTATCGCTAAATAATTCATATTATTAACTGACAATAATTGAATCAAACTGAGTGACTTCTCACATAAGCATTAATAATCAATATCGTGTGCTACTATGCAACCACACGTATTACTGTACTTTTACTACCGAGTAGTTCAACAGTAACAATGGTAAAACTTCCGCCGTTATTTTTAATAAAATATTTTTATCGTTTTCTCAATCCGACAATAATTCCGTTGTGGGGTCCACCAATGATTGTGCCGTTGTACGAATATTCCCTATTAAAACGAATATTCCCCGACCAATCGAATATTATATAACAACTTGCGTACTTTGCAAAATTTATACATATTATCCACAACTATAACATTATATCAAATTAACTCCATAATATTCGAAAATGATATTTATAGAAAATTCATCTTTATTTATAAAAGTTGGGGTCTTACAACTGTGCCGTGACAATTATTGAAATAACAATAATATAAAATATTAACGCAACAATTATTGAATCAATAAAATAAAATATTGAACAGTAATTACTGTAACAATTATTGAGTAGTGCCTTCTTACGTAAGAATTAATAATTTCAAAAATACTGTGCAATACCGTGTGCTACTGTGCAATAACGCGTATTACTATATTTTAACTACCGGGTATTCCAACAATGTTAACGGTAACCATTACGCCGTTATTTATAAAAACTCAAATTTATCGTTTTCTTCATCCGACAGTTATTCTGTTATGGAGCCCACAAATGACTGCGCCGTCGTACGAATATTCTCCGACAGCAAGAATATTCCACGACCAAACGAATATTCCCCGACAACAATGAGTATTTTATAACCACTTGCGTATTTTGAAAATTTTCATATATTACCCTTAACTTTAACCTTTTATCAATTTAACCATTTACTGAATTGTAATTATAAGAAAAATTGAATACTTTTATTTCATAAAATTTGGAGTCTTACACATGCACATGTGATTTTGTGCTGTTCGAACTCGAATTTGTGATTCCAAGAAGGATAGCTCAAGAGTAAGAAGGTTTTATGACTGCCACAACTATTGGGTTAGTTTACTCCTAATATTTGTAAACTTTGTTCGTCCCTTTATCTGTTAAATTATATTCTCTATGTGGCTTTGTTTTCACTTTTTGATACCAATTTTGATAGGAAACTAGGATATATTGTGGATATTTTGAATGGGTTGAAGTGTCTCCCAATGAAGATGAAGCAGCGATTGCCATGAATAAGGCAATTGAAGACGCGAGCTTACTGATGGGTAAAAATACAAAGCTTAACGAGAATGAAAAATTTGAAAAGGGAAGCACTTAAAAAAGAAATGGAAGTTAATAGACTTAAAGAGGGAAACTCAAAACTCATTATGTGCAGTGTGTTATCATGGACTGTTACTTCGGTTGTAATTTTTACATGGATTTGCATGTTGTAATGATAATTAGTTATTTGTAATGGATGATGTCAGGAATAAGCATGTGAATGATATTCCTATTTATATATGATTTGATTATGATATATATGAATGAATATGCAAGTATGCTTGCATCAAGAAAATTTGTAAAGTCAGTTAATAGATAATAGGAAAATATGTACAAGGACTTAGAATGAATTGATCAAATGTGTTAGGTTGATCCTACATAAGCAAAATAGCTTTGTAAAGTCCTTAAAAAGAAATGATGTACAAGGACTATAAATATAGAAAGATCAAGCTTGTTAGGTTGATCATATAATGTAATAGATATGTAAGACCCCGAATTTTATGAAATGAAAGTATTCAATTTTCTTATAATTATTATTCTATTAAATGGTTAAATTAATAAAGGGTTAAAGTTAAGGGTGATATGTGAAAATTTTACAAAGTAAGCAGGTTGATATAAAATATTCGTTGTGTCGGGAAATATTCTTTTTGCCGAAAATATCTGTACGACGACACCATCATTGGTGGACCCCACAATGGAATAACTGTCCGAGTTAAAAAACGACAGAAATATCTTTTTATAAAAATAAAGGTGAAAGTTTTACCGTTAAACTGTTGAAATACCCGGTGGTAAAAGTACAGTAATACGTGTGGTTGCATAGTAGCACACAGTATTGATTATTGATGTTTGCATAAGAAGCCACTCAGTTATACTCAATTATTGCTACAGTAATTGCTGCAAAGTATCTCACGTTATTTGATTCAATTATTGTCACAGTATCATTTGCATAATATTTATTATTAGTAAATCAATAATTGAGACGACAAAGTTATTCATATTATTATTTGTAATATTGATGATGTCTAAAAAGTTCTGTCGAGCAGAGGTTTGGTCACCTAATTGCGCGCCAATAGGGAGAAATTCTTATCGGAAAGCCCCCTCTTTCCTGAGAATGATCTGGTTGTTAAATATTGTGATTTATAATATTAATGATGAATAATTGTTAATAGATTAAAAATGTGTTTATTAAAGATAAGTTATTTGTGGTAAATATTTATTCAATTTTTGATATAAATAGAGGGGTTTGTTATGATGTGTTAAATTTTCAGACCGTTGGTTGAAGTTATAATAGTAAATCAATATGGATCGTTGGTTGAAGATATAATAGTAAATCAATATGGACCGCTGGTGGAAAGTTATAATAGTAAATCAATATGGATCGCTGGTTTAAAGTAAAATAGTATGGACTGTTGTTTTAAGTTTTAATAGTAAATCAATATGGACCGTCCGTTTAAAAGTAAATTAATCTAGGTCGTTCATGAATTAGTTACTATTCAGTCCTTTTTCCTATAAATAGAAGCTCATTCCTTCATTTTTTTCTTGTGAATTCACTGAAACTCAATAGAGAGAAACTATAAAGAGAAAGAAGATGAGTATTCTGCTACTACTCTACTTCAGCAACAATAGGAATACATAAATAGGAATACATAAATAGGAATACATAACTCATTAACATATGTTGTTAATACATAAGTCCCAGGTCCACTAACCTTAACATTACAGAAATACCCCTTAGATATATAAAAAGGATTTACAATACAATACAACATAGTAATATTATTGTTCATCATAACTAATTTATAACTATGCCTTTTCCTTTGTTCTTCTTTGCAGCACCTTCTGCAACTTAATCCCTAGCTAAAAACTTTTATTTAGCAAGGGTGAGCAACAAGTTTGCCCCGCAAGTTAAGACATATAATAAAGGTATAGAAATCAATATCAAGTCTTCTCACATTCTACGCAATAATAATCTGATAATGAAAGAGTGCAACGCTTTCAAGGTTTTCTAGGATATTCAAATTATTAATCAAGAATTAATTCTACGAAACAGCAAAGTGGAATATTTTCTAGGTTTATGCTGAGCGATCCATTAGATCTTGAACTTCTCTTCTCGAGTAACTATCAAAGATATACTTTGATATATCCAGGTGTATCAGATAACCATAAAGATTGAATCATACCCCTCTGCAAGTATATAAAGTGATCAGCTTTAGTATACCCTATATTATGTATAATACTTAATCGCGCGCAAAAGCCGAATATACGACCAATAAAATATTCCCTTTATATAAAAGGTTGTTCTTCTCAGTCTCAGAATCAAGATTTTGATTTAACAACGAAATACTGTGATTTTAAATTCTAATTACTTCTCAATCTAGCCAAAATAATTGGCATCGATCTGTCAATAATAATTGAATTCTTTTCTCGAACCTATCAAGTACTAACAAATGTTCGTCTAGCCAGAATGATTAGTTAAGATATTTCTCAACATAATTCGACAATTAAACAGGAATTATCTGTACTATCAATTCTATCTTATACGGATATGAATATTCAACAACAGTTATTCTACAAATGTGTATTTTCTGAATCAATAATTCAATTTGAATTATTAAACATGCACTAACTGCGAATAATCAACAATAAATTCCCTGGACATGGTATAATTAGCAATAATTAACCATTATAATATTCGAATGAATATAACTCAAGGTTGAGTTAGGAAACTTGCCTCTTTCGCTGATTACAGCTACACATTAAACTTATCTGCTTTTGAAAGACCTATAACCAATAATATCGATCTCACAATTAGCACAATATTTTATAACACACAACACTGTATTCTACAGTCAAACTTCCCCTAGACAGATTACCACATAGCCACATCAGTGTTTATAACCTATATAAACACTTGTCAAGTCTAACTATTTCGGTCTGGTTGGACTTTGGTCCATTCTTGGTGTTCTGGTCACCCTATCCGACAATTCACACAGTTATTGTCAATTAAACTTGGTCTCTAAGCTTCAATATTATTTTAGATAAGTCAATTATCATTAATAATATTTTTCGAAAGCTTTTAATAATATTTAAACAATTATTATAATTTATAATAATTATTCAAACACTTAAATCATTTTTAAATGATTTAATTATCAAATAATCTTATCATTATTAATATTTAATAATATAAAAATATTAATAACATACTTGTCAAAATATTAAATTTTATTAATAACTTAAAATATTTTTAAATCATTAATATTCTACTTAAATGATTTTTAAAATAATTAAAATTATTTTTAAATCATCGCCATTAATATTTAAATACTAATAAAATTATTATCCAAATATTAAAAGTCATTAATTATAACTTAAAATATTTTTAAAACATTAATATTCTACTTAAATAATAATTAAAATCATTTTTAAATCATCACAATTAATATTTAAATATTAATGAAATTATTATCCAAATATTAAAAGTTATTAATTATAACTTAAAACATTTTTAAAACATTTTTCTCATTTTTAAATGATTTTTAAATCAATAAAACCATTTTTAATTCATTTATTTAATTTAAGAAATAAATAATCTAATATCATTAATATTAATTTATTAATGAGAATTCTCCAAAAATATTGAAAATTATATTTTTTAATTCAAAATATTTTCTAACACTTTATTCTTATTTAAAATAATTTTTAAATCAATAAAATCATTTTTTTTATTTATTTAATTCAATAATTAAATAAATCTAATATCATTAATATTAATTTATTAATAAAAATTCTCCAAAAATATTAAAAGTTACATTTTATAACTCAAAATATTTTTAAATATATTATTCTTATTTAAAATGATTTTTCATAATATTAAATCATTTTTTCCTAATTTATTTAATAAACTAATTAAATAAATTAAGTAGCATTAATATTCAAATAATTATAATTATTAATGAAAAATATTCCAAATAGTCAGAAAGTATTTTTCATAATTTAAAATAATTTTTAAAACTATTTTTGATAATTTTTAGAATTTATTTCTATTTTTAAATAATTTTCGGAATATTCAAAAATTAGAAAATAAATAAATCGTCGCTAAATTGATATAGCGACACGTTCTGTCGCGATAAGAGTTCTTGGCCTCAAGAACACTGACAAGGCAGTGCTTAAGGGTGCACGTTTGACCACTCTTAAATTCCAATCTGATCATGTTCTGTGTTATCTAAAACTTTGATATTGTAGTATTAATGTCACACTACAATATCCAACCAACACTTTGGTTAAACAACATCACAACAAGTAGATCAAAGTCTCCAAAGTGGCTGTCAGGAAAAATCTGGGTTTTCTGGGCCCAGACAATTTCGAGTACCTACTTTGATGCTCGATTATATATATGTTTTGGTCTTGGTTCATGTGGTTTGATGGTTCAAACATGTAGTGCTAGTGTCAATGTACATTACTAAAGCAAAAACTCAATTTATCATCAACATAATCATCATGAAACACAAGGTCAAAGTATGTCAGACAGTGATGTTCTTATTTTTTCTGGGTTTTCCAAAAAAAGTAAAAATCAATTCGGGTGGTCTACTTTGACCACCTTTTACGATCGATCTGTTGAGGTTATAAGAGATCTAAGGACCCAGATCTGTAGTCCATCATACAAGCTACAACATGGTTACAAACACAACATCAAACAACCTAACACCTGTCAGATTCGAGCCTCACAAAAGGTTGTCAGACGCGGTAAAAGGCTTTCTAGGTTACCCAGAAAGTTCATGGTCATGTCCGGTCAACGGGTTTTGACCATGAATAACTTCAAATACAGACATTAAATGGTATTGATTCCACTTGCATCTTAAAGACCACATACCAGGCTACATGTAACAACTTTAAAACAACAAAAATAGTAAACACAAAAAGATCTAGAGCGACTGACATTTCTTGTCAGACCACTGAAAATGTTCAAGAACAGATTTTGAAAACTTCAATTTTAAGACACTTTGAAGCTATGGATCCATGATGTAACATCATAGATCATCATAAAACATCTTCTAATACTTACATAAACACATAAACACGAAATCTTTCTTAGCAACTTGGATCAAAAATAAAAATTAGCTTTATACCTTTCTTGTCCAAATCTTGATCTTGATCTTCCTAATCTGTTATTGGTTGATCTAGGGCTGATTATGTGACTGATTCACTAAAGAATTTCGAAGGCCTTGGTGAGAGAGAGAGTAGGTGAGAGCTTGGATGCAATTTTGCAATTTTTTGTGAACTTTCTCTCTCCAAATCTATTTATATTACTTTGATTTATGCATGATCTGATCTTGCTGTCACATGGGGGTTGTTTTGTTGAGATTTCAATGCCACAAAGTCAATTGAGTTGGTGAACCACTAAAGCTTTAGCCATTTTTACAAGTTAGCTCATTTAAAATGTTAAAAGGGTATTTTGGTCACTTGCAAAATAAATTTAATGGCAAACTTGGAATTTGTACAAACCCTTAGGGTTAAACTTAAGGTCCTAACCCTTAGGTTTTAAAACCTTAGCTTCTAAAATCTCCAATTAGGGTTTTAATTAGAAAAATAAAATTTCTAAATTATAATTAGGGTTTGTAAAAATAAAAATTAAAATAACAAAAATATAATTAGGGTTTTCAAATCATATTAAAGTTTAATAAACACATTAGGCTTGCCAATTAGGATTAGGGTTTCCTAATTACGGTTTAGGATTCTCAAATTTTAAGTTAGGGTTTCCCGGCATACGATTAGGATTTTTAACAGTATGTTAGGGTTTCTAATCCTGAGATTAGGGTTTTTAATCTCTTATTTGGGTTTATAAATTTTAAACCTTATCCGATCAATCATTGAGCAAAATTTCTACACAGTACAAACACGTACTTATCAAAATAATTATTTTAATTATATTTTCTATCGAATCTCTACCCAGAAATTAGGGTTAGGGTTCCTATTCTCCGTTAAGCACAACTCTACTCTGATTTTATTAGTCAATACACAAATTGACCTTCTCGAGACTCGTATCACAGAAACTTGTCACAAAATTAATAATCAATATTAATATTAATTAAAAAAAATTATTCGTAAAATTTTGATTATTCGATATCTCGGGTTATCACATCAAACATCTACGGTCAGTCTACACTCTAAACCCGAATAAGGGAAAATAAAAGAGAAATACTCACCAGCAGGAATGGGTAAAATCTTAGCCAAGCCTCTGTCAAGCCCTGCGAGCACATACACATTCCACTGAGGAAATATGCAAAGGTATAGGAGCTCTAGTCAAACTCTCCAATACGGCCCACCTTCCGCGTGGCACTGACTAAAGTGAACGATACCGTGAAAGAGTTATCTGCCATGAAACAACCCCGAAGGATGATCGGGAACAATCGCTGAAGAATGTGATCCCTAGATCTCCTATTATCGGGTAATGGCTCACTCAACGCCCCACTCATGGTGTCTACACTAAAAGGACCAGTGCGGACTGTCCTACCTTTGAGGGCCTCAACCTAGACTCCTAGCAAGGATTTGACAGCAGTTGGGGAAATGTTAGTCACACAAGGCACTGGCGCCCCGAAAAATTTCATACCGGTGATAAACAACCAATCCATCGGCGTCATCATCACCTCGTAATCCAGCTAATGGAGAGACTGAGTCTGGTAAAACGAGCACTCAGACAATGCCTTGAGGTAAGCTAAGGGACAACGGTGGGGGAGGATGGAAAATAACGCCTCGAAACCCCGAGCATGCACAATGTAACGATCGAGAAATTTTTTGTAATTTATTTAAATATTTATTGAATTAAATAAATATTTTATTAAATTTATTTATTGAGAAAAATAAACAATTGATGGAATTGTGATGCAAGAATTTAGTAACTAAATTGATTAATGTTAATTAAATTGAATATTGGTAATTTTTATTTGAAGATTTAATTTAATGAAAATAATTAAATTAAATGAATTATTTAATATTTAAGAGAATAAGTAAATTAATAAAGTAATGTTTAAGTCTAATTTATTAATTAAATTAGATATATATTTTATTTATTAATCATAAGTATAATTATAGTAAAAATTATAATTATAAGTGTAAGCTAATTAAATGGGTTGCATGTGTGACAAATAAAAACTATATAATAAAATATTATTAAAATAAATTGGTGGGGGGGAATTTTTTGTAAAGCAAACGCAGCATTGTGGCCTTTGGCTTATTTTTAACTTACACAATCCTTTTTGGTTCTTACCTGACGTTCGTGGGTGAGAGGCCATATCAGTTTATATCTTCGCATCTTATTAATTTTTCTAGGGCTAGCTAAGAATACAGAGAGGAAAATACAGAGGAAAATTGAGGGTGAGAGCTTGAGAGAACTCTCTAAGATTGTCAAGAGGAAGATAAGGGTTTGCTAAATCAAGGTATAAACTATTCGTAATTTTAACTTTTAGTTTTGGTAGTATCTATTCTATATGATTTGGAAATCACGTTGGATTGTTGTAAATATATGTGCATACAGTTTCGTAAAAAATGTTAATCATCATATATGAGTGATACTTGATTATCAAACACGTGAAATTATGTTTGAGGATGAGAATTGTAATAACAGTGTATGTTCATGTAATATGGCTTAAGAAAGTACAAAATTTCATGTCCAATACCTGCTATAATCTATAAATTGATGTTGGGTTGTGTTAGTATGTTAAGAAACAGAAATAACGTTGTTTGAATCATTTTAATTGGTTAAGAAACGAAGTCGTGGCTATCGAATTCGTTAAAAGTGTAAAAAGTGAAGAAATAGGGAAAATTGTGGTTTTGAATCTCTAAAATTGAGTATATGTAGTGTTTGTGTTGTTACTTTGATGAATATCATGTTTATTGTCGTTATTACAAAGTTTAAGTTATTGGGTTTGTGAATTTCTGTGGATTTGGGTTGAGTTTGGTGTGTTGGTGCAGAACAGAGCTGATGCAGTTTTTGTCTGGGTGTGGCGCAGTTACGCCGATACCACAGACAGAAATGGCGCAGCTGTGCCGTTAGTCTTCTGTGTTTTTACACTAGCGCAGCTGCGCCGGTGCCAAGGCCTGGGGCAGCGCAGCTGCACCGTGCCCTGAGCCTAGGCAGTGAATTATGTTTGTTTGTGGGTTGTAATACAAGGACTTAATATAGTTTGGCATGCGTGTTAATGATTTTAAAACATAACGTGGACCATAATAACATATTTTAATGTAATGTAATATAAAGTGTGAAGATTTTGAGTGATTATTTAATTAGGTTATGTAATGAACAAAAATTGATGTTTACGAGAGTTAGAGATGAATGATAAGGTTTATGTTAGTTTATAGTGAGATTTCAGATTCGCTAAAATGGGTAACCTACATGGTTAGATGTTAAGTTAAGGGTATGACTTAAATGGTGGGTTAAATCCATAAAGTAAATGTTGATACAACTAATTGTTATTGCGATTTCAATGATATGTGTAGGGTAATTGGCGAACATTATTATACTTGTGTAGCTTACATACAAGGCAAGTTTCTGAACTTCATTCTCTTTATAATAAGTGCAAGTTCCTTATCCTAAACTTTTATTGAGCAAGTTCCCTAACTTCATTCTCTTTATAATGAATGCAAGTTTCATAGCTACGTTATCTTTTATGTCAAGCAAGCTTTCTATTCCTAAATTTTATATTACAGTTGAGCAAGCCTATTTATTCTATCTCGTGTATGATTGTACAAGCTCTTGTAATCTAGTTCGTTACATCGAGTGAGTTTCACTTTCCTAAATTCTTGAGATTGCTATTTAAAGCATATACTGTTTAAATTCAATGATTCAAATGAGATTGTTCTAATTCTTTTGAATGTAGTACTTTGCATATATACTATGTCTATTCAATTGTACATTATTGTTATTCGATCTTTGACTTAGATAACCTTGTTCAATTCCATATTATTATGTTGAACCTTAAAATAGCAAGCAAACTCTTATTAATTGAACTAGTCTATAATAGAATAGTGTTATAAAATTTTAGAACCACTGATAAGCTAGTTCCAAACTAAACTTTCTTTAGTGTAGAAATCCTAAAGTCAAACTGAGATGAAAAATCGTAATATAGGGGATTTTGTATGTGTTAGCGTTTAGATGTTTGTGCACAATACATGGTACAAAGGGCTGATCCCTCCTAAGTACGTAAGGAAGGGTCTGTATAGTCTAAATGACTGTTAAGGTTGAGGTAATAATAATACCTAATTATCGGGGACATATTCGTTGTCTTAAGACCCTCAGATATAAATCTTGAACGGTTCTCTATTCTTGATTCGCAGAACGAGTTCCTTATTATCCAGTAACCATTGTTTTATCTCATGTTATTACTATTATTATTCTTTATATTAGTGAGCAATTGTTTGCTCACTCTTGCAATTAACACTGCAGCTAAAGTTGAGAAAGTCAATGAGCCATCTACTAGCAAAGGAAAGGGCAAGATGTCCAAGTGTTGAAGATTTATGGGAATTGATTTAAATGAATTATGTTATAAGACTTATTTTATTTTTTGATGTATTCTGCAGACTTATGTAATAATTTAAGGTTAGATTACCTGGGTTGTTTTTAAGATGATGTAACCCTTTAATGGGAAGATTATTGTTTAAGTTATTTAAATTATGTCTTTATCCGTTGTTATGGGTAGTTAGATGTAATGGTTTTAGATAGTGACCACCAAATCTTGTGGGAATGGAGGACTCGGATTTGGGCCTCGGTACTCTGAGTGAAGGGTCTAGTACAAAAAGTGTATACTGAACCAGTTCCCTCGAGGTTATGTAAAGCCGGGAACCTGCATCACAAATGCAAATCAACATCAGAACCCTTGCTCCTCATTAATAGGAAAAAGAAAGATCAAATAAAACTTAAATCATTTTTATATAATTTTTAAATCCTTAATTCTATTTTTTCATAATTTATTTGATATATTTATTAAATAAATTAAATATCATTAATATTAATTTATTAATAAAATTCCTCACAAAATATTAAAAGTCATTAAAAATAACTTAAAATATTTTCTTACACCATAATATAATTTTTTGTGATTTTTCAAGTATTAAAATAATTTTTGAATAATTTATTTAATATTATAATTAATTAAATTAAATACCTTTTATATTTCAAAAATATTAAATATTTATGAAATATACTCAAAGTAATTAAAAATCCATTTTTGGACTTTAAAATAATTTTTAGGAATTTAATATTAATTTTTAATAATTAAAAACCATTTTTTTTCCTATTTAATAAATAAAATAATTGATTTAAGAAATAAACAGTCGCTAAAGGGTCCTATAGCGACGAAACTGTCGCTATAGGTGTTCTTGAGATGTTCATCAACAAACCCAGAAACGCATGTCAGACTACAGGGTGCTTACTTTGACCTACATTTAATCAGTGTTCTTGTTGATTTCTAGGCAGCTAATGGTGTTAGGATTGTAGTACTGATGTAGTACTACAACCACAAACTAAATTCATGGTCATTAATCAACATATCAGAGAGATCTAAGCTCTCCAAATTGATGTCAGACATGTTCTTCAATTTCTGGGTTTTCCAGAAATTGAAGAACCCAGAAATTGAAGAACAGTCGAGGTATCTATTTTGAAGCTTTAATACTAAGCTTTCTGGGCTCGGTTTATGTGATTTAAGAGTTCAGCCTTGTAGTAAGGATGTCAGGGAAGAATTCTATAACAACATATCATCATCACACCAAGAAGATCAAGGCTGGTCAAAGTAGGGGTCAAGAAACGATTCTTGAAGATCTGGGTTTCCCAAAAATCTTCATCTAGCGAGTTGGTCAACGGTTGTTTGACCGGCCAAATCTTCGATTCTGATATGGATCTGAGTGATCTAAAGGTTTGAAAGTGTAGCTCTCATGTCAGAATACAACCTTAAAGCAACAACATGACTTAAAACATAAATAACAAGTAGTATCAAGACATGCAAAAACGCTGTCAGACAAGATCTGGGTTTCTGGGTTGCCCAAAAACTCATTCCTGTGATCGGTCAACGTAGTTTGACTGCTCATATTTGGAGATCTAGACATGATATGACCATTATTCCAGTTCCAGATTGAAGCCTACATAGCAAGGAACAAATCCATAACATAAAACATACATAACACCTAACACACATAGATCTAAAAGCCCTGACATTTTACTGTCAGACAACATTTCAGAGCTTTTCCAGATTTTTCAAAACTTCAAAATCGTGTATCTAGATGTTATAAATCCTTGATCTAACAACCCAGATCACTTATTAACACCCTAATACACAACTTTAACCCACACCTTTCAACATCTAACATCAAATTCAAAGATTTTCACGATTTAGGGTTTTTATACCTTTTAGGCTTTGATCTTGATTCTGATCATCATGATCTGTTCTTAGGGTGATAATGACCATGCTAGAGACTGATCCACTTATGGATTTCGGATGTCGAGAGAGAGAGAGAGAGAGAGAGAGAGAGAGTTGTTTGAGAGCTAGAGCACAAATAAACCATATATGTGAACTTTCTCTCTCTTCAATTATTGAAATAATTGGATGCAAATGAAATGGCTGGTAATGAGGGCTGATTGTTATGATATAAGTCCCATATGGGGTATCTAGAGGCTCACTAACTCCAAATATGGCAATAATTGCAAGCTACTCCAATAATGCACGAAGGGCATTTTAGACTTTTCCATACATTTAAGGGTATTTTAGTAACTTCTACAAACCCTTAGGGTTTAGGGTTTAACCCTAAAATATTTGAAATTTAATTTTTAGGATTTCCAAATTTTAATTTTAAAAATAGAAAATTAATATTTCTAAATTATAATTAGAATTTTCTAATTATATTAAAATTTACTAATCATTATTCAAGCTTACTAATTAAGATTAATATTTTCTAATTAAAATTGCTAATTTAGCAATTAGGTTTCATAATCATGACTTAGGGTTTATAACCCAAGAATTAGGGTTTCTAAATTATTAAAAAAATCTAATTAATTATTAGGGTTATCCCTAATTAGGTTTGTATTTAAAATACATAAACCTTATACATAGCATTTAAATTCTCAAATTAGGATTTTAATATCCGAATTAGGATTTTAAATTGTCGGAACTGAAATTGGGGTTTTCAAAACCGGTTTTAGGGTTTCTAATCAATCGTTAGGGTTTTCTAACTGAACGCTAACAGTCTTAATATAATATTAGGGTTTGCCACTGATATAGTTTATCTGGTCAACCATTGACCTTTATACCACAAATTGTACACATAAATTCACATACACAGATGCATATACACTTATACTCTTAATCGTGAATAATTCATCACGAAAAATTTTAAGTCTATGAAATTTCTTTCCAAAAATGCCAAATCTATTCACTTATTTTCTGTCTAGGTTTATTATTTAACCTTTATTCAATATTTTAAGATTTAAATAATTTTCTAAATTCTTGGGTCGTCACATTCACCTCTTCTTCTAAAAATTTCGTCCCTGAAATTTACCTTACACCCTACACCATACACCATACACCGTTCATTCTCGTCATCACATGCTACCCAATACATTCCTTACAAGAATAAAAATTTTGAAATTGTGCTGAGGGGTTATATTGACTATTGTCTATCATTTTCGCAAAGGTTGTATGGAAATTCATTCGCAAACCGTCATAACTTATGGACATAGTGGGTAATTATCCTGATATGCCATGTACTTATTAAGTACTGCTGGTCGAATCTGTTTCTCGTCTCTGCCATAGGCATAAAATTTTACCTCAGTCTTATTAGATTCCGCACCAAAATAATTTGGTTCAGAAAATTTCTTTCAATGAACACTTAGAGTTTTCATAAACATTAGTCTAGCTGAATCGAATAGCATAGACTCGTATCAATAATTCAATTCAATCGAATTATTAGGTATAGCCAAACCCCGTTGGTAAATTAAAACTTTTAAAATTAGTTAAAAAATGACGACATTATGTCGTACTGTATTAACAGCCCGTTTAAAGATGCCGTCATTGTATGACTTTGTCATAACAATGACTTTATCATAACACATCATACAATAGTGGAACAACGATTTTAGATCAATTCAACACTAAGTATTCCCGTATTTATAACTCCATCAACTTTTTATCATCTCTGCACCAGGTTACATGGTACATACGTGATAAATAAAAATATATTTTGATATTTCAAATCATTATTTTCTAGCCGAAATAATTAGCATAGACTGTACTTTAAACCGTTCCAAAAATCTTTGCAATTTTATTTTATTACTCAACAGGTAACGACGTGTCGGTGGCCCGAAGTCCACTCATACACAATGGTCACCCGGAGTTGAGAATAAAAATTCATTTCAAAAAACACATAGTGCGTTTTTAGCTTGATGTCAAAATTTTGAGTCTAGCATAGCTAGGAGATTTGAAAAACCTATGTCTCCACTAATAATCAATTGCTTAATCAATCTATCTATTCCTATTATCCTCAATATTCCATTCACACATAACTATACCCTGTTCGTCAAACTTACCACACTTATGAGTTCAGGAACTTGCCACAATCATATGAGTTTAAGAACTTGTCCTAGTCAGACCTTTGACGTCCATTCGCTGAGGGGTTCATAAACATTTCATATAATCATGAGTCACGAAAGTACCATAAGTATGAGTTTTAAGAACTCGTACTTAACCTTATATTCTCTACCTATAGTCTATCTATCTATTATACACATGAGAAAGGAATCACCCTCCCAACATGTATATAGCAAATAGCGCGACACAAACATTTCAATGATTATAAGTGCCAGAAACTAAGTGGTTGTTACGCCAAGTACAATTTCCCTCCCATACGAAGAATCATACAACTCAACTGCTGACATGAGTCCTCAATTGAAATCCCCACCTAAACCTACTCCCTTCTCAATACGAATTTCATTTAATCCGTATTCATAATCCTTTCCTGAAACTATACCAATTCATCGACATACAACAATCTTGTTGTAAACTTTTTAATCTTTCGCTTAATTCTTCTCCATACTATAACCTTATCAGATCACGGGGTGATCTCATTACGATTCATTTTTATGTCTTGATCATTTTGTTTTACGATATCCTATCGCTGAACTTTAAGTCTTATAGACTCGATCTATTCATCACTACTGTTCACTTTTTTTATCAGTGTTAGGGAACTCTGTATCTTTTATAACCCGTCGAGATTCGTCTTTAAATCTTACCGACACACTAACCCTATTTGAGTTAGTACTTATCCTAATAAATGCGGTTATTAGTCTCAGGTAACCCAACCTAAGGATTATAACCAACAGCTTTGATACCAACTATGAAAGCCCCGAACCCGGGTCCCAAATCACCGCGCATTCAGTACAATCATTCTATCACTATTACAATCATTCAATCACTATTGCGGACGATATAAACATAAATTGCTTATACAATATATTTACACACTAATCCCAAGGTCGAGTAACCTTAACTTGTACACAATTTATAAACTAACATATAACATTATTATCATACAATTCTACTACAATTAAACTGCACATAAAATCCCAAGCTAAACTTGACTTTATCCTTTCCTGTATCCAACGTATACTTCTTAATCTGCAATGTTAATCATGATATAGCAAGGGTGATCATAAGTTTGCCCAGCAAGTATAAATTTATTTAAGGATATATCATGATGAAAAGAATTAAATAATAAGCTGGCTATAATTCTACAATATAATTGAGAACTATCATGAACAAACTTTCATAGCTGAATGAACATTGAACATGAACACAACAATTATATCTGGACCGAATGGTAATAAAGGTGATCAGCCTTTCATACCTGATGAATACATGCACTATGCACAGAGTGCGAATAAATAATTCATGGACATGGCAATCGGTAATGATTAACCACAAGTATATCTGAATGAAACAACTCGAGGTCGAGTTAAGAAAAACTTGTCTGAACCGTTGATTACCGCTATGCAATTTATCTATCTTTATCTGAAAACCTAATATAAATAATATCGATCTACAAATTAGAATAATATCATCACAATATTTAAAATAACCTAAACACAGTATCACATAATCCTATCAGTCTATAACGCACAGAAAACTTAACCTCGAGTCAAACTATTACAGTATGAGTCGAGTTCGGTATAATTCTAATATCTCGACGGTCTAGTCGGACAATCGTCGAGTGTAAGTTCAATTAAACTCTTTCTAAACGCTTAACAAATATCTCAGATAATTTTAATATCAGTCAAAATAATTTTTTCTAAGCTCGTAATAATTTTCAAGTAATTATTACTATTTATCATGATTTTTCAATCATTAATAACACATTAATATGAATTAAATACTACTTAAGTCTATTATCATTAATATTTATTTAGTACTAAATATTAATGAAATACATGTCATAATATTGTAATATATTTATAATATTTCAAAGTATTTTTACTACCTTAAAATTACATTTATATAATTTTTAAACCGTTAAATCTATTATCCGATAATTGCTATTAATATTAAAATATTAATATTTTCATGACAAAATATCAAAAGTTATCTTTCATAACTTAAAATATTTTTTTTATAACACTTAAATCAATTTTATATAATTTTTAAATCATTAATTCTATTTTTATATAATTTATTTAATATATTTATTAAATAAATTAAATAGCATTAATATTAATTTGCTAATGAAATTCCTCACAAAATATTAAAAGTCATTAAAAATAACTTAAAATATTTTCTTATCCCATAATATAATTTTTCGTGATTTTTTAAGTATTAAAATAATTTTTGAATAATTTATTTAATATTATAATTAAATAAATTAAATACATTTTATATTTCAAAAATATTAAATATTTATGAAATATACACAAAGTAATTAAAAATCTATTTTTGGATTTTAAAATAATTTTTAGGAATTTAATATTAATTTTTAATAATTAAAAACCATTTTTTTCTATTTAATAAATAAAATAATTGATTTTAGAAATAAACTGTCACTAAAGGGTCCTATAGCGACGAAACTGTCGCTATAGGTGTTCTTGAGCTGTTCATCAATAAACCCAGAAACGGATGTCAGACTACAGGGTGCTTACTTTGACCTACATTTAATCAGTGTTCTTGTTGATTTCTGGGCAGCTAATGGTGTTAGGATTGTAGTACTGATGTAGTACTACAACCACAAACTAAATTCATGGTCATTAATCAACATATCAGAGAGATCTAAGCTCTCCAAATTGATGTCAAACATGTTCTTCAATTTCTGGGTTTTCCTGAAATTGAAGAACAGTCGAGGTATCTATTTTGAAGCTTTAATGCTTAGCTTTCTGGGCTTGGTTTTTGTGATTTAAGAGTTCAGCCTTGTAGTAGGGATGTCAGAGAAGAATTCTATAACAACATATCATCATATCATCATCACACCTAGAAGATCAAGGCTGGTCAAAGTAGAGGTTAGGAAACGGTTCTTGAAGATCTGGGTTTCCCAAAAATCTTCATCTAGCGAGTTGGTCAACGGTTGTTTGACCGGCCAAATCTTCGATTCTGATATGGATCTAAGTGATCTAAAGGTTTGAAAGTGTAGCTCTCATGTCAGACTACAACCTTAAAGCAACTACATGACTTAAAACATAAATCTCAAGTAATATCAAGACCTGCAAAAGCGCTGTCAGACAAGATCTGGGTTTCTGGGTTGCCCAGAAACTCATTCCTGTGATCGGTCAACGTAGTTTGACCGCTCATATTTGGAGATCTAGACATGATATGACCATTATTCCAGTTCCAGATTGAAGCCTACATAGCAAGGAACAAATCCATAACATAAAATTTACATAACACCCAACACACACAGATCTAAAAGCCCTGACATTTGACTGTTAGACAACATTTCAAAGTTTTTCCAAATTTTTCAAAACTTTAAAATCGTGCGTCTAGATGTTATTGATCCTTGATCTAACAACTCAGATCACTTATTAACACCCTAATACATAACTTTAACCCACACCTTATAACATCTAACATCAAATATAAAGATTTTCAAGATTTAGGGTTTTTATACCTTTTAGGCTTTGATCTTGATTCTGATCATCATGATCTGTTCTTAGGGTGATAATGACCATGCTAGAGACTGATTCACTTATGGACTTCGGATGTCAAGAGAGAGAGAGAGAGAGAGAGAGAGAGAGAGAGAGAGACAGTTGTTTGAGAGCTAGAGCACAAATAAACCATATATGTGAACTTTCTCTCTCTTCAATTATTGAAATAATTGGATGCAAATGAAATGGCTGGTAATGAGGGCTGATTGTTATGATATAAGTCCCATATGGGGTATCTAGAGGCTCACTAACTCCAAATATGGCAATAATTGCAAGCTACTCCAATAATGCACGAAGGGCATTTTAGACTTTTCCATACATTTAAGGGTATTTTAGTAACTTCTACAAACTCTTAGGGTTTAGGGTTTAACCCTAAAACATTTGAAATTTAATTTATAGGATTTCCAAATTTTGATTTTTAAAATAGAAAATTAGTATTTCTAAATTATAATTAAAATTTTCTAATTATATTAAAATTTACTAATCATTATTCAAGCTTGCTAATTAAGATTATTATTTCCTAATTAAAATTGTTAATTTAGCAATTAGGTTTCATAATCATGCCTTAGGGTATATAACCCAAGAATTAGGGTTTCTAAATTATTAAAAATAATCTAATTAATCATTAGGGTTATCCCTAATTAGGTTTGTAATTAAAATACATAAACCTTATACATAGCATTTAAATTCTCAAATTAGGATTTTAATATCCGAATTAGAGTTTTAAATTTCCGGAACTGAAATTGCGGTTTCTAGAACAGGTTTTAGGGTTTCTAATCAATCGTTAGGGTTTTCTAACTGAACGCTGACGTTCTTAATATAATATTAGGGTTTGCCACTGATATAGTTTATCTGATCAACCCTTGACCATTATACCACAAACTGTACACATAAATCCACATGCACAGATGCATATACACTTATACCCTTAATCGTGAATAATTCACCACGAAATAATTTAAATCTATAAAATTTCTTTCCAGAAATGCCAAATCCATTCACTTATTTTCTGCCTAGGTTTATTATTTAACATTTATTCAATATTTTAAGATTTAAATAATTTTCTAAATTCTTGGGTTGTTACATAAATCACAAAACAACTAAATTTGTTCTCATAATTTTTATATTCTTACCATTTTTCAAAGTTTCGTCAAATTTCATGAAATCAAAAACTACATATTCGGTATAACACCAAATCAGTCCGTTTAATTTTTGTTCTTTTCGTTTTTACATGTATAAACATAATCAATTATCAATTAACCGATTAATATGCAATTGAAGCATGAATTTTCGTACTTTAAGCCATATTCATATGTTCTTAATCTCTTAACTATAAAATTCCAATTTAAACATAATTACATGGATTTGATTACTCTAAAGCATATATAAATCATATATAATTGAACTATACATGTTAATAAACATCTAACATCAAGTTTTTAACAAATAACTCATGAATTTGGATTAACAGAGAACTTAAGTATAAGTTCATGGAGGAAACTTAAAAACATAATTTAAAACTAGGGTTAAGAAATTACCCTTGCTAACTAGGGTTAAAACTGTACCCTCTCTAACCAAAATTCACACTTTGTAAATTTCGCATACAACTTTTCCTTCCTTAGTGTTTCCAACACTATCCTTAGGTGCTCAGCATGATCTTCTGGCGTCTTAGAATAGACAAGAATATCATCGATAAACACCATGACGAACTTGTTCAAATATTGTTTGAACACTCTGTTCATCATATCCATAAAGGCAGTTGGTGCATTAGTCAACCCAAATGATATCGCCAGAAACTTGTAATGACCATAACGAGTCCTGAATGTCGTCTTTGGTACGTCTTCATTCCTAACCATCAGCTGATGATACCCCATCCTTAAATCTATTTTAGAAAAATACTTTGCCCCTTTCAACTGATCAAAAAGATCATCGATCCTGGGTAATGGGTACTTATTCTTTATCGTTAACTTGTTCAACTCTCGGTAGTCGATACAAAGTCTTAACGATCTGTCCTTCTTCTTGACAAACAGTACCGGTGCTCCCCACGGCGAAACACTCAGTTGAATGTACTTCCTGTCCAACAGTTATTGCAACTGCACCATAAAATCCTTCATCTCCACTGGCGCCATACGATACGGTGCCCTGGAAACTGGTGCCGCTCCTGGCACAATGTCTATTACGAACTCGGTCTCCCTATCCGGCGGAAGACCCGACAACTCACTTGGAAATACATCCCTGAATTCACTCACTATAGGTATTTGGTCCATGGTCGCTCCCACTCTCTGAGTATCAACAATATGGCACAGATAACCTACACACCCCTTCCTCAACAGTTTCCTAGTTTGCGTCATGGCAAGACAACACGAATGTCCCGGCGATTTATTACCGTAAAATATTACATGAGGTTGTCTTAACGTTTTAATATTTACGCTCTTCTTTTGACAATCTATAATTGCCCCATGGTTAACCAACCAATCCATTCCGAGAATTACGTCAAATTCTCCTAACTTTATCGGTATCAAATCTACCGATAATTTACAACCTCGTGTGTCTACGCAACAACTCCTATGCACATCTTCAACATGAATTATTTATTCGTTTGCTACCTTAATATTTAAAGTATCGGCAACTTTTCGGGAAGTAATCCTAATCGTCTAGCAAAATCACATGCGATAAATGAACAAGTAGCAACCGAGTTAAATGGCACGTATGCATTTAGGTTGTTGATCGGAATAATACCTCCGACTACGTCCCTTGAGGCCATCGCATCTTGAACGGTCTTATTAAAGGTACGGGCCATTGGCCTACCCAGCTGCGTTGGACCCCCAATAGTTAACTTACTGCTACTGGCACCCTTATTCCCGTCTGTCCCCTTCTTCGGGCAGTTCGTTGCCATGTGGTCAGTTGACCCACACACAAAGCATCCGTGGTTCTTGTAATAACCAAAAAATTTTAATATAATTAAATAATAAATTTTGCATTTAATTTTTTTTGTAAAGGTAAGATTATGTGCAAAGAAAAGAATATGTATTTATGTGATAAATAAAATTTATTTATTATATGAATAATTATAAATGAATTCTTTTAAGAATTATTGATCATTATAAGTTATATTCTTATTATAAATTAATTTTGTAATAAAAATATTTATTATTTATTTTCCATGAAAATATGATTATTATATATATGATATGATTATAAAGATTATTATGATATGTATTTTAATATATTAGTTAAGTTGATTATTTTAACTTAATTAATAAGGGTTTATATGAAGGTTATGTTGGATATGGATTCAAAACCCTAATTCTGGATTTTGAATTAGGAATGAGAATATTAATATAATATTATTTATATTTCAGTAATATAAACATGCTTGATATGTGTGTAATATTAATATGTGGAACAGTTATAGTAACACAGTGCAAAACCCTAGCGTTACTGATAAACTATAATGCATGAGTCAATTATGACTATAAGATTTGTTAAGTTATTGTGTAATGTAATTTATGGAAATTATTATATTTAATGTTAATTAGGTAAACCCTAATTAAAATTTAGAAACCCTAATTACTAAATTAGAATCCTAATTGCTAAGTTATAATTATTAATTTAGCAAGGTTAATGGTAATTAGTATATTATAAAGTCTAATTTACAAATCCTAGGTAATTAGTAAACTTAATTTAATTAGGGAACCCTAATTCACATTTTAGAAACTAAGATTTCCATTTTAGCCCTAATCTCAAAATCCTAGAACTTGAACTTTTGGAGCTTTAGGGTTAAACCCTAAGGGTTAAATTGAATTACCAAGATTGCCACTAAAAGTAAAAGACAAATGACCAAACAACCCTTTTGATTATTTTAATAAGGTGGAGTGTAGATCTAGCCCTAGTAAGGAGTTGGTGACCAACTCTAGCTAGCCATGTGGTCTAGTAGCAAGCTTTAATCATTCAAATTTGATCAGTCATAGCATTACACCATATTATATATAGATTGAGAGAGAGAAATGTTACTAACTTTGTTCATTTTTACACCAACACTCAACCAAAACTCTCTCAACTTAAAACCTCTGAAAGTATCTTGCTAGACCAATCCCTAATCAAGCCCCACTAACACTTGTAGCAGATCAAAAGCTCAGATTCAAGAATTTGTCAAGAAAGGTAAAACCCTAAAACCTAAAATGCGATCTTTGATTCCATGTTAGATGTTAGTTTTTGTGTGTTAAACATGTTGTTTGTAGTCCATATAGTTGATCTGGGTTGGTAGAGGATAGATCAATAACATCTAAGTGCACGAATTGGAAATTTTTTAAAATCTGAAAAAGGTTTAAACTGTGGTCTGACAACGAATGCCAGTGGCTCTAGATTCTTTCCTGAACATGGTTTTTGTTGTTTAAAGGTTTAAATATGTAGTATGATATGAGGTATGTACTCTGGAACTTTATGCAAGGTCAGATTATAGGCAGATTGCATATTACTGATGGTCAAATGCCGTTGACCAGCCATGACTAGGCATTTCTGGGTAACCCGGAAACTGCCCAGGAAGGCCTGACAAGATATTTGCAAGTCTTGATCTTGCAGTTGGTTGTTTTGTTGTTCTTGTTATTGTAATAGAATTGTAGTATGTTATATGAACTTCAATATTATGCCTTTAGATCACTAAAACATCAAATAGAGTTAACACAGTGGCCGGTCAAAGTAGGCCAGATGATCACGACTTGTGTTTTATGGGTAACCCAAAAAACTAAAGACCGTGATCTCTGATATGGTTTGACCGACATGGATCTTGATCGTGTATTGTTGTTATATGTATATTATGTTATAGATCTATACCTCTACATGTTAGCTACACACTACAACTCTTAGATCACTAAAATATTACACGAGTGACATGTAGTGGAAGCCCAAAGTAGGCTAGTCGAACTGTTCTTCATTTCTGGGTAACCCAGAAAATGAAGAACAACTCTGACAGCTACTTTGAAGACTTGGATTTTTTAATTGTGATGCAGTTTGTTCATGATTGTTGTTGGATCTTGTAGTATTACACTAGTACTACAAGATCAAGGTATTAGCTTTCCCAGAATCACATTGGACCAGTGTTTAATGATCGGTCAAAGTAGGACCCTTGAACACTGCATTGTCAGTGTTCTTGAGCTCAAGAACATCAACATCGACAGAAAGTGTCGCTATAGCCTATAGCGACGGTTTCTATTACTTTTATTTTCTAATTTTTGGAAAATAATTTAAAAATAGAAATAAATTCTAAAAATCATTTTAAAATAGTAAATAAATTTCGAAAATTATAAAATCTGTTTTGAAAATTATTTTAAGTCAAAAAGATTAACTTTTAATAATTTGGCATATTTTCCATAAATATTAGTAATTATTTGAATATTATTTATTTAATAAATGCACTAAATAAATTAACTAAAAATAATTTTATTATGTTAAAAATCATTTTAAATGATAATAAGGTATTTAATAATATTTTATGTTATAAAATGTAACTTTCAATATTTTAAAGAAAATTTTATTAATTATTTAATATTAATGATATTAGATTTATTTAATAATTATATTAAATAAATTAGTTTAAAAATAATTTTAATATTATAAAAATTATTTTAAATGAGAATAAAGAGTTTAAAGATATTCTAAGTTATAAAATATAACTTTTAATATTTTGAGATAAATTTCATTAATTATTTAATATTAATGATATTAGATTTATTTAATAATTATATTAAATAAATAGATTAAAAATGATTTTATTGATTTAAAAATCATTTAAAAAGGATATAAATGGTTTTAAAATATTTTAAGTAATTATAAATGACTTTTAATATTTTAGTGAATAATACCTTAATATTTTAATATTAATAGTAATTGTTTAAAAATGATTTTAAATGTCTTAAAAATCATTTAAGGGTAATATTAATACTTTAAAAATATTTTGAGTTATTATAAATAACTTTGATATTTTGGCCATGGTTGCATTAATGTTTTAATATTATTTAAATATTAATGATAATGGAATTATATAATATTTAAATCATTTAATAATGATTCTAGAGTTTGAAAAATCAAGATACATTATAATAATTATTTATAAATTATTATAAGGCATTTAAAAATAATACGACTGGTATTTAAAATATCCAGTATAATATTGAACTACATGATAGAGTTTTAAGCTTGATAATTACCCGATAAAGCCGTCGGTACACCGAAATATTACCAAAATTGAACTGAACCTATATAGTTTGACTGTTTAAGTATTTGTTTATGTCTTAATGATTAATATAACTATGAGACAATGTGATTAGGATATGTGTTGACTGTAAATAACAGTACTATGTGTTATGATATGTTATTCTAATCAATAGAACAATCTTATAAATGATAGGTCATTGAATTAAAGATAGAACTAAGTTGTGTAAGCAACAGACAAGACAAGTTTCTTAATTCTCACTCTTCTATTTGAGCAAGTATCTGAACTATCCTTTACATTGTGCAAGTATCCTATCTTTGCATTTTTTTTATGCAATGGACATGAGTAAGAAAGTTTCAGAATTATATTATTATTATTATGCTAGATTACTAACCCTATTGTTATATATAATATATTCGATCATTATTTATCAACATGATATTATATAATTCAGATATATATTCTGTTCGTTAATTTCTCAATATGGTTATACAAGTGTCCTCACTTGGATAATCATCGTCTTTAATCACATGTTGATATATTTATATATACTTATTGATTCCCCGTATGTATACATTAATGAAAAGTCGTCTAAACTATTTGATCAACTAGACAGATTTAGAAATATCGTTGAATATGATAAAACTTTTTTGTATCCAATCAAATTGTTTTGATTCGAATTCTCGACTAAGTATGAACATCTCTAATCTGGAAAAAACTCACTACTACAAAACAGTAAATAGACAACGCAAAAAAAAACGTAATTTCAGTCAGACAAACGTCGTAATTAAGAGTCATCTATTTGACACCCTTATACAACGTTTTTAAAATGTTGTAGTTAAGCACATTATACAACGTTTTTTAAGAAAAAAACGTTACAGATTTATTTTCCATAAACTAACAGATGCTTAAAAACGTTGTAGAATGTATGATTCCACAACGTTTTCTGGATAAAAATGTTGTAATTTAATATATCAGACAACGTTTAGGCATATTTACACAACGTTTTTAAAATGTTGTAGATTAAAAAAAAAAAGAAAAAAAGTTATAGTTCACCTACATTACCAATGCTCATACAATATGCTAACGCTTGAAAGATTAGCATATTGTAGCCTAAAAGATTAAAAGAGTTGTAACTTGTTTCAGTTTTTGAACTCCATAATGATCCTGTAAATCAAAAAAAAATGAGATACAAAACTTGTTTAACTAATATTGGTCTGTGCCATCAATCTACTAATATCATCTGCCAGTACATAGAAAAAATGAGATACAAAACTTGTTTAACTACTATTTCTCCAAAACCTGAATGGGCTGAATACTCAAGGTCTTCAACCTTACAAAACTCCACAACTCTGATGTTACCCTTGATTATTCTCCAAGGGGCTCTCTCTTTTGAACCACTTTCACTTATATACTCCTGATGGCCCTATTAAAAACAAAATGTATAGCTAAATTAAAAATCAGTCAAAGTATCATCTTATACAACAAAAATTTTACAGACCAGGAACCTGTGAAGAGTAGTACCTGTCTCAAATACGCAATTCCGTCACCCAGCCAAGAAATTCACAGTTCTCAATATGGATAGATCGCTGTCCGATACAAATGCTACTGCCTGGTGAGCATCAGGACCAGCCGTGTCAAGGTTATTAAAATTATTAACTCAGACTAAAGTGGTCTGATAGCAAAAGTGGTCTGATCCTTTCTGATATTACATGAAGGCTTCTTAGCCAACCTTGAGTGGTCAATCTACAAGTCAAAACTATGAAGATTGCAGTCATGAATGATATACATGACCACTTAAATCTTTATATCCTCCTAGAGCCAATTACAACAACCAGCAAAAATATTTAATCAGAATCGAAGACAACCCTACTTACAAAATTCCAGTTGTTATCTAAATATACAACTCCAGACAAACAAAGAATACTGCATTGAAGTCGGTAGACAAAATAAATTGATGACTCTAAAAAAAACTTTTACATCCACAATGCATATAGAGAGACGATAAAAAAATTAACCAGCTTCACTTACCACTCGCAGGAAAGAAACCCAAAATCCTGGTGGAGATGATGGAGCACCAAAAGGATTGTTTAGATGCGAATCTGTGACAACATATAGATGTTTTGCGATTACGAATAAAAATCTGATTGCATGATATTTGACAAAGTGTATGGAGCCTAGCAGGGAAGGACAACTACATTGTTGGTGAAAAAGGAACAACTTAAACAATATTGTAAATTGTAATATTATAAATTATAATATGCAGATAATGCAAATCAGAAAATAACAAGAAGGAATACCTCCATATATGTTGTTGGTATATGTTTGCAACCAGGGCCTTACAGGTAATGGTCTCCCAAGAGCATTTATGTTAATAGTCATATTTGCATCCGCTGTATTAACAATGTATTAACAACTACATTGTTTGTGAAACTAATCTACTGAGAAGAAATAAAATCAGGTTGAAGAATTATAGATACCTATAGGTTGAGGAAGCACCACGCTGATTTGCAGCAAGAACTCTTGTTCCAGATGCCTGAATAGATTAGACAGAAGGTGGTGGAGTATTTGGGTGCCCAGATTCTTCTCCTATAGTTAAAGGAGAAGTTGGGCCACTTACCGTAATGGAAGGAGTTTCACCTTCCCCTCTCTGACTTAGAGAAGACGAAGCAGGAGTAGAAGGTTCATTAGAATTTGTTGAGAACACCAAATAATGAGGACCTTGGCCTGATGACCTATTCCTATGACCATCCTTCCTAGCAATCTGGCGAGCCCTACCCATGGCAGCTGCAGTGGCTAAGTGCTGAATGATAAGCTTTTCAAGTTCAGTATCAGTTGCACTAATTGGTAACTGCATTAGACAAGAGAAATAGATAAGATGACTGAGTTCTAATGCATGTAACAAAAAATCATTAAATATTGAGAAAGTGATGGAAAATTTTCAAATTGCATATAAACAGACTACAAACATGCTGCAATTCGAAATCCCCCAAAGTAGGATGACGAAATATTGCGGTATTCCTAGAAGGATTAGTCCTAATACTCCACTCCCTCTCTATCGCATCGAGCAATTCTTGGCTGCCAGTGCACAGACAATAAAAATCTCTTGTCAAAGCTGAGTATTAAAAAGTCGGCTTATTAGCAACAAAAATAACAAAGTGATAGGATAATGCAGCATAACCTGTTGGGATCCTTCAAAGAGATGGGTTGCCAACACATTGTGCATTGGGAACTTCTCTGGCCTGTTGAACCAAGTTTTTTTTAGGGACAGAGGTAGTTATATATTCCCAAGTTAAATCTGTACTCCCACTGTCAACAACATAAATCCCTTCAAAAACATTAAAATTAAGTACCTAAATTACTTGTATTCACAACCTAAATTACACCTATACAAAAATATCGCTTTACAGGTTTGAATTTACAATAATATCCTACGTAAACTCATTTTATACCTCAAAATTACTAATCACTTGCACATGTAACATATATTCATGTATTCTTTCCTACTCTACTAAAATTACTGATGTCAATTTGAAATAAATCTCTCCCCGTCACACAAAAGACTTCAATCAGTACTCTATGATTAAAATAACACCCACAAAAGTCAATGGAGTATCTGCCACATTTATGCAAGTAAACCATGAAATAATGAAGACATTTTACTATTATTACTGATTGGCATCATTGCCAAATGCTTCCCTTAACCAATTTATACAATAAAATATGATCAACTTAAAAACAAAAACCATCATATAATAAAAATGTTGTAGAATTGCTAGATGCTGGAGTCCAGACAACATTCACCTAATAAATAACAAGACTTCACATATAAAATAACATAAATGAATAAGTGTACCTATTTTGCCATACTACAAGCTTTTTCAGAGGAATTAAGAATCTCATAGTAGAAAACTGAGAAACTGAGTGCTAGCCCCAATCTTATCGGATGTGTTGGAATTTGCCAGTGCAATATCCTTCAAGAACAGAATGCGCTCAAAAAATTAGAAATATAAAATACCTGAGCAGCCTTATAGGAATTCATAGTATCCTCACCAGCTTCCTTCCGCTGATCTCCAACTTTAAACTCCGTCATATACCTATGATAATCCCCCTTCATCTTCAAATAAAACACCTTCGACTCGCTCGTGGAAGCCGACGGCACCAGATTCGACTCCAATATCATCTACAAATCGCTGGAGAGAAACAAAGAAAAGCAGCTCATCACTTTCCCCCGACAGTCGAGAGGCAAGAGGGCAAGAGGCTGAAGTTTGGAATCGAGATTTCAGATCTGGCCTCTGAGAGACTAGGAGCGGCTAGGGCAAAATGGGAGAAAACTGGAGCAATGTTATAAAATTATTTGAAGTTTTCAGTTCCGCATAATTTTAATAGTTCAGTTAGAGCTCCGTGTTTTTATAATAGACAACGTTTTAAAAAAAAAAAACGTTATTTAGTTAAAATAAAAAAAAATATCCTTTTAAATAGATAACGTTTTTGCATATATATGTACAACATTTTTTTTAAAAATCTTGTAAAAAAAAATACCACAACATTTTTATAAAAAACGTTGTGGTTTAAGTATTGTCTATTTACTGTTTTATAGTAGTGACTTTTGTGCGCCAAAGGAGGATATGATGAACGAGAATGTCGTTCTGGTATATAGTATTGATCAATACAGGGCATAATGGGCTGATCACCCCCCGTGCCTGTAAGTTATGACGATTTACAGATGAAGTTCTGTTAAATCTTTTCAAAAATTTGAAAACAAAGTTCATGGTCTGTCGACTGCTCGCCAATTATAGTCGGTACGTAGTTTCAAAATTTAAAATAGAAATGTTATGTTGTTTAGTGTTGCTTCAGTTTACTTCACAACTATTGCTTCGTTGTTGAAGTGTCATTCAAAGAAAATATTTAATCCTTTCAGTTAATGTTTATTGTTGCTATTACTTGCTGGGTACTCAAATGCTCATTCTTGCATAATTTAAATGTTTTCAGCTAAGTATGATCGACCTGAAGGTTTAGACAAGAACAAAGGGAAAGGAAAGCTAGCAGAATAAGTTTGTGTTATCTTATGTAATAACTAGACTTAAATACGTTGATGTTATTTATTATCTATCATGTAATGAAATGTTTTAAAGGTCGCGTACTTGGGATTTAGACAACTCTGATATGTAAATTAAGTTTGACATTTATGACATTATTATTATTATTCCGCTCAAAGAAATGGTATCGTGAAGCACTGAGTTCGAGTTTCAAGCACCTGAATTTGGGGGCATCACAATTCTTCTTTGGACTTGGACAGCTAGGCGCAATGTGCCCCTCATGTCCATAATTATAGCATATGGCCTTACCCTTGAGACAGACTCCTAAGTTAGTCTTTCCACAGGTTTTGCAGGCCTTCATCCTCCTCTTTGGGTCTCCTTGTTTCACTCCGGTAGTCCCTGAGTTAAACCCTTTCTGTTTCTCGCCACTCCCGCTGGCTCCTTCGATTTTCACTCCCCTATCCACTTTCCCTTTATTCTTCTTATCCTTGTGGTACCGGCTCAACGCCTCGCTACCACCTTCGGTGATTATCGCCTTCTCTAAAACGGTCCCAAACGTAGTACTTTGGAACACAGAAATACAGTTATAGAGCCAGGGTTTCAAGCCCTGCTCGAACAGTCGCGCCATCCTTACCTCGGTGTCCACTTGGTGTGGAGCAAACCTCGCCAGTTCATTAAAACTTGGCAGCGTATTGGGGAGCCGTCATATCCCCTTGTTTTAAGTCTAGAAACCGCATCTCCATCCTCCCCTGCATGCTCATGGGAAAGTAGTTCTCAAAGAATATCTCCTTGAACCTCACCCACGCTAGATTCTCGATCCCGGCCCTAGCCTGGTTGACCTCCCACCAAAAGTTGGTCTCTCCCTTCATCATATAGGTTGCAAAGGCAACCTTCTGGGCCTTGTCGACATTTGCTATCACAAATGCCTTCTTAATTTCTTTCACCCATGCTTGGGCTTCGATAGGGTCTGTAGTTCCTTTGAACTCCGGCGGACCCATGCTTTTAAAATCCCTAAACGTAGTAGCTCGTACTACACTAGGATTTACGAGAATATTAACCACAGTTCTATTAAACGCTGCTGTTAGCAAATTAACAAATTCCTGTATGGAGTTAATCGAACCTCCCTCCTGTTGATTTACATTAGCGCCTTGGTTTCGTTGTACTCTTCTCGGCGGCATTTTGTTGTTACAACAAACAAAACATTTCTTTATTATTCTTTTACTGTTAGTTAGTTATTATAAAAAAAATTAAAAAATAACTTAAACATTCATTACTCAATATGTTTGAAAAAGGCTTATATTGATTCATTCATTGTAGTGTAATACTACATCGGTTACATTACACAGCCTAAGCTGATTCCATTACTTTCCCACAATTGCTTTTTAAAAATTGGGATTTACAAAAGGCTACCCTTTGTTATACAAAAGATGGTTTTACGTCACTACTAGATACATAATATTTACATATTTAACTACTCTATCTACTAATAGATTACATTTGCCTCAAGGCATTATCAAAATCTGCCTTGGCAAGACCGGCAATAATATCACGGCTGATAGTCTGCCGCGTCTGCCTTGCCTCTACGGGATATCCAGCTACCTGTTGCTAGAAGTCCGCATGAGAACTCCTATGAATATAGGACTTTCTCCCTATCTTCTGCTTTTTGGTCATTAGCTCCCCCCTAAGCTCAAAAATCTCTTGTTTCAGCTCATGGACCTTGTCCTTGGCCAAAACTCTCTCATTGTGCTCCTGCTCCCACATAGACTCCACTTCTGTCTTATCCTCTAAGATAGCCTGGAGCTCTGCTTTTAGCTTCTTAACCTCCTGACAATAATGGATGTTTCTATCTAATACTAACATAAAAAGTGACATCATTGACTCCCTCGGAGCCATTTCTGCTGCTATTGCTACTGGGTTGAAGGATACTGCCTCCACCTCTTCCTCCAACATGCCGTCAAACACGAACATATAGTCTAGACTCTTTAAGTGATCTCCAGACTCAACCACCACTACTTCTGGCTCTGCTGCTATGGGGTTCGGTATGATCTTTACCTAATTAACAGACCCTTTGCTTACTACATGTACATCTCTATTTTCTCCTGACATCTATAACAACATAATAAGTTTGATTAGTAAATGTCAGTAGAATAATAAAAACACATAACATATATAATGCTTTTTTATAAGGTAAATTTCCATATTTTATTTCTTTGACTTTTCTTAAGGTTATGAATTAAGGTTTAAATCCTCCCTTAAGTTTTATAACCTAATGCTTTGATACCAACCTGTGACGCCCCCAAATCTGTGTATCTTCCAACCCAACAGATGGTGCTACACGGTGCTACAGTTCACATAAACATTTAATTGAAATGCCTCAAAAGAACGAATATGTCTTATATATATTCAAAATGATATTAACATTTCCCCAAGTTCATTATAACCATTACATTTGTCCTTGTTATAATACCAAATATTATTATTACAAACCTATACTATTACATAAGTAATCTACGGGTTCGCTTTAGCCTTCCCTTTATCCTTGCCGGATCCATCAGTCCATTCGACCTTAGCTGCATTCATATGGTTCAAGCAAGAGTGAGCCTAACTAGCTCAGCAAGTACAACAATTCTAATAAAACTAGCATGCTTGAAACATTGGAATCTTATATCTTTGATAACTGAACAATAGATACGAAGTACTTTTGATAATTCAAAATAACACTTCTTTTCCTTCAAAATATTTTACGAAGACAATATTAAGTAAAACATCAATTCCGGTCTAAGACCATGAGCATTTCATAAGTTCTTTGAAAAGGACATCCAGGCACGAAGTCCATAAATTCGGCATAGCTTACGAGCACGTCTAGGTGATCAGCTTATAGTACTCTATGTTGATCAACACTACATTCATTAAACGTGTATACATTTAAGTTGTAGCAACATCACGTGCCTGTCGTTTGACGACAAAACATTTTAGGATACTCAGTCTCCTTTTGAAAAACCACACAAATATTAGTTTGTTAAATCATTGACAATACTTTGTTAGATTATAAGAAATCCAACATATCGTAAGTCTAGCCGAAAGAATTGGCTTTGACTTCATCAGACATTAACTCATGTGTAAGAATACATGAATTACAAAGCTTGTCCTGATTGAACTGAAATAAGGTTTAGAACACTTGCCTTTAGCATCTGCTATAATTATAACACGTGCACTTTAAGTCCTTAAGTCTCTACAGTAGATGATAACATCACATAATCACATTAGGTCATGAATAATATACATGGTTCCTAAAGAATCTTACCCTTCTTCTCAATCTAATTAAGTATTAGATTTGTTATTTATTGGTTCCGACTTTCCGTTACGTCATTCTTATGTTCACATGCAATTGTCTTTCTTTAACCTTAAGTGATCATACTTAAGGCTTAAATACGTCTTAACAATATTACATTAATATCCTTTAGTTAATTATTCATCAACTACTATTCATGCTCCACATAGAAACTTTCTTTACGGTCTCGATCATAAGGCTGGTGCTGCGGCGCCAGTGTTCCTTTGCTATATCGCGCTGCGGCGCCATGTACTAATGCTAGAGAACCCGGACTCGGCGCTGCGGTGCGAGCCTCCTATGTTATGGCCGCGCTGCGGCGTGAACTAACAGTGGGTCAAGGCTTTGCTCGACCAAGCTCGGCGTTGCGGCGTGGGCTATTTGGCCTTGGGCTGGCGCCGCGGCGCCAGCTCTGTGCACCAAAAATTTTTGACAGACTTGAAATTTTGTGAAACTCCCGGGCTCATAACTTCTTCGTTATAAGTTCGAATTGGCTCGTTCAAGAGCCTACGGTTCACAAATTATATGCTCTATGTGTTCATGCAAGAATTTCATCTATTTGTCTTTGTTAACTAAAAATTCACCTAGTAGTTCATTTTTAACGAAAACGATAAATGTTCGTGAACGTTCAACGCTCGTTTCTTCGTTCTAAGTCAGAATCCGGTCATTTTCGAGTCCAAAACTCTATAATGCCAAATAAGACCTATCTCCATCGAAAACCAACATTTTCTGAGTCCAAACACAAAATATGACTTCCATTCCGAGAATTTCATGAATTCGACGATTATCGTCCAATCGTGTGAATTCCGGCAAAACGTTGTTACTAATGATTTGTTCATCATTCCAAATAGATTCAATCCATTAATTAGACATCTCAACCTACATATTACAACAACTTATCTTTAAATTAGGTTATGGCTTATTCCTCATAAGTTCATAACTTAACAAATTATACACTACATGATTTCATTTCCTTATGACTTATTATTAATTTAAGTCATTTAAGCAACATCCTTACATCTTAACAATCACCCTATCTTCTTAAGGTCAACATAAGACAAGTTCATCATTGTTCTTCATGATTTTACAACTTATTTAGATTTAGATTACTTATTCACGACTTATACGGCTTAAGTCCATTAATAATCCATTTCTTAAGTGTTCTTAGCATACATGTTCATTAGGTTACACTTCTTTTATCACCCTATAATGGTAGAGATAGAAGAGATAAGATTATTTACCTTTGATGACTACTTCTTCTTCTTGGAAATCTAACAACTGAAGTTAAGCTTAATAGTGCTTATTCTCTCTAACCAATAAGTTTTTTTGTATTGGAAGTTGTTAGTGTTTTGAACAAGTAGCAAATGACTAGCAAGCTCCTTCTATTTATAGGAAACACAAGGTTAGGGTAGTTTAGTCATTATGCCATCCCACCTCCTTAAGTCACCAATCTACTTAAGGTACGAGGATACCCATACATGCTGAATCCTCTGCACAAGGAGGAACTCGAGGTTCGGATAAAGCCATTGTAGTACCTAAGCTCTAGTTGGACACAACTAACAAAATTCCTGATACCACCCATCTCAAAGAAAATCTAGACAACAGTGATATCAGAAAGAAGGTCCTTCAAATGGAAGAGACCTTTCGTTTTATTAAAGGAATTGGAGTGCACGAGAGTGTCTCATATGTAGACCTTTGTATATTCCCTGGTGTGCATTATCCAGAGAAATTTAAAACTCCTGACTTTAAAAAGCATGATGGGTTAGGAGATCCTTACACACATTTGAAGGTTTTCATTGGAGAACTTAGATCTTATGCAGTGGACGAGAAGCTCAGAATGCAGCTATTCTAAAAGAGCCTGACTGGAGAAGCCCGTTCGTGGTATACCAGATTAGACAACTCAAAGATCCATAGTTGGGAAGAGCTAGCTCATGCCTTCCTCACTTAATATAGCTTCCAGTCCAGATGGCTCCTGACCGGTACCAGATTACCAAGGTCAAGAAAAAGTCTAATGAGTCTTTCAGAGAATATGCTCAAAGGTGGAGGCGCCTTGCTGCTCAAGTTATTCCTTCTATGAATGAGTTAGAGATGGTGATGACCTTCATAGACATACAAGAAGCGCCTTTCTATGAGACAGTGTTAGCTGGTATTAGCAAACCATTCTCTGAAATGATTAAGCACGGGGAGATGGCTAAGATGAGATTGAAGTCAGGAAAGATTCAAGACCTAGCTGCCCTTAAAGTTGTTGTTGAGCACATCCAATCTGAAAAATTATGAAAATAACTCCCGGAGGGTCCATAAAAATAAAGAGGAGGATGTTTCCTTGATACTTTAAGGTCAGAAAAGCAGTCAGAATATGCCTATCCAAAGGAGAAATTATACTCCCTTTCAAGCACAGTCTTCAAACCCTCCATTGTAATAAGTGTTGTATACTAATGTTATGTATTAGATAAGTTATGAATTGTGTTTTAAGTTAAGGTTACTCGACCTTGGAGAATAGTGTGTCATGTAATGTATAAATAATTTATGTTTATAACTTTCGCAAATAATAATAGTTGTATAGAATGATCGAACCGGATCCGCGGTGATTTGGAACCTGGATTCGGGGCCCTCACATATGTGGGATTAGACAATTCAGTGGAGAGACACTATACGAGTATTGGAAAAGATTCAAAAAATATTATTCCAGCTGTCCACCACATCAAGTAGATGAACAACACTTGATTCAGTATTTCTACGAAGGGTTAGTACCGATGGATAGAAGTATAATCAATGCAGCTAGCGGAGGCGAGCTAGTTGACAAGACCCCAGAGGCTGCAAGGAATTTGATTGCAAACATGGCAGTAAGCTCACAACAATATGGCACTAGAACAAATCATGCACCAGTAAGGGTAAGCGAGGTAAGCACTTCTGATTATGGTCAATAAATTTCTGAATTAACTGCTATGGTTAGACAATTAGCTGCAGGTCAATTGCCAGTTGCAAAGGTTTGTGGAATATGTCTACAACCAAATCATAATACAGATAAATGCCCAACATTACAGGATGATGAGGTTGTGCAAAAAGCTAATGCAATGGAAAATTATCAGTCACAACCTCTGAAAAAGTATGATCCGTACTCGAACACGTATAACCCAGGATGGAAGGATCATCCAAATCTGAGTTAGGGGAACAAGCAAGCGGCACCACCTGCATTTCCACCTAGGCAGCAGGGCTTCCAACCAGCCTAACCTCGATATCAACCGAAGCAAGCAGTCCCTGCACCTACTGGAACATCATTGGAGGGTATGTTCAAAGCATTTATGGGAAAGACACAACATTACATGAATCAGACACAACAGTTCCAACAAGAGATTAAAACTTTGGTTCAAGATTTGAGGAACCAAGTAGGACAACTGGCTACAACTATGGGCATACTGGAATCCAGAGGCTCAAGAAAATTACCATCTCAAATAGTAGTCAACCCAAGGGAGAATGCAAGTGCCATAACTTTGCAGAATGGAAAATAGTTGGATACACCACCGACCCTCATAGATAGGGTTGAGCAAGTAACCAAATTGAAATCGAAACGGCACCAAAAACTGTACGAACCGCGCCAATTAAAACTGCGCCAACGATTTTGGCATATGTGGCAGTTTTAGGTGGGTTGAATAACCAAATTTATGATTTCGAATTGGTTACTAGCCAAAACCGCACGCATAAAACTGAAATCGTACCATGTGTGTGTATGTATGTATTATCTCTAGTAAATTTTAAAGTTACTTTTCACATGAACACGCTCAGAGAAAACCCTAGTCTTGCATTGTCATTTTTGCACCAATTGAAAGAAGATGTTAGAGGTTATAGAGTCAAAAATTAAGCAATTGGGTTTTGGAATTTTGAATTTGTTTGATGCGTTATTGGAGGGACTTATAGCTGAGGGGCTCGAGCACTTGATGCATTGGTTAATGTCAATGCTATGATAGTAATAGTCTAATAGATTAGTTTTCAAATTAGATATAGTTAGGATTATATTCTATAAGTCCTCCTTGCAATATATGAGATAGAATTTCATTCTATCTTCAGTATATACTTTTAATTTTTGGGAAACTAGATAAACATTCTTGCTTGTTATCGAATATATGGTCTCCGTTGTTTTATATAGCGTATGTTTTAGTTTTAAAGCATGCTTGATATAATTCTCATTGCTGACTCTATCACTAAGTTAATTGCTCGATATAAGTTTTATGTTAAATTTTATTGAAGGCTTAGACTTTTTTGTTGTTTCAATTGGTTTTGGAACCAAATTCGCACCAATTAAAATCGTACCACACACTTTAAAATCGTACCGCACCAATCACAAGCGGTTTCGTGTGCAGTTTTGAATTTTTCAAACCGCACCTAAGCGGTTTCGAGTTTGGTTTGGTCTTCAAACCGCACCAAACCGCACCATGCTCACCCCTACCCATAGAGTTTGAGGAGGAAGCAACTAAGGAGGAAATAGAAAAATTCAAGGTATAACCTAACCCTTCTAATCAGCTTAAAAACATTCCTCTTCCCTTTCCTCCCAAAAATTCTCAAACCTCAAAGAAAGATGAAAAAGAAAAAAAAAATTGGAAACTTTTAGAAAAGTAGAAGTGAACATCCCTCTCCTTGATGCAATTAAACAAGTGCCACGGTATGCAAGATTTTTAAAAGAATTATGCACTAATAAAAGAAAATTGTAAAATGATGAAAGAGTCGTAGTTGGAGAAAATGTATCTGCTGTTCTTCAAAGAAAAATGCCTCCTAAATGTAAAGATCCAGGAATATTCACATTCCTATGCAAAATAGGAAACACCAGATTTGAAAAAGCTATGCTAGATTTAGGAGCTTCAATTAATGTTATGCCTTTATCAGTTTATGCTTCCTTAAATCTTGGCCCTTTAAAAAATACTGGTGTGTTTATCCAATTGGCAGATCGTACTAACACCTGCCCCCGAGGGGTAATTGAAGATGTTTTAGTGCAGGTAAACAAACTAATCTTTCCTACTGATTTTTACATTGTGGATATGGAAGATGATACATCACCAAACCCTTCCCACATCTTGTTAGGAAGGCCCTTCCTGAAAACAATAAGAACCATGATCGATGTGCATAATGGGACCTTGACCATGGAGTTTGATGGTGAGAAGATTCAGTTTAACATCTATAAGGACATGAGGTACCCTAGTGATATAGGACAGGCTTTTGCTATCGATGTGAGAGACTCCTTGGTGCATAGAGCTTTTGAACAAACTACATAGCGAAAGTTTGGAGATTGCAATCACTAATAGTTTCGACATGGACAGGGAATAAGAGATTGCGCAAACCAAAGAATTGAAGGAGAATGTAGCTGTATTACATTCATTACCGAAACTCTCAAATAAGTTAGCAGTACATTCTATTCAATTTCCTGTTTCTCATCAAAAGTTACTACCTTCTGTTGTACAAGCCCCAACTCTAGAATTAAAATAATTACCTGCTCATTTGAAATATGTATATTTGGGGACGACTAATGTAAGAAAAATTGTTGAGAGTCCTAAGGGACCATGTTCCAATTTTTGGATGGACAATAGCGGATATCAAGGGTATTAGTCCTGTCATGTGTATGCATCGGATATTATTAGAGGATGGAGCTAAGCCTACAAGAGATGCGCAAAGGACATTGAATCCACCCATGATGGTGAAAAAAGAAGTGCTCAAATTACTTGATGTCGGTATCATCTACCTTATCTCAGATAGTTAATGGGTGAGTCCAGTGCAGGTAGTCCCAAAGAAATTCGGAATCATTGTTGTCAAGAAAGATGATAATGAGTTGGTGCCCACACGAATGCAAACAGGGTGGAGAGTGTGTATAGATTATAGAAAATTGAATACTGTAACAAGAAAAGATCATTTTACTCTTTTTTTTATTAATCAAATGTTGGAGAGATTAGTTGGGCACACTTAATATTATTTTCTAGATGGGTTTTCAGGATATAACCAGATTGTGATTGCAACCGAAGACCAAGAGAAGACCACATTCACATGTCTCTTTGATACTTTTGCCTATCGACGGATGTCTTTTGGACTGTGTAATGCCCCAGATACTTTTCAGCGATACATGGTAAGCATTTTTTCAGATCTTTTTGAAGAATGCATCGAAGTTTTTAAGGATGATTTCACAAATCATGGTGATTCTTTAGATGCATGCTTAGATAATTTAAATTGTGTTCTAGATAGATGCATGTAAACAAATCTTTTTCTAAATTGGGAAAAGTGTCATTTCATGGTAGAATAGGGAATAGTACTTGGTCATGTTGTGTCATCTAAAGGTCTTGAAGTTGATAAAGCTAAGATAGATGTTATATCTGTTTTGCCTTACCCCGTCAGCGTGCGGGAGATTCGCTCTTTTCTTGGTCATGCAGGATTTTATCGAAGATTTATCAAGGACTTCTCGAAGATTGCATTACCCTTATGTAAGTTGCTGCAAAAAGATGTGGACTTTCAGTTTAATGATGAATGCAAGGAGGCTTTTGACACTTGCTCCTGTCATTCAACCGCCAAATTGGAAGTTACCATTTGAGATCATGTGTGATGAGAACAACTATGCAATGGGGGCTGTTTTGGGACAAAGGATTGACAAAGCCGTTCATGCCATATACTATGCTTCTAGGACTTTGAATGAGGCTCAGATAAACTATTCCATAACTTAAAAAGAACTTTTATCTGTGGTTTTTGCTTTAGATAAATTTTGATCATATTTGCTTGGTACTAAAATTATAGTTTATTATGACCATGCTGCTCTCAGGTATTTACTCACCAAGAAGGATTATAAACCAAGGATTATTCGATGGATTCTACTCCTACAAGAATTCGACTTAGAGATCAAGGATAAGAAAGGTGCGGACAACTTAGTAGCAGATCACTTGAGTAGGTTATTCAGAGACGAGGAAGAGCTACCGTTACATGATTCTTTCCCAAATGAGCAGTTACTTTCCATCCATGATGAGATTCCCTGGTATGCATATATAGTGAATTATTTGGTAAGTGCATATTTTCCTAAAGAATTTTCCAAATCCCAAAAGGAAAAGTTGAAAAGTGATGCTAGACACTATGTTTGGGATGATCCATACTTATGGAAATTTTGTGCTGACTAGATAGTTAGACGATGTGCGCCTAACAGTAAATTTCAATCTATTCTTTCCTTTTGTCATTCTTATGCTTGTGGAGGACATTTTGGTCCAAAAAGAACTGCTAATAAAGTTTGGAAAGTGGTTTTTATTGATCGTCACTTTTTAAAGATTCCTATCTGTTTTGTAAAACATGTGTTAATTGCCAAAGGACGGGGAATATTTCTAAACGAAATCAAATGTCCCAAACTCCTATATTAGTTGTTGAGATTTTTGATGTTTGGGGTATAGATTTTATGGGACCTTTTCCTTCTTCCTTTGGGAATTTATATATTCTTTTAGCTGTTGATTATGTCTCAAAATGGGTGGAAGCTAAAGCCACTAGGATTGACGATTCTAAAGTTGTTGCAGATTTTGTTAGGACTAACATATTTGTCAGGCTTGGAACACCACGAGCCATCATTAGTGATCGCGGAACCCACTTTTGCAATAGGATGTTAGCGGCTTTGTTCAATAAATATAATGTTCTGTACAAGGTGTCTACATCCTACCATCCGTAGAGTAATGGTCAAGCTGAGTTGTCTAATCGTGAGATCAAATCCATTTTGGAGAAGATAGTCAACCCGAGCATAAAGGATTGGAGTCTGAGATTAGATGATGCACTTTGGGCCTATAGAACTGTGTACAAAACACCTATTGGGATGTCACCATACAAGATTGTATTTGGAAAACCATGCGACTTACCTGTTGAGTTGGAGCATAGGGCTTTTTGGGCAATCAAGCAGTGCAACATGAGTTTGGAAGCAACTGGAGTACACAAAAAATTGCAGTTATAAGAGTTGGAAGAATTGAAGAATGAAGCCTATGAAAGTTCAAAGATTTACAAGGAAAAGACCAAAGCTTTTCATGATAAGCAGATTGTGCAAAAAACCTTTATTGTGGGACAAAAAGTTTTGCTATATCATTCTCAGCTTAAGTTATTTCCAGGTAAATTGAGATCTAGATGTGTTGGTCCTTTTGTTATCACTAATGTGTTTCCTCATGGTGCAGTTGAGATTCAAAGCCCGAGCACAAACAAGATCCTTAAGATGAATGGACATAGATTAAAGCCTTTCTATGAGGGGCATCAGGTGGAAAATATTGAGATGGTGGAGTTAGACGATCCGATCTATAAAAGCTGAGAAGAGAGGCATGACGTCGAGCCAAAGACGTTAAACACGGGTAGCTGCTTGGGAAGCAACCCAAGATCTCAGATTTGATTTTTTCTATGCCTTTGTTTTTTAGTTTTTTTTTATTGCATGTTAGCTAGTAGTATTTTCTTCTTTGCATAATTTTCTTACATTGGGGACAATGTAAGGTTTGAGTGTAGGGGGAGATTTAGGTTTTATTTTATTTTATTTAGGAATAATAATCCAATTTTGATGGGAAGTTGAAAAAATTCTGAATTTTTTTTTTAAAACTTGGGTTCCATGGTTCTATTTGCCTATGTGTTCAAAGGTTAAAGTCAAAGATTGAAAATTGATGCTAAAATTCAGAATCTTTTTGATGCTTAATTTGTTAATGAATGATGACAACTAAGCCATGATCCATAGTAATTGATTTGAATTAAATTTGTGATACATGAGTACTTGAATATGAGAAGCATGTTTATTTGGCTAAGTTATTTGTGGAGTTGTCTATGTGCACTGATTTCATGACTTAAAACTGTTTAACTTGCTTATGTTGTTGCAGAACCATGTGAAAAAATGATGAATAAAAAAAAGAAATTAATTAAAAATTGAAAATATGCTTCAATGTCCATTGTGCGAAATAACTGGGTATCTAAACCTCGGGAAGCATCGGTATTCACGCTGAAAAGTGCGATGGATAAAAGCAGGTTGACTAGTCGACTTTTGTGTCCTTTGTTACTTGAATAAGTAAGCCTTAGGGGTGTCTCTACATCTAGCGCCCTAAGATCATCTGGTTTGGGAGTCGTTGATGGAAAGTTCGCTAATGGGTAACTCTGAAAAGCCTTAGAAAAGGAGACATTGCACATGTCAAGAAAAGAAAAAAAATATACGAGAAAAGCATGAAAATACATTCATTTATGATAAAAAAAAGGTTCTATGAAAAAAATTAAAAAGTAAGAAAAATTTGTTCTTGGTTTTGAGTCAGTGTGCACGGTTTTTGCTCCAAGGTAACTAAGTTGAGTAAGTATGATGATTTTGAGAAAGTTACTTATGTGGCTATAGTTTGATTTAATGAAATTCATTGGTGAAATGGTAAGGTTAGTAATTGTGAGTTGATTGATAAGGCATTGATTAGATTTCTGCAAATTTAGTGTTGATAGTCATGACTTGTATCTTGAAATCTTTTGACACTATGGTTGAATAGAATTTTTCTGGAGAACAAACTTTTGGTTTACAGGATGACGTGTAAAAAGATAAGTGTGGGGGAATTTGATGAGTACAAAATATGTTATATTTTTATTCTTTAATACTTAATCTTTTATATTTATTTTGTACCTAAATACACTCATTGTTCTTATATTTTTATTTTAGGTACAATTGATGGGCTCTGTGGTTTTGGAAATAATTTGGAGAAAAATTGAACTTTATTGGATCAAGGAAGCTTCATTCAATGGGTAGCATCAGATTGCATACTGCATATAAAGGATTCAAGTGGGCCATGGAATTCAGCAGCCCAATCCATATATATATTCATCTTATTCACATGGACTAAACAATCAGATTGCATGCAAAAGGGCTTAAACTATTATCATGTGGCCTTATATATATTATTTAGTCATTTCCACATGTAATCAATATGGGAAGCATATATTTATATATATATATATATATATATATATATATATATATATATATATATATATATAGAGTAAGGATCAAGTGCATACTCTTTATCTTATTCACCCGTGCTCACCCCTCTTTAGACGACGGTTTCGGTCATACAACCGTCGTCTATACTTTTAGCGATGCTATATATTGTCCGTCGCTAAAAAGTGTAGACGATGGTTATATGACCAAAACCGTCGCCCAAAGGGAGGTGAGCACGGGTGAGTAAGATAAGGGGTAAGCACTTGATCCGGACCGTATATATATATATATATATATATATATATATATATATATATATATATATATATATATATATATATATATAGTCAGGAAACTCAAGTCACGTGGCCAGCATGGAATATTATTATGCATGGATTTATTTCAACTTCATCCTAACAGTACACGGATTCAAGCAATCTTGCAAATCAAGTCACGAAAATTTGGTGCATCTACGCGGTGTAATAATTTTTTAACGCGACATGGAAAGTTTGTACATGGCAAATTGTGGAATTTAATTCCAATTTCAAATCTGATTTTTGGATTCTAGAAAATAAGTTTTTACAATTCTATTGTAATTAGAATTTCCTTTAGACTAAGATTTATTTTCAAATTGAATTCTATTTCTTTATGAATATTAGTGTAATTTGTAATTCCTTTTAGGATTTAGATTTCTACTTTCTATAGGATTTAGGACTTTATCTAGCACTATAAATAGATGATGCTAGTCAGAGTTTTATTCATTCAATTATCAACTATCATCTATTGGAGTGCAGACTCAAGAGCATGCCAGGCTAGTTCTTTTTATTCAGTTCTAAAGGAAGGTGAATCCTTGTTACAAGTAATTAATTAATTGAGTATTATTATGTATTCCTTCTCGTGTGGAATTTCTTCTGATAATCTGTTTTCATTGATTGTATGCTAATTGATCTAATTTATTTAATATGGCCAATTGAATAAGTTTGATCATTATTATATGCTAGATTAAGATTGGTATTACGTGTAATTGATATATGTATTCATCATAAGTAGCAACTTGGTAATAATAATTGTGGACAAGCTTTTGTTTATTGCTAAGATTATCAAAAAACAAGTTAAACAAATCGAGCTTATGTGTTTGTTGCTTGGATTAGCCTAATTCTCTATTTCTTAATGCTTCTATCATATTAAATCTAGAGAGCTTATTCTAGGTTGTATGCTAGTTAGAATCTGGTGGAGAGCTTGTTTCATACAATGATAATCTAAGGAGAATTTCGGATAGCAGAACTTATTGTTATCTAGGGCTAATAGTATCATTGAAGGGAAAATAATAATAACTTGATTGTTGTACTTCGTGAAATTGAACTGCAGAACTGAAGTTTTTACATATTTGGTTAATTTCATCATTAATTCTTGTTCTCTTAGTTTAAAAATAATTTTCAAAAAAAAAATCCCATCTTTATTTTCTGTTAAAATAGTAGAATAATTCTAAAACAACTTTACTCTCTATGGGATCGATCCTTACTTGCTACTATGCTAATTATTATAAATTGTGAAGTGAAAGTGAGGTTAATTTAGGAGTATCAATGACAGCTCCCACCGCCACCTTATCCAAAATCTGTTTGATAGCGGTGTCCTGCAACTGGCAGACGACGATACTGTGCTATTTGAAAGTGAAAATACTTATCCTACTAAGTGGAAGGAACTGGTGGCAGTTATATCCGTTGAGGCTGATTGGACTGTCAAACCATTCACAATACAAGCAATTCAACTCAAAGGAGTTGACAATCCTTTGAAAGTGCCTACACCAGAGCCAATCAGCTTACCCTTCAGACCACAATATCCTGTTACCAGCTTACAAAAAGTCCCCTGGAATTATGGAGAAGCTGAAGGATCCACCTCGCATACAACTGCTGCAGTGTTAAAGGAAAATCCACTGTATCTTCCCAATGGGTGATGAAGCCTACCATCAAATCAAAGGAGAAAATTCCCATGGAGAAAATTAAAAATTTCCTTCGTACTATGGGCCATAATGAAGCCAAGGTGGTTTTTAGCTTAAGAGAAGCTCCACATCAAATTTTAATATTGGACTTGGTTTTCTCTTTCGAGGATCACATGAAGATTCTACTGAAGGTTTTGGAAGAAGCCTACTTGCCGAAATCAGTGGATGTGGAAAAATTTCAACATTTGGTTGATCACATTTTTAACAACAATGTGATATCTTTCACTGATGATGACATACCGCCCGAAGGGATCGATCATTGTAAGTCGTTGCACATTGTGATTTTATCCTCCGGATATATAGTGGGGGAGTCTTGATAGATGGGGGTTCGTCTCTGAATTTCTATCCTTATGCCACTCTGGTAAAGATGAACATCAATCTCAATTGTATCCGAAGCAGCCATACGGTTATTAAAGCTTTTGACGGATCCCGATGAAACTCTGTCGGAGAGATTAAACTGCCAGTGGAGATTGGTCCCCATACATTTTGCGTAGCTTTTCACGTTCTCAAAATAGATACAGGATACAACCTGCTATTGGGAAGACCGTGGATTCACATGGCTGGGGTCGTCCCCTCCACTCTCCATCAACAACTTAAATACATTATCAACAATATCCTAGTCATTGTCAACGCTGAGTCGAAATGTCCTGAACAAGGTAACATACCACTCATCAGCTTCAATTTAGAAGTTGAGCCGGCCAGTTTTCATGCCCTGGACGTGAGCAACATGCACTACCATCCTATTGGCGTGCCACCTCTCACACCCAAGATTTCTGCAAAAGTGATGGCAGCTACTCAAGAAATGATATCATTGGGTCATCAGCCTGGACAAGGGCTGGGTAAAAATCATCAAGGCATTAAGAACTCGATTCAAATGTCCAGTCAAATCGGGACAGCCGAACTTGGCTATTCTGCCAGTTCTAGTCACAGGAATCCGCATAAGCATAAACAAATTCCTCCAGCTTCAGCCACACGACGATTATCTCCACCTACAGTTCCTGAGCCTGTACGGTCTCCAGTAAAGGTGCCGGCCCATGTAATGGCCATGTTATTTCCTAAATCGATACCGGTAAAGGAGAAAGAAGTCTTAGTTCCATATCCAAAAGTGGAAGAAGAGGAACGGAGACGTAAACAGGACATAGTCAGAATGATGTCAGGCATACGCATCATTATCCATGATGAACATACAAACAGATACACCCTAGACAATGATTTCCCAGACGTATGGTCATCATTTGGGAGAAGGAGGATGATGACAGCCCCTCCATCACTGCAGTCCACCCAGACTTCACCCTTGCCAATTGGAGCAGCACTCCTTTCTTTAGTCGACAAGGGTAAAACGGGTAGAAACTCCTTCTGCCCAATAGGTATCATAACTGCTTACTTTTCTGTACAGTATTAGCAGTTATTTTGTCAGTACAGGCTAACACTTTGTATGATTAAACAATTTCATATATATTAAGTGAAAGCATATTTTGTTTCAGGACTCTGAATTTAGATGTGCTTGTACTTGCTGATAAGATGCATCTTCTCCACAAGGATTGTAACTTTGATGAAAAGTTGGACTCAGACTTGATGGAAATATAAGAGGACATTGAGATACCTCATGAGATCAAAGAATGGGTGGATGACAAACCCAAACCCAACCTTGATCAAACCACTTCCTTCAATCTCGGAACCTTAGAAAGCCCTAAGCTAATCCAGATTGGTGCAGACCTCACTCCAAACCAAAGGAATGACATGGTTGCACTATTAACCCAATTCTAAGATGTATTTGCATGGTCTCGCGAAGACATGGTGGTTTGTCCACTGACATTGTTCTTCATCGCCTTCCCATTAAAGAGGGATTCAAGCTAGTCAAGCAGAAGCTCAGGTGATTGAAACCTGAGTGGAGTTTAAAGATTAAAGAAAAAATTGTGAAACAATTTCAAGCTGACATTATCATGGTGTCCACCTATCCAGAATGGATATCCAACATCGTTCATGTACCTAAACCTGGAGGAAAGGTGAGAGTTTACGTGGATTACCGGGATTTGAATAAAGCTTTCCTTAAAGATAGCTTTCTCGTGCCATTTATCCACATTCTCATTGACAATACTGCTCAATACGGTGTGTACTCCTTTGCTGATTGCTTTGCGAGGTACCATCAAATCATGGTTACTGAGGAGGATCGTGAGAAAACTGCTTTCATCACACCTTAGGGAACCTTTTGCAACAGACGGTTATCGTTCGGCCTCATCAATACCGGAGCTACCTATCAGGGAGCCATAATAGCTCTTTTCCATGATTTAATGCATAAGGAGATAGAGATCTACGTGGATGACATCATTGTCAAGTCCCAAAGGGAGGAAGACCACTTAGACCATCTCAGAAAGCTCTTCAACAGGTTGTGTAAGTACAACTTAAAGTTGAATCCAGCCAAGTGTGCCTTTGGTGTTAAATCAGGCAAGTTACTAGGATTCCTAGCCAGCCACAAGGGGATTGAGCTGGATCCCACCAAAATCTAGGCCATTACAGAAATGCCCATTTGTAAGACCCCGAATTTTATGAAATAAAAGTATTCAATTTTTCTTATAATTACGATTCAGTAAATGGTTAAATTGATAAAAAGTTAAAGTTAAGGGTGATATATGAATTTTTTTCAAAATACGCAAGTAGTTAATTATAAAATATTCATTGTTGTCGGGGAATATTCGTTTGGTCGTGGAATATTCTTACTGTCGGGGAATATTCGTACGACGATTCAGTACATGGTTAAATTGATAAAAAGAAAATACGCAAGTGGTTAATTATAAAATATTCATTATTGTCGGGGAATATTCGTTTGGTCGTGGAATATTCTTACTGTCGGGGAATATTCGTACGACGACGCAGCCTTGTATGGGTCCCATAACGAAAAGTGATTGGATGAAGAAAACGACAAGTATAAGTTGTTTATAAATAACGGCGTAGTTGTTACCGTTAATACTGTTGGAATACCTGGTGGTTAAAATACAGTAGCACACGGTATTGCACCAATTATTGATTCTTACGTAAGAAGGCACTACTCAATAATTGTTACAGTAATTACTGTTTAATATTTTATTTTATTGATTCAATAATTGCTGCGTTGATATTTTATATTATTGTTGTTTCAATAATTGTCACTGCACAGTATTTCCCATTATCAGATCAATAATTCATATTATTTGAATAATATTATTAGATAACATTATTGGTAATATCTAGAAAGTTCTGTCTAAGGAGAGATTTGGTCACCTAATTGCGCGCCAGTAAGGAGAAATTCTTATTGGAAAGCCCCCTCTTTCCTGGGAACGGCCTGGTTGTCATAAATGTGATTCTGTAATATTATTTGTGAATAATTAATTATTGATTCATATGATAAGGAAATATTTATTTTATGTGGATATAAATGAGGGATATATTTTTGTGGTTAAAAATGAAAGAATTAATGTTGAGGTTTTTATCAATATTTTTGTTAGAATGGAGGTATTAAAAATTAGGGTTTTTGAGATATTTTGCGGGGGTTATAATTTTTAATCCGACCGTTGGATCGTGGTAATTTTTGGATATGTTATACGTATATAAGTTGAGTATATGTCCACAAATTTTGAACCGTTAAAAATGAACGTATGATTTATTATGAATTTTACGAGATGACTGGTTCAGAAATTATTGAATTTTCGGAGTTTATCATTTTGGTGGAAAATTCTAGAATTGGTGGGCCCCACTCTTGGTTGGTAAAGAAATGTGCTGAGATTTTTATTCAAATGTGGTGGGTGGAAATAGTAGAAGGTAAAGCCATCAGGTTGCAGGTTAAGTCTGCTTCGACGTGGTAACATTTTCCTATAAATAGAGGGCTAAGTTAGAATTGAAAATCACACCAGAAACATAAGCTTTCTCTCTTTCTCTCTATATATTATGAAGCATATTTTGTGAGTATTTAGATACTTTGAGAGTTGCTATTCTGTGCAAGTTTCCTTCGGCTTTGCATTCCAATCAGAAATATTACACTTTTGAGGTAAGGGATAATAAGGGATAGGAAGGGATATTAAGGGATGCTATATTCTTCATAATGATGCTATTCTTTCAATATCATTATACTGAAATAATGGGTATGGATTTTATTGTGGAATTTCTACCTTTTTGAGTCGGGATTACTATTCACGAGTTACTATTCACGAGTTACTATTCACGACAAAATTGGTTTCTTTTTCTAACCAAATTATAGTTGATTTATGAATATTACTCTTGAGATTAAATCTATATGTTGATCATATTATTTTTATTATCATATATAACATTTTTATAACCCTGATGTTGAAATTCTCTTTCACTTGAGTGTAAAGATAGGTAAATTATTTGTATGATCGTGACTGAGGAATATCATTGGCCTGTAGTGTAAAGATGAATTGTTAACTGGTATGATCATGACCATTGAATTTATAATTGAATATCTTTAGCTTACGTGTAAAGATGAATTGATTAACATGGTTATAATTATTGTTTATATAAATTCTGAAATGATTATATATTTCTTTGAGATATGAATATATTTGGCCTGTAGTGCAAATATGAATTGTTGAGGAATATCTTTGGCCTGTAGTGCAAAGATGAATTATTGATGAATATCTTTGGCCCGTAGTGCAAAGATGACCTGTTGTTGAATATCTTTGGCCTGTAGTGCAAAGATGGTCTGTTGATGAATATCTTTGGCCATAGTGCAAAGATGAAATTGTTAGTATGATTATAAACATGAACTGTGATTTGGTATAACCATGATCTTTGATGTTTCAGGTAAAGACATGTGATAAAAATTATCTTTGTCCTGGATGAGAAGAGGAATTTAGAACTATAAATATGATTATGAGTTATTCACATGAATGTGGATGGGAAATATTTATTTATGTTACAGGGATAAAACATTGCTGGTGAATTTTTAACATGGAGAAGATAATAGACTTTATGGTCTATTTGACTCTTCTAATGGATTGCTCGTTCCGCTGCAACTATGGTTGAAAATTTTTATCATCTACCATATGTTCTAAATCTCTAATTTATTATTGATGAAGACTATTGATAATTTAATTATCTTTAGTCATGATATTCTTTACTGAGCTAGTTGTGCTCACCCTTTTGCTTCACAATTCCTTTCAGGTAATAAGAGTGTAGCTGGGTCAAGCGAGGGTAACAGGAAAATAGAACGGTGGTCTCTAGCTGTGGAGGTTCTCCCAAAGTAGTATAGAAAAGTTCATTTAGTAGTTTTATTTGGTGAATCCAATAGGGTAAGGTGTACCCAACGTTGGAAGGGTGTTTTTCCACTATCATACAAGATGTCTAACGACATACAACCCGTGTCATCATAAAACATGGTTGTGCACATCCACTTACCGAGTATATCTACGAGCACTACCTATATAATCTTGGTGTTTGTTTGAAGTATAATTCTCAGTTAGAGACAGTGAAGATAATGATATGTAAAGAGAAAACTCACCATTGAAAAGAATATGATAGTAATCTTCTCGTTTTTCTTTGGGGTCTATTGGGTCAACCAAGGATAATTCTGTGGCCATATGATATCTATCATAACCTAGAAGCATGGCCTCCCATGTACGAGTGTTTCCTTGAGCACTTTCCAAAGATTCTAATTTCTAAAACAGTTTTTAACTATACCTTTATGTAAGGTGTCATTGTGAGGTGCTGTCCACAGTTGGGATATGAGTCACAGTTGGTATATATTTGTATCCAAACTCACAACATATGGGTTGTTGTATTTTGAATGACAATTGTTGTAATAAAGTTGTAGTTATTTTCTATACCATGTATTTGGCGACTCAGAATAGGTTGGATGGAATGGACCTGTTTTGGGGTCGTCACATTTGGTATCAGAGCTTAGGGATATGATCTCTGGCGGAGATCGGAATTAGAACTAGGAGGGGAGAGATGAGTAAATCCTTCGCTAGTGTGTCCTACCTAAGCTTGTTTGTTGGTCAGTCATAATATCGGGATATTATGCGATATGTTAATTTGTTAAATTAACCTTTATTTTTGAAGTTGTATTCTAGAATGATATCTGAAATACAGGAGATGAGCAATGGAGAAATCATGATGATCTGAGAGATAGAATCTGAAATGAAAGCAAGACATTCTTAACTCTTCGAAATACCAGGTACATAAATTTCGGGGACGAAATTTCATAAGGAGGGGAGATTGTAAGACCCCGAATTTTATAAAATAAAAGTATTCAATTTTTCTTATAATTACGATTCAGTAAATGGTTAAATTGATAAAAAGTTAAAGTTAAGGGTGATATATGATTTTTTTTCAAAATACGCAAGTGGTTAATTATAAAATATTCATTGTTGTCGGGGAATATTCTTTTGGTCGTGGAATATTCGTGCTGTCGGGGAATATTCGTACGACGGCGCAGCCTTGTATGGGCCCCATAACGGAAAGTGATTGGATGAAGAAAACGACAGTATAAGTTGTTTATAAATAACGGCGTAGTTGTTACCGTTAATACTGTTAGAATACCTGGTGGTTAAAATACAGTAGCACACGGTATTGCACCAATTATTGATTCTTACGTAAGAAGGCACTACTCAATAATTGTTACAGTAATTACTGTTCAATATTTTATTTTATTGATTCAATAATTACTTCGTTGATATTTTATATTATTGTTGTTTCAATAATTGTCACTGCATAGTATTTTCCATTATCAGATCAATAATTCATATTATTTGAATAATATTATTAGATAACATTATTGGCATTGTCTAGAAAGTTCTGTCTAAGGAGAGGTTTGGTCACCTAATTGCGCGCCAGTAAGGAGAAATTCATATTGGAAAGCCCTCTCTTTCCTGGGAACGGCCTGGTTGTCATAAATGTGATTCTGTAATATTATTTGTGAATAATTAATTATTGATTCATATGATAAGGAAATATTTATTTTATGTGGATATAAATGAGGGATATATTTTTGTGGTTAAAAATGAAGGAATTAATGTTGAGGTTTTTATCAGTATTTTTGTCAGAATGGAGGTATTAAAAATTAGGGTTTTGAGATATTTTGCGGGAGTTATAATTTTTAATCCGACCGTTGGATCGTGGTAATTTTTGGATATGTTATACATATATAAGTTGAGTATATGTCCACAAATTTTGAACCATTAAAAATGAACGTATGATTTATTATGAATTTTACGATATGACTGGTTCAGAAATTGTTGAATTTTCGGAGTTTTCATTTTGGTGAAAAATTCTAGAATTGGTGGGCCCCACTCTTGGTTGGTAAAGAAATGTGCTGAGATTTTTATTCAAATGTGGTGGGTGGGAATAGTAGCAGGTAAAGCCATCAGGTTGCAGGTTAAGTCTGCTTCGGCGTGCTAACATTTTCCTATAAATAGAGGGTTAAGTTAGAATTGAAAATCACACCAGAAACATAAGCTTTCTCTCTTTCTCTCTCTATATTATGAAGCATATTTTGTGAGTATTTAGATACTTTGAGAGTTGCTATTCTGTGCAAGTTTCCATCGGCTTTGCATTCCAGTCAGAAATACTGCACTTTTGAGGTAAGGGATAGTAAGGGATAGTAAGAGATATTAAGGGATGCTATATTCTTCATAATGATGTTATTCTTTCAATATCATTATACTGAAATAATGGGTATGTGTTTTATTGTGAAATTTTTACCTTTTTGAGTCAGGGTTACTATTCACGAGTTACTGTTTATGAGTTACTATTCACGAGTTACTATTCACGAGTTACTATTCACGATAAAATTGGTTTCTTTTTCTAACCAAATTATAGTTGATTTATGAATATTACTCTTGAGATTAAATCTATATGTTGATCATATTATTTTTATTATCATATATAACATTTTTATAACCCTGATGTTGAAATTCTCTTTCACTTGAGTGTAAAGATGGGTAAATTATTGGTATGATCGTGACTGAGAAATATCTTTGGCCTGTAGTGCAAAGATGAATTGTTAACTGGTATGATCATGACCATTGAATTTATAATTGAATATCTTTAGCTTACGTGTAAAGATGAATTGATTAACATGGTTATAATTATTGTTTATATAAATTCTGAAATGATTATATATTTCTTTGAGATATGAATATATTTGGCCTGTAGTGCAAATATGAACTGTTGAGGAATATCTTTGGCCTGTAGTGCAAAGATGAATTATTGATGAATATCTTTGGCCCGTAGTGCAAAGATGACCTGTTGTTGAATATCTTTGGCCTGTAGTGCAAAGATGGTCTGTTGATGAATATCTTTGGCCATAGTGCAAAGATGAAATTGTTAGTATGATTATAAACATGAACTGTGATTTGGTATAACCATGATCTTTGATGTTTCAGGTAAAGACATGTGATAAAAATTATCTTTGTCCTGGATGAGAAGAGGAATTTAGAACTATAAATATGATTATGAGTTATTCACATGAATGTGGATGGGAAATATTTATTTATGTTACAGGGATAAAACATTGCTGGTGAATTTTTAACATGGAGAAGATAATAGACTTTATGGTCTATTTGACTCTTCTAATGGATTGCTCGTTCCGCTGCAACTATGGTTGAAAATTTTTATCATCTACCATATGTTCTAAATCTCTGATTTATTATTGATGAAGACTATTGATAATTTAATTATATTTAGTCATGATATTCTTTACTGAGCTAGTTGTGCTCACCTTTTTACTTCACATTTCCTTTCAGGTAATAAGAGTGTAGCTGGGTCGAGCGAGGGTAACAGGGAAATAGAACGGTGGTCTCTAGCTGTGGAGGTTCTCCCAAAGCAGTATAGAAAAGTTCATTTAGTAGTTTTATTTGGTGAATCCAATATGGTAAGGTGTACCCAACGTTGGAAGAGTGTTTTTCCACTATCATACAAGATGTCTAACGACATACAACCTCGTGTCATCATAAAACATGGTTGTGCACATCCACTTGCCGAGTATATCTACGAGCACTACCTATATAATCTTGGTGTTTGTTTGAAGTATAATTCTCAGTTAGAGACAGTGAAGATAATGATATGTAAAGAGAAGACTCACCATTGGAAAGAATATGATAGTAATCTTCTCGTTTTTCTTTGGGGTCTATTGGGTCAACCAAGGATAATTCTGTGGCCATATGATATCTATCATAACCTAGAAGCATGGCCTCCCATGTACGAGTGTTTCCTTGAGCACTTTCCAAAGATTCTAATTTTTAAAACAGTTTTTAACTATACCATTATGTAAGGTGTCATTGTGAGGTGCTGTCCACGATTGGGATATGAGTCACAGTTGGTATATATTTGTATCCAAACTCACAGCATATGTGTTGTTGTATTTTGCACGACAATTGTTGTAATAAAGTTGTAGTTATTTTCTGTATCATATATTTGGCGACTCAGAATAGGTTGGATGGAATGGACCTGTTTTGGGGTTGTCACACCATTCCTCAGACAAAGAAGGAAATACGGGGATTTTCGGGAAGAATCAACTTAATTAGCAGGTTCATCTCCCAACTTACAGCAACCTGTGAGCCTATTTTCAAGTTGTCAAGGAAGAACTCCTCCATGAAATGCAATGATGAATGCCAGATGGCCTTCCTTACAATCAAAGAGCAGTTAGTCAAAGCTCCCATTTTGGTACCACCCAGGGATGATGTTCCCCTGTTCATGTACCTGTCCATAAGTGACAATGCCATGGGCTGCATGCTGGGACAGAAACACGATAGAGGCTAAGAACGAGCTATCTACTACCTCATCAAAAGATTCAGCAACAGTGAACACAAGTACACTCTGATTGAGAAGACGTGTTGTGCTTTAGCATGGGCTTCCATGAGGTTACAACATTACCTCCATGGTAATACAACCTATCTCATATCCCGCGTGAATCCTCTCAGGTACGTGTTCAGTAAACCCATGTTGAACTGCCGATTGTCCAGATGGCAGTTGATCCTACAACAATTTGACATCGTTTACGTGATGCAGAAGTCCATTAAAGGTCAAGGAATTGTGGATCAACTGGCCGCCGCACCTTCAGAGGACTTCAAACCCTTGGAGACATACTTCCCCGATGAAGGGGTTATAGAAATTCAGCAACACGATCAGTACGATACACACAAAACATGGAAGATGTATTTTGATAGAGCTGTAAACATGGAAGGTTATGGGGGCTGGAGCAGTTCTAGTATCCGTTACGGGGGAGCAGTATCCCGTCGCCGTCAAATTGCAGTTTGTCAGCACCAACAACACAGCTGAGTATGAAGGCTGTATCGGGGCTAAAACTTGCCCGTTCAATGGGCATCAGGCGGTTAACTGTCTTTGGAGATTCAAAGTTGGTAATCAGACAATCCACGGGAATCTATCAAAACCAAAGAGCCACATTTGCTGCCTTACCATCGGCAAGTCTTATAGATGGCTTCAGAGTTCGAAGAGATCTCCTTTCTACACATTCCTCGTAACAGGAATGACTTTGCAGATGTGCTAGCAACTTTGGCCTCCTTGATTCACATACCTGACAAGGAACACATGCCAAGCATCACATTTGCCCTGCAAAAGGCACCAGCCTATGGTAACTATGTTGGAGAAGTATCGGATGAGCTACCTCCCATCCAGCATCCTTGGTATCAGTATATCAAGGAATACTTAAAAGATGGATCTACACCCGCTGATGCAAGCCCAATTGAGAAAAGGCGGATCTATCGACTGGCTATGAAATTCTACCTGAGCAGAGATGCAGTCTACAAAAGAGATGTAGGACTAGGTCTCCTCAGATGTCTGGACAAAGGACCAAGCTCAGAGACTCATGGATGAGGTCCATGGTGGAGTATGTGGCCCACACATGAGCGGCCCCCTACTTGTTAGGAAGATCCTCAGAACAGGACATTACTGGCTTACCCTCAAGGCTGACTGTGATGATCACGTCAAGAGGTGCTACCAATGCCAAATTCATGGAAATGCTATCCAAGCCCCTCCAAGGGAGCTCCACAATATGAGTTCGCCCTGGCCCTTCTCAACGTGGGGAATGGACGTGATCGGGCCCATCGAGCCCAAAGCCAGTAATGGGCATCACTTTATATTCACCATGATCGACTACTTCACCAAATGGGTAGAAGCAGCCTCCTTCCCCAGTGTTACCAAAGAAGTCATCATTGCTTTCATCACAAACAATGTCATTTGTCGATATGGATAACTAGAGGTAATTGTATCAGACAATGCTAAGAACCTCAATAACAAAATGATGGAGGAGTTATGCGGCAAATTCCTCATCAAACATCTCAACTCCGTCATCTACCGTCCAAAGATGAATGGTGCTATTGAAGCGGCTAACAAAAACATCAAGAAGATCATGCAAAAGATGTTCGCCAACCACAAGGGATGGCCTGACTTATTTCCTCTTACTCTGTTAGCCTACAGAACCTCAATGCGCACTTCCACTGGGGCAACCCCCTACGTATTGACCTATGGGATGGAAGCAGTGCTACTCGTAGAAGTGGAAATGGAATCCCTCAAAGTGTTAATAGACGCTCAACTGGATGAAGACTAGTGGGTACAAGGGGTACAAGATAGGTATCACCAATTGTCTCTAATAGACGAAAGGTGAACCACGACTATCTTCCATGGCCAGTTATATCAACAAAGGATCGCCAGATCCTACAATAGAAAAGTCTGGCTACGGTTGTTTAAACAACATGACTTGGTTTTAAAGAAGATCATTGATAACCAAGATTAGTCTAAGGAAAAATTTTCCCCTAACTGGGAAGGCCCATTTATTGTCAAGGAGATATTGACAGGAGGTGCTCTCAGATTGCAGGAAATGGATGGTGATGAATTTCCACAGCTTATCAACTCGGACACTGTGAAACGGTACTATGTCTGAGGTTACCGTCAAACAAACATCCTGGTTTTGGATCATCAGATCATCAGTCGTTCTGGTTCTTTAACCCTTCACCATATACAGCTCTTTTTCACACTTTGCCCCTCAGGGAAACATACTCTTCAAGACAGCAGCCTGGCTTCACTCCATTTTAAACTTTTCATACAACTTCGGTTATCCCACTTGGGATTGAACCTTCCACACTTGCAGTTTATCCCAAACATGGGATCAAACTTTTTCACACTTGCTGTTTGTCCCAAATATGGGATCAAACTTTTTCCACTTGCAGTTTATCCTGAACTTAGGATCAAACATTCTTTTCCCCCGCAGTTTCTCCTACACATGGGATCAAAATTTTCATCGGCTAAAAATCGTCCTGAGGGGCGAACTACGTCGACCTAATCTCCCCGATACCCGGGAGTATGTAGGCAAACATTTTATATGGCCCGGTCGCAATAAAACAAAAACAACAAAAACATTTCTACACCATTTTCTTTACAAAAACAACAAAGACATTTCTACACCCTTTTTGCCACATACAGCATTGAACCTCTTACACCAGGTTCGAACTATACAGACCTGATCTCCTCTTCAATAGGAGTACGTAGGCAGCCATTTATGGTTCGGTCTAACCCCCTACCAAAACACAAAGACTTGTCATCTAGTACTGGGATCAAACTGCAATCCACCACATTTCATACGGTTTCAGACCAAAGGGATGGAATTACCTGACCTCCCCATGTAAATGGGAGACTCAGCGACCATCTAAGCTACGGTTGTTCCTCAAAGTGAAACACCAATCCATAAGAGATGGAATTAACTAGGCTCCTCCTAAATAGGAGTACTGGCGACCATCTGTGGTGCGATCAATCTCAAAGAGGAAAGGCCACATTCCTCTCCATATTTCCATACAGAAACCAGTCCCAAGACACCAAAAATGGTGGGGAGTACACATAGATCAACGATCCATTTTGAAAAATCCAGAGACATTTCAATGTCTATCCATCAAGGAAGAATTCAGAATACATCAAGATCACAAGCCCTGAAGAAGCAGGCAAAATATCAAGCAAGTATCCAGGCATAACTAAAAGGGAAGTGATCAAAAAAATATATTTCCCTGCTATATATAATGATGTTTGATATATACAATATGAATTGTACATGACAAAATGGCTAAGCTAGTCTGTGCAGGAAAATACAAGGCTATCTACAGATCGGTATGCATGCGGGTTAGTAGATCTAACATAGCATCTCTCTCAGAGGAAGGGGGTAACGCTACGGTCTCCTGCATCAACATATCTACACGAGCCAGCAAGTTCGAGGCTAACTGCATGGTGACATGATGCTCACCAATATATGCACTCATCTCGGCAATCATACCAGTGGTCAGGGATCTCACTGAAGTACTGTCTGCAACGGCTACATCCCTAGGAGATAGGGCAGCATCCCGCTCAACGATCACTGCATCTATGGCTGATCTGGCCTCATCACGCTCCTCAATAGCGATATCTCTTTGAGCTACAACCTCATCTCTCACCGATAAAGTGGTGTCTCTCCCATCAAGAGCTGTCAACATCAAGGCCCTCGCCTGATCTCTCTCAAAGGACATCATATGAAGACTCTGCTCGAAGTACTGTACTGAATGTTGATAACAGTAGTACTCTTACTGGGAGAATCCATCACAACTGCTGGCAACCCAGTAAATAGCTCCTCCTCAGTGGGAATATCAGTATCCTTCATAGGCTCCCCATCGTCAGAATCCATCCCCGGCACTGTGGATACTGCCATAGCCAATGCCGTCTCTGTCACCATTCATGCGGAATTCTCTACAGAATAGCCCGGATAGCTAATAGAAAACTCAACTAGCTCACGTTGATCCCAACAGGCATACAACCTGGATCTATCCTCTGCTGATAAGTGGCGAGAAGCCAAGCGCTGACTCAATGCTCTCTCAAAAAGATGGAAATCCTGGAACTCGTCGAACTGACACATCATGGCCAGTGGGTGGTAAGTAGTCATGCCCCTCAAACCAGCCAGAGGGAGATAATCCATGCCCGGAGCATGAGTAATGAAGTTGTAGGGTGAATTGAGCCCTGTACAAGGCAAGATAGCAAACTGATCTTTGATCCCAGCCAGAAAAACAGACCAAGATGCAGGATCTGTACACTCCGCAGGCTGGAAGGAATACGGCATAGCTATCTCATGGGTAAAAATATACCCATGTCGTCTGAAAGTTCCAATCGTCTCAGGTGTGACATAAACCACACGTACAGCATGACTGAGCTGCCTGTAAATACTCCTAAAGGATATGTGCAGCAATATGTGGCCGATCTTAGCGTCTCTACCATAATCATCGGTACAATGGTGTGACCCTCCCTGAGAGCTCTCACTGCCATAATGACACCAATGTCCAACTCATCCATGTACCATGGCATGTACACGTATGATAATACACACACTAGCAATACATCTACTCTGGCCAAACGCCACTGATCCTACGGTGTGGTGAAATCCCCGGAATGCCGTCTATAACTATCCTCTGAACCAAATCTGTCCATCAGAAAATGCTGGGATATCACGTGGCCGGATGTGAGCTCATCCTGCATAACTCTACGATGCAGCCCGGTGAGAGTCATAAACTGTCGGCTCATGTCACTGATAGCCATCCGCGTGCAAGGTCTGTCTAATGGCAGCACCGTCAACCGTGTATACTCTTCTAAGGTAGGAGTTAACTCATGGATGCCGAATCGAAAAATCTGCCTCTCCGGTATCCAATGCTCCAGCATGCCCTCTACAAATCCTATAGGAACCTAAAACATCAGTAAGGTTATGGAATACTGTAGTAGCTGATCTACAGTCACCCTGTCTGATGGTGACATACTATCATACCACGACCTCAGACAGGAAACTACCAACACTTGGGGAGTGTGGTCTATGCGGCTGACTGTCAAAGAAGACATTTGTGTAGGCCGTATCATAAGACCATCCAGGGGACAATGCTGAATATCTCTGGACATACATACATATGCATAACATGATACATGCATTACAGATAATAGATGGCAATATGATATAGGGAATGAAAATCTGTACATACATTCCTAAGTATATCATTATTTAATACATCATCTCTGTACAACTTAAAAATACAGGGAAATGGGGGCACAAACGCCCTACTACTAACAGAGGCCTATCAAAAGATATAGCGAGAATGGGGCACAGACACCCAATATCTAATAGAGGCCTATCAAAATAGATAATGAGAATACATATCAGAAGAAGACAATGGTGTTAATATCTACATCATCAATCATGTCCACCTGATGTAACTCCTCCTGAGTCACTGGATCTTTATCAACAGGGATGTTAGGCCTATACAATGGAGGATTTGTGCCGGCAAAGCCAAATGGTCATCTGAGGGGCCAACGCATGAGCTAAAAGGATCAAAAGTATCTGCCTCTGCCGAATCTCTGCCCAAATGTCGGATAAAGAAACGTGCCCGGCCCAGTCGCTGGGTCAAACTGTCAATCTGTGTCAAATGAGTCGGATCTCAGACACAAGCTAACCAATTCGTCATCATCACGGATCCCGGAACTATATCCCCCATGAACTTAGTGGTGCGGGTCTGGGCTCCAATGGTACGAGGGGACCACCAATACTGGAATATCTCCTGAGTGCAGGGACCCTCTGACAGTGCAAAACCGTCAACACCCAACAATGGGAAATCAATGACGGGTGACTGTAACACATGCCAATAATGTGTCGTCCCCAAAATAGGTATACATCACCCATTATGAGTCGTCAAATACATGGTACAGAAACAAATACAACTTCATTAATACAATTGTCGTGCAAAATACGACAACACATATATTGTGAGTTTAAATACAAATATTGTCTAATAGACAGTATTAAAACTCAAAAGGAGTCCTCATTACAATTATTGATACACTATTTTACAAAATAGTGAGGACTGCTAACACAACTGACTGGAAATATCACTCCACACCCCGACTAGTTCTCGCTATATTCTCGCCTCCTAAGAAAAATGGAACAAAAAAGAAAAGGGTGAGCTCAACTAGCCCAGTAAAGAATATTATGACTAATATAATATACAATAAATTATCATTAGTCTTCAACAGAGAAAAATTTGATAAAATATAATAGACAACAAGTTTTAGATCAACAACTGCAGCGGAAACAGCAATCCATTAGAAGAGTCAAGTATAGAATGAATTCTACTATCTTCTAAGATTTAAAAGTCCATCATCAATATTTTATCCCTGTAACATCAATCAATATACATCTTGAATCAAATATTCATCTTTGCACTACAGGGCAAAGATATTCATTTGTATCACCAGTTGGTCATGTTCATCTCAATACATGTTCATTTTTGCACTACGGGCCAAAGATATTCATCAGTTAATCATTCATCTTTGCACTACAAGCCAAATATATTCATCAAGTATCATCATTAAGGACTGATGATGATGAAAAACATTTTAGAGAACGAATCTAGTAAGATAAAAGGACAAAGATTAGAGATTCGTACTTTAGATAATTCAAGTTTAAAAATACTCCATAATAAACCATAATGGAGTAAAATTCAAGAATGAAAATCAAAACATGGATACAATCAAAGATATTAACCATAATAGACATCTGGGACAAAGAGGAGAAAATTTTATTTTTCAATAAATAGTGTCGTATTTGTGAATAGTGTTGTATACGTGAATAGTACCGTATACGTGAATAGTAACCTCGACGCAAAAAGGTAGAAATTTAATAATAAAATTCATATCAATATTTCAGCATAATGATATTGAAGAAAATAATATCATTTACGAAAAAAATAACATCTCTTACCTCAAAATAACAGTATTTCTGATCGGAATATCGGATGTAAAGCCGAAGAAAACTTACACTGAATAGCAACTCTCAAAGTATCTAAATATTAACTAAAATATGCTCGATAATATAGAGAGAAAACTTATGAATTCTGGTGTGATTTTCAATTCTAACTAAGCACCCTATTTATAAGAAAATGCTAGAACGCTAAAGCAGACTAAATAATAAAATATTAATATTTTATCACCATTTCAAGCATGCCACTTTGATTAATTTTCAGCCCACCACTTTTGAAAAAACCAATTCAGCACAATTTATCAACAAAGGACAAAAGTGGGTCCCATCCATAATTTAATAAAAATATTTAATTTTTGAAACTTTAATAATTCATAATAAATAGCTCTTTTATTAGAAAAATTCAAATCTCATGTCATTTTCATAAGAAATTTAATTACGTACAACTTTGTAGAAGAAGGTTTTTCCAAATTCTAACCCAAAAATGCCCGAAATTCACATACAGACGATTTTTAATACCTCTATTCCGACAAAATATTGATAAAACACCTCAGCATTAATTCCTTCATTTATATCCACAAAAATAAATATATCCATCATTTATATCCACAAAAAAATAAATATTTTCTTATCATATAAATTAATAATTAATTATTCACAAATAATATTACAGAATCACAATTATGACAACCAGGTCGTTCCCAAAAAAGAGGGAACTTTTCGATAAGGATTTCTCCTTATTGGCGCGCAATTAGGTGACCAAACCTCTCCATAGATAGAACTTCCATAGACATTACCAATAATGCTATCTAATAATATTATTCAAATAATATGAATTATTGATCTGATAATAAAAAATACTGTGCAGTAACAATTATTGAAATAACAATAATATAAAATATCAATGTAGCAATTATTGAACCAATAAAATCAAATATTGAACAGTAATTATTGTAACAATTATTGAGTAGTGTCTTCTTACGTAAGGATCAATAATTCAACAATACTGTGCAATATCGTGTGCTACTGTGCAACCACGCGTATTACTATATTTTAACTACCGGGTATTTCAACAGTGTTAATGGTAACAATTACGCCGTTATTTGTAAAAACTCAAACTTGTCATTTTCTTCATCCAACCGTTTTTCGTTATGGGCCCACAAATAACTACACCATCGTACGAATATTCCCCAACAGTAAGAATATTCTACGTCCAAACGAATATTCCCTGACAAAATGAATATTTTATAACCACTTGCTTATTTTGCAAAATTTACATATTTCACCCATAACCAAAGCATTATATCAAATTAACACCTTATTAATTCAAAATAATGAATAGAGAAAATTTAATTTTATTTATAAAAGGTTGGGGTTTTACAAATAACACCTGGCAGGAGGCAAGATTGGTATACAGATCTCTCCTGTGGTGCTCCTAATAGCACGCTCTCCTAAATAGAGCTCCCATCCTCCATCAGTAAAAGAGAGGAACCCTACGGGTGAAAATCACGTACTCAATACCAGTTGAGTACCCATCCTCAAATCTAATGGCCAAGTGCTCCCCAGAATAGGGAATCCATGTGATGACATCAGCTGTCAATAACTCCAACTGTAGGCGGCAATGAGTGAAACCCTCAACTACAGGGACCTCCGCCAGTATAGAATGATGCCATCTCCGTTCTCGTGGGTAGGTATACAATCCTAACACACGCATAAGATGCAAACATGGAAGCTTCTCATAGGCCTAGAACTGCCAATACAAAGGCAAACAACTGCTGTTAGTTAACACTCTTAACCTGTATATGGGAAATCAAAAGAGAATTACTCACCAGTAGAAACGGGTAAAATCCTAGCCAAGCCTCGGTCAAGCCCTGTGAACACATGTGCATCCCTCTAAGGAAATAGGCAAAGTTATAGGAACCCCAATCATACTCTCCGATACGGTTCACCTCACGAGTGGTGCTGATCAAAGTGAATGATACCGTAGAAGAGTTGTCTACTATGAAATAACCCCTGATGATAACCAGGAACAATCACCAAAGAATGTGATCCCTAACTCTCACATCAGCAGGTATGGGCTCACTCAACAGCCCACTCATAGCATCTACTCTCAAAGGACCCGTACGGACGGTCCTGCCCTTGAGCGCCTTAGCTGGAACTCCCAACAAGGATCTGACGGCAGTCGGGGTAATATTCGCCATACATGGCACTGGCGCTCTGCCAAATTCTATACCTGTGATAAACCGCCAATTCATCGGTGTCATCATCACCTCACAGTCCAGCAAATGGAATGACTGAGTCTGGTGAAACCAGCACTCAGACAATGCCCTGAGGTAACCCCAGGGACAACGACGGAGAAGAATGGAAATGAACGCCCCAAATCCCCAGTCATGCACAATCACTCTATAGTCAGGATGTAGAGCCTGGTACGTAGAGTGAATGCTAAACCAGTTCCCTCTGGGCTGTGTAAAGCTGGGAACCTACATAAAATACAGATCGACATCAAAATCCTTTACTCCTCATCAATAGGAAAGAAGGAAGATTAAGATCTAACTTTATACCTCGTTTGTGTGTAGGTAAACTGAGGGGTGTCGACTCAAATCACTCAGAAGCTCTGGGTTCGCCACCCAAAAGCCTGGCAAATCCCTACGGGGAACACGTGCAGCAGGAGCGGGATTCGCAACCGGAACATTCTCCTCCTCATCCTCGATGTCTGGCACATCAACCCGGACTGGACGTATCACCGCCTCCACCAAACGACGAGGCTGTCTAACAGAACGGGGTCGAGGCACTTCGAAAGCCCTCCTCCGTACACCTGAAGTGGTTCTGTGGGAACTACTCGGCTGATCCGGATCTATAATATCTAGACAAAAAGTCTCCAAATCACCTCAAAAAAGGTGTGGTATTCTCTAATTTGGAGCTTTTCAAAATGCATTTAATGACTACATACATGCATGCATTATTTTAACATACGCCTACAGTAGAGTTAAAAATTCATGACTACCCAATGTCTACATTTTGGAAATTTTTTTGCCATAGTTTCCTCTATAAACAGGACTATCCGCATGACTAGGTGGCCATTTAGTAGCACACCTGCCCACATTCATATATATATATATATATATATATATATATATATATATACTATTTACATTAAAAAGTCAAAGTCATCAATCTATAAGGGTAGCCTAATTACCAGGATTACTTTGCATTATCGCCTTTGCTCATTAGTCCTCAAATAGGATAAGAAATAACAGAAAAAAGGTGCCAATTTGATTGTTTCAAAAGTTAATTTTTTTCACGTCATTATGTTCAGCATGGTTTAATACTAACATTTACTATGTTGAATATTTTTTATCAAGTCATATGAGCATGCATATTCACTACTATGTGTTTAGACGCATTTTATATGAAAAGTCATTTTCTAACGGATAAAAATTGGAAAAAAAGACATGGATACGTTACCAGGGCAGTGTAGAACACTTGTACGGTGACAGAATTTGCAGAAAGACGTCCGAACTCAGCAGATCTGAAGAAGAGCTCTCAGATTTCCTTCGGGCGCGACTTAAAAATGACTTGCAAAAGCAACCAGTCCATTTATGGACATCCACGGTTGGCTGCAGGTCCACATGTGGCTACTGAAGGTGTACTTGTGGCACCCCTATGTGCGTCCCACCCCTTCGGCTCGGTCCAGTTCGAGTTGTAAAAGAGATCCCACAAGCTAAAAAGGCCAAATCAGGAATAAAAACGCTACGTAATTGAGCGGAATAGCCTGAAATCCTAGTTTTCCTGGGCCCGACTGTGGCTTTCATATCATTCTTTGGTGTTTGCCCGAACACATGGTACACTATGTCGATGATCTCAGCCGTTACAAGTCACCTTTGACAATACCTTACGCAGGTCTGATGCCGCCAATTCAGGTTCGTCACCCTAATCGTTTCAGATTCCCCAACGGGGGCATCACGCATTCTAAAACCCACATCCCCGGCGGGGGCATCAAGCGTTCTAAATTACAGAGTCCCCGGCGGGGGTATCACGCATAGTCATCTGTCCAAATACAGATTTCCCGGCGGGGGCATCACGTATTCTACAATACACATCCCTGGCGGGGGCAGCACGCATTCTCAAGCAGATTCCCCGGCAGGGGTATCACACATTTGCATCCGTTAATGCACATATCAACAAAGGTCAAGCAACCTTGACATCAGTTCAGCCGTTGGCAAGTAGACCCAACGACGCGTCGGAAGCCATCTAATGATTTCATCAGTTGATATACACATCAACAAAGGTCAAGCAGCCTTGACATTTATCCCCAGCAAGGATTTCATCTATTGATGTACAATCCAACAAAGGTCAGGCAACCCTGACAAGTATAGATTGTTGGCAGTAACTCCAAAAAAGCATCCTCATCGGGGAGGACTGATGATGGAATATGTTATACACATCCTCAACATGCAAAGTGCATCCCCATAGAATCTCTTGTACAAAAGAGATACATCTCATCCCGGTAGAAGTCAAGGGGAGCCGGCAATTATCCCACCATTTGGAGAACAATCCAACAAACCACATACATTTGCATCATGCTGTTGTACATTGCATCATGGTTATCTTGCTGCATTTCAAGTGTCTAGTATTCTTTATCCTATTCACGCCATTGCATTGCATGAATATGATAAAGAGGGGCACCTGTAGACACTCGAAATTTTCTGCATACCTGTTACTAACATTGTAGGAGGGCATAATCCTCTTTCAGAGATAACCCTGGAAGACAGTTCAGTTCAATCCCGGAGATAACCCTGGGATACTCAGTATTATCATCTCAGAGATAACCCTGAGACATCTAGCTCAGACCAGGAAACCACCGAAAGTTTCAACCTCAAACCCCGAAAATAACATATGGAGTTTTTAGTTTTAACCTCAGAGATAAACCCGAGGACTGCAGTTCAGACACCGAAAATCACACCGGAGAAGATGTAACGCCCCCAAATTCGGGTACTTGAAACCTGAACTCGGTGCTTTACGATACCATTTCTATGAGCGGAAATAATACTAATAATAATAACAATAATATAAATATCAAACTTAACTTACATTTATCAGAGTCTAATCTCAAGTACGCAACCTTTACTACAATATATTACATGATAGATAATAAATATCATGATCTATATATTGTCTAACTATTACAAAAGATACCATTAAACATAATCTGTTTGCTTTTCTTTTCACTTGTTCTTGTCTGAACTTTCGGGTTGATCATGCCTAGCTGAAAATATTTAAATTTAAAGAAAGGATGAGCATTTGGGTGCCCAACAAGTAATAACAATTAGAAATATAATTAGCTGAAAGAAATAAATATTTTCTTTGTACATCATTTCTACAACGAATTTATAGTTGTGAAGTAAACAGAACCGATAATAATAACGTAACAATTCTATCTCAAATTTTTGAAACTACGTAATGACTATATATGGGGTTTAGTTGACATACTATGAACATTATTCTAAATTTTCGAATAGGTTTAGCAGAACTTCATCTGCAAACCGTCATAACTTACGGGCGCGAGGGTGTACATCCCATGGACCCTGTATTGATCAATACTACATTGCAAGAACGATAGGATCATTCACTCTGTCCGCCTTGGGCGCATAAAAGTTTTCCCTTGATCGGGATGTTCATACTTAGTTTAGAATCCGAACAAAAAAAAATTGATTAGATACAAAAAGGTTTTAACTTATTCAACGATATTTCTTAATATGTGTCTAGCTGGATCAAATAGCTTAGACATATATATATATATATATATATATATATATATATATATATATATATATATGAGTTATATAATATAATATCATGTTGATAAACAATGATCGAATATAATATATACGACAATAGGGTTAATAATCTAGTACAATAATAATATAAATCTGAATCTTCTTACTCATGTCCATTGCATAAAAGAAATACAAAGGAAGGATACATGCCTAGTCTGCTGCTTACAGTTATGCAACTTAGTTTTATCTTTTATACCGAAACCTATCATTAATAAGATCATTTGATCGATTAGAATAACATACTATAACACATAGTACTGCTTATTACAGTCAGCACATAACCTAATCACATTGTTACACATATTCAACAGTCATTGAAACACAAATAAATATTAATACAGTCAAAATATCTAATTTCAGATTAATTTCTGAAACATGTCGGTGTACCAACAGCTTTATCAGGTAATTATCGAGTCTAAGACTTTATCTTGTAGTTCAACATCTGTAAGTATCAGTCATATTATTTTTAAATAACTTTTAATAATTTTTAAATATTTATTATAATTTATCATAAATTTTCAAACACCGGAATCATTATTAAATAATTTAAATATTAAACAATTCTATTATCATTAATATTTAATTAATATTAAACCATTAATGAAACCATTGCCAAAATGTTAAAGTTATTTATAATAACTCAAAGTATTTTTAAAGTATCAATATTACCCTTAAATGATTTTTAAAACTATTAAAATCATTTTTAAATAATTATCATTAATATTTAAATATTACTGCATTATCTATCAAAATATTAAAAGTCATTAATTATAACTTAAAATATTTTTAATTCATTTATTTCCTTTTTAAATAAATTTTAAATAGATAAAACAATTTTTAAACTATTTATTTAATATAATTATTAAATAAACTTAATATCATTAATATTAAATTAATATCATTAATATTAATTTATTAATGAAATTATCCGTTAAATATTAAAAGTTATATTTTATAACTTAAAATATCTTTAAACACTTTATTTTCATTTTAAATGATTTTTATAATATTAAAATCATTTTTAAACTAATTTATTTAATATAATTATTAAATAATTCTAATATCATTAATAATAAATAATTAATGAGATTTACCTTTAAATATTGAAAGTTATATTTTATAACTTAAAATATTTTTAAACTAATTTATTTAATATAATTATTAAATAAATCTAATATCATTAATATTAAAATATTAATATTTTTCATGACAATATATCAAAAGTTATATTTTATAACTTAAAATACTTTTATAACCTTTAGATCATTTTTCTATAATTTTTAAATCATTAATTCTATTTTTCATGATTTATCTAATATATTCAATAAATAACTTAATTATCATTAATATTAATTAATTAATGAAATTCATCACAAAATATTAAAAGTTATCAAAAATAACTTAAATTATTTTCTTATACCATAATATAATTTTAAATGATTTTTTATGTATTAAAATTATTTTTAAATAATTTATTTAATATTATATTTAAATAAATTAAATACTTTTAATATTTCAAAAATATTAAATATTTATAAAATATATTCAAAATAATTAAAAACTAATTTTTGAATTTTAAATAATTTTTAAGAATTTATTTTGTATTTTTCATAATTAAAAACTAATTTTTCTAATTATTTAATAAAAATAATTAATTTTAGAAATAAACTGTCACTAAAGACTGCCAATAGCGACAAAACCGTCGCTATAGGTGTTCTTCGTGTTCTTCATTATTCCCAGAACCTTCATGTCAGTGACCAAGTGAGCAACTTTGACTAAGATTAAATCTCAGTGTATGGTGTTTCTGTGAAACAAAATGGTCAGATCTTGTAGACATAGTGTAATAATACAAGCTCCAATAAACAACACGATCCAACAACATAAAACAAAAGAGATTTAAGCCTCCAAAAATATGTCAGAAGCTGTTCTTCATTTCTGGGTTTTCCAGAAATGAAGAACAGTTTCAGCTGGCTACTTTGGATCTCTATAACATGCAATCCTGGTAACATTTTTGTGATATTAGACTTTCAGGTTGTAGACAATATACAAGACAACATATCTAATACATAATATCAAGCTAACAACATCAAATCTAAGAGATCATGTTCGGTCAAACATTGTCAGAATACTTGTGCTAACGGTTTCTGGAAATTCCAGAAACTCAACTTCGTGATCGAGTGATCCACTTTGACCATATACTACATCTGTAACGACCCCAAAATAGGTCCATTCCATCCAACCTATTCTGAGTCGCCAAATACATGGTATAGAAAACAACTGTAATTTTATTACAACAATTGTCGTGCAAAATACAACAACACATATGCTATAAGTTTGGATACAAATATATACCAAATGTGACTCATGTTCCAACCGTGGACATCACCTCACAATGACACCTTACATAAAGGTATAGTCAAAAACTGTTCTAGAAATTAATGTCATTAGACATCTTGTATGATAGTGACAAAACACCCTTCCAACGTTGGGTTCGCCTCACCCTATTTTCTTCACCAAATATAACTACTAAATGATGACCACCGTTCTATTCCCTTGTTACCCCCGCTCGACCCAGCTACACTCTTATTACCTGAAAGGAATTGTGAAGCAAAAGGGTGAGCACAACTAGCTCAGTAAAGAATATCATGACTAAAGATAATTAAATTATCAATAGCATTCATCAATAATAAATCAGAGATTTAGAACATATGGTAAATGATAAAAATTTCAACCATAGTTGCAGCGGAACGAGCAATCCATTAGAAGAGTCAAATAGACTATAAAGTCTATTATCTTCTCCATGTTAAAAATCCACCAACAATGTTTTATCCCTGTAACATCAATCAACAGTTCTGGTCCACAATCATATAAATAACTCATAATCATAATTATGATTCTAAATTCCTCTTCTCATCCAGGACAAAGATAATTTTCATCACTTGTCTTTACCTGAAATATCAAAGATCATGGTTATACCAAATCACAATTCCTGTTCATAATCATACTAATAATTTCATCTTTGTACTACGGGCCAAAGATATTCGTCAACAGTTTATCTTTGCACTACTGGCCAAAGATATTCAACAACAGTTCATCTTTGCACTACAGGCCAAAGATATTCAACAACATATCATCTTTGCACTACAGGCCAAAGATATTCATCAACAGTTCATATTTGCACTACAGGCCAAATATATTCATCAACAGTTCATATTTGCACTACATGCCAAATATATTAATATCTCAAAGAATTATAATCATTTTAGAATTTATATAAACAATAATTATAACCATGTTGATCAATTCACCTTTGCACTTAAGCTTAAGATATTCAATTATAAATTCAATGGTCATGATCATACCAGTCACAATTCAACTTTGCACTACAGGCCAAAGAGAACCCTAGTCATGATCATACCAATAATCTACCCATCTTTACACTCTAGTGAAAGAGAATTTCAACATCAGGGTTATAAAAATGTTATATATGATAATAAAATCAATATAATCAATACATAGTTTTAATCTCAAGAGTAATATTCATAACTCAACTATAATTTGGTTAGAAAAAGAAACCAATTTTTATCGTGAATAGTAACTCGTGAATAGTAACTCATGAATAGTAACTCGTGAATAGTAACTCATAAATAGTAAACTCGACACAAAAAGGTAGAAATTCCACAATAAAATCCATACCAGTATTTCGGTATAATGATATTGAAAGAATAATATTTCTTAAGCTTATAAACAATTTATTTAAATTGTTTACACTTTACTAAATAATGCATTTAATCATTCTAAAATACCAAACTCATAAGATTTTATCACCAATAATCAAAACCCTCATAAAAAATCTGCATATACCTCATATAGGATTCTCAAGCCATAAAATCCTATTTTCCAATTTTCTTACTTCACATAACATATTTAATTCATTTTCTCATAACTAGATTATTTTTATGAAAAATACCAAATCCGTTCCAAAAATATTTCTTTTCTGGGATTTAGCATAATATAGTCCAATATTGAACATATATTTTTCTCAGAATTTTTAAAAGTCATTTACTATTTTTCATATGGCCAAAATAGCCGAATATTTAGACATTTATCAAAAATTTTACTTTTATCTAAAAATTCTGAAATTCACAGTGTATACTCCTTTCATATACATGTACTCCCAATAAAAATTTCATCAATTTTGGAGTTAACCACAAGAAATTATAAGCTGTTACTTTTAAAATAGTCTTTTCTCATAAAATTCATAACTCTCAATCTATACATCCAAAAATCACCATTTTTGGACACAATCAAGAAAACTCATCAAAATATCGTTTCAAATTTTTCCAGAATTTTTGAAGGTCAGAAAAATTACGAAACTGGAAAATATAACAACCCTTAAAATTCCTTACTATCCCTTACCTCAAAAGAGCAGTACTTCTGATCGGTATAAGGCTGAAGGAAACTTGCACTGATGAATAGAAACTCACAGAGTATCTAAATACTCACAAAATACACTCAATAATCTAGAGAGAGAAAGAGAGAAAACTTATGTTTCTGGTGTGATTTTCAATTCTAACTTAGCCCTCTATTTATAGGAAAATTTTGGTAGGTTTGACCTGCAACCTGGTGGCTTTACCTGCTACTATTCCCACCCACCACATTTGAAATATAATTCAGCACATTTCTTCACCAACCACAAGTGGGGCCCACCAATTCTAGAATTTTCCACCAAAATGATAAACTCCGAAAATTCAACAATTTCTGAACCAGTCATCTCGTAAAATTCATAATAAATCATACGTTCATTTTTAACGGTTCACAATTTGTGGGCATATACTCAACTTATATATGTATAACATATCCAAAAATTACCACGATCCAACGGTCGGATTAAAAATTATAACCCCCGCAAAATATCTCAAAAACCCTGATTTTTAATACCTCCATTCCGACAAAAATACTGATAAAAACCTCAACATTAACTCCTTCATTTTTAACCACAAAAATATATCCCTCATTTATATCCACATAAAATAAATATTTTTTTATCATATAAATCAATAATTAATTATTCACAAATAATATTACAGAATCACATTTATGACAACCAGACCGTTCCCAGGAAAGAGGGGGCTTTCCAATAAGGATTTCTCCTTACTGGCGCGCAATTAGATGACCAAACCTCTCCTTAGACAGAACTTTCTAGACATTGCCAATAATGCTATCTAATAATACTATTCAAATAATATGAATTATTGATCTGATAATGGAAAATACTGTGCAGTGACAATTATTGAACAACAATAATATAAAACTTCAACGTAGCAATTATTGAATCAATAAAATAAAATATTGAACAGTAATTACTGTAACAATTATTGAGTAGTGCCTTCTTACGTAAGAATTAATAATTTCAAAAATACTATGCAATACCGTGTGCTACTGTGCAATAACGCGTATTACTGTATTTTAACCACCGGGTATTCCAACAGTGTTAACGGTAACAACTACGCCGTTATTTGTAAAAACTCAAATTTTGTCGTTATCTTCATCCGACCGTTTTCCGTTATAGGGCCCACAAATAGCTGCGCCGTCGTACGAATATTCCCCGACAGAAAGAATATTCCACGACCAAACGAATATTCCCCGACATCAATGATTATTTTATAACCACTTGCTTATTTTTGAAAAAAATTCATATATCACCCTTAACTTTAACTTTTTATCAATTTAACTATTTACTAAATAGAAAAATTGAATACTTTTATTTCATAAAATTCGGGGTCTTACAACATCGATCCTGTTAGTGATATAAGGAATAATAAGGCATGAATATATAGTTCATACAGCACACTACAATCTGCTTATACTAACATCAACAAAAAGCTTAGCATCTGACAGATCAAAGCTTCCAAAACTCTTGTCAGACGCTGCTTAAGACTTTCTGGGTTACCCAGAATTCAGCCGGTCATGCCTGGTCAACGAGTTTTGACCTTTTATAAAATGAAATCCAGACATCATCGAACCTTGATTCGAGTTGCGGAATAAAGACCACATTACAGACTACAAGTAGCAACCTTCAAACAACAAAAATACATAACATGCAAAGATTAAAGTGGTCTGACATTCAGTTGTCAGACTCATAAAAAAATTCCAGATTTGTAAAAACACTAGATCCGAGCTTATAGATGTTATTGATCCAACATCTATCAACCCAGATCACTTAATAACACTATAAACAGCATATTCTAACACAAAAACACAACATCTAACAGAGGATCGAGATCGAATTTTTTAACTAGGGTTTATACCTTTAAATGAGCAAATCTGATTTCTTGGCTTCTGATTTGTTAGTGGATTTCGTGGGGCTATGTTTTGGAACTGCTATATTATATTATTTCGTAGGTTTTGAGAGAGAGAGAGAGCTAAAGTTGGGTGTTTGGTATACAAATGAGCTAATTTTGTGACATTTCTCTCTCATGATCTATATATAGATGTCATGTAATGAAGTGGCTGAGTGTATAGGCTGATATGTATGTATAATTCAGTCACATGGGGTTAGTGAGAGTTGGTCAACCACTCCAATCTTAGCAAGATTTGCAAGCAAGCCTCAATTATGCAATAATGGCAAAATGGTCTTTTGTCTTGGAATTTCAATGGCACATTGGTCATTTGGCAAACCCTTAGGGTTTGACCCTTAGGGTTTAGCACAAAGTTGTAGCATTTCTAGTTTAGGGTTTATAAAATAAAATAAAATTTTTAGTTTCTAAAAATTACAATATAAGGTTTCATAATTAAGTAGGTTTCTTAATTACATAGACTTGATAGTTAGGTTTATGTTTTACTAATTATCAATAAGCATGACAAATTAGCAATTAGGGTTTTCCATTTGAAAATTAGGGTTTCAAATCAAATAGGGTTTAATTATAAAATTAAGGTCTTCTAATTTCACGATTAGGGTTTACAATTAGTAATTAAGGTTTATAATTACTAATTAGGTTTCTAAATTTAGAAATTAGGTTTACTAATTTAGAAATTAGGGTTTCTTGAAATTACAATTTCTAAATATTAATTAGGGTTTTGTTAATTAACATTTAATTCTATAATACATAACCTTCAACATAATAGCACAGTTACACAATAATCTCAAACTCATAACTGAGTTTTTAAATTAGGGTTTCCAATTATTTTGGTCCATAAATATTTTTTTAGGTTTTATAATACCTAGGGTTTTCCTGGTTAGCATTAATATTTATTATAAACATCAAGAATCACATAACACAGTGACTTAACAGATTTTGACGTCTCGTTTAACTGCGAAACTAGGGTTTTTGAATACTGCATCATCATTGATCAATTATTAACAATATGTACATATATTACATATTTATAGCACTAAAAAATCAAAATATAATTAATATTATATTCTTATTCTCATTCCTTGATCAAAATCCAAAATTAGGCTTTGGATTCCATATTTGATTTATCTTTCATATATAACATTAATAATTAAGTTAAAATAAATAACTTAATTAATCTGAAATAAATTCATATAATAAAATAAAATAATTATTATAATTGTGCTTTAATCATTTCATATATTATTTAAATAATATAATTATCAGATTTTCATAGAACATAATGAATAAAAATATTTTTCCTATAAAATTAATTATTATAAGAATATAATTTATAATGATCAAAAATTCTAAAATAAAATTAATTGTAATCATTCATGTAATAAAAATATTTTATATTCATCACATAAATACATACACATTATCTTGGCACATATTTTCCATATTTATTTTAATAAATATATATATAAAAAATAAATTTTATACACAAAATTTCTGATTTAATTATATAGAAAATATCGGGTTATTACATTCACCCTCCCTTATAAAGATTCCGTCTCCGGAATCACCATTTTAAAACCTATACATACCAGGGTACATAGCATACACAATCATTGTAATTAGATCTCAATCATAATTGATCGAACCGATCTTTAACTATTCAGCATAAAGCTTATCTATCTGCTTATACGGAAAATTGATTTCTAATAGAACCCAATTTTCTCCTTCAAAATAATTTATAAAATAATATACTATATATAAGAAAATAATATATAAGAAAAAAGAATTTGTTCGAATAATACCTGGAGTTGCATCCCCAGCTGCTACAGTTTCTTGAACGGTCATGTTGAAGACGCTTGCAGTTGATTTCATTGGTTTGTTTGTTGATGTTGGTCCCGTTGTCGCCAATCTCCTGCTGTCTTTTCCCGTATTCATATTCCTTGCCTCCCTTCTCCTTCTTGAACAGTCTTTCACCTTATGCTCCATTAATTCACAAATAAAATAGCTACTGTACATTCTTGGATTGGGACAGTTGATCCTCGAAATCCTGGTGATACGATTGCCTTGAAGTCTTTGAAGTTTGCCAATTGATCATCTGGCTGATCTTTTCGCGGCTGGTATTCCGTTCTGCATAGCTTGATCGACCATATTCGAGAAATTCTGCATCGGGTCTGTTTATCTTCCAGCTTTGTTTACAGGTTCATCTGTCCGTGTATTTCGTTTTCATCTTGGCGGCATTATCGTAAATTATTCTTTATTAACTTACATTCTAAGCCTTATCGTGTACGTTTAACATATAACGCGAAATTTTCTACTCAAGTAATCATGTATTCAAAATATTAGATTTTGAAAATTTGGTTTACTATTAACCAGTGTTCAGACAAATAATTACTATCTTTATACCAACTTATTTCATTAATCCAACATAGACTCATATTCATAGTACTTGACATACCGTAGCACATATTGCTTTAAACATCCACTATCCCTTGGTGACTCAACAGTCGGGAATCGCTGCTACAACTTATACAAAAGTTAAGAATATTACCTTATACAGACATACCTATCATATATACATCAGAGAATTATACATATTCAAATAATACTAATACTACTTATTTCTTACGCCTTCACTAATGATCATTTGCTTAGTATTTTATATATTTCCATTATTCTCAATAATCCATTCACACCTAGCTATACTTAATTCGTCAAAAATATAATTAGGGTTTTAAATAGAAATTAATATTTCTAAAGTGTAATTAGGGTTTCCTAATTATATTAACGTTTAATAAACACATTTGGCTTGCCAATTAGGATTAGGCCCTAATCCTAATTGGCAAGCCAAATGTGTTTATTAAACGTTAATATAATTAGGAAACCCTAATTACACTTTAGAAATATTAATTTCTATTTAAAACCCTAATTATATTTTTGAAATTTTAATTTTCTATTTTAAAATCCTAATTTAGAAAATTCTAGAAAACTAAGGGTGTAAAACCTAAGGTTTAGAATCTTAGGGTTAAACCCTAAGGGTTAAACCATAAGGATGTGGCAAATGACAAGAATGCTCTTAAAATTATTCTGTAAATGACAAAAATACCTTTTTTACATTTTTTTAGTAAGGTTACTTGTAAAAATGGCCAATACTTTTAGTTGTTCACCAACTAAAGCTAGCCTTTTTGACTCTTATCTTAGCCAAATCTAATCTAGGGGGACACCTTGCATTACATACATTCAATGTATCTAATTTAAAGGATTAAAGGGAGAGAAAGTCTTAACTTTTGCTCATTTTGCTATCAAACACTCAACAAACTTTTTCTCTCTCCTAACCTCCGAATTCCTTAAGTGAATAAGTCCCATTAACAGCTCTTAGAACACCAAGGTCAGATCTGGAGAGTTGAGATCAAACATTGGACAAGAAAGGTATAAAGCCCTAAGCTCTTTTGATCTTAAATGCTAAGAAATATATTGTGTTTATGTGTTTAGAATATTGCTAAAGGATGTTTTATGGTGATCTATGATGATCTACCATAGATCCATAGCATCAAAATGGGTAAAAAGTGATTTTTTTCAAAACAGTTCTTGAACTCTAAAATCGCCTGACAAGCTAATGTCAGTCGGTCTAGATTTTTATGTGTTTATGATTTAAGTTGTTTTAAGTTTTGGATCTGTAGCTTGTTATGTTGGCTTTAATCTGGAAGTGGTAGAACAGCCATCAGATGTCTAAATCGTGAGTTATAATCGGTCAAAGTCGGTTGACCGACCATGACCGAGCATAAATCTGGGTAACTTAGAAAGTATGAAACTGAGTCTGATAACATTTCTCGAAGCCCAAATCTGTCAGGGATTAAGTGATTTGATGTTGTTGTTATGAACATGTTGTAGCTGGTAATCTGGACTGTATACCCATGCCTTAAGATCCTATAAACAATCAATAGATCGATCGTAGCAAGTGGTCAAAGTAGGCCACTTGCACTGATTTGCATTTCTGGGAATTTCCAGAAACATGAAGAACAAGCTGTCTGACAAGGTTTGACCAGATTAAATCTGGTGGTTGTGTTATAGTTTGACTGTGATCATGTTATTTCGTTGTTCTTTGTCATAAGTACTACCTGTCTAGATCAATAACCAACCTATTTGATGACAAGAACACCTAAGTAATTGGGCTGGAAAGTGACCACATGCAACTGCCTGGGTTTCTGGGTTACCCAGAAAACCCAGGAACACTCTAACGACGACTTTTGTGACGCCCCCAAAATAGGTATACAACACCCATTCTGAGTCGCCAAAATACATGGTACAGAAACAACTACATCTTTACAATTACAACATAAGAACTGTGAGTTTAAATACAAATATTGTCATCTAGACAATATCCACACTCAAATAAGTCCTCATTACAATTATTGATACATTATTTCACAAAAATGGTGATGACTACTAAAATAACTTCTAGAACCATCATTCCATACCCCGACTAGTACTCGCTACATTCTCGCCTCCTGAGAAAAATGGAACAAAAAGGAAAAGGGTGAGCTCAACTAGCCCAGTAAAGAACATTATAACTAAGATAACATAGAACAAATTATCGTTAGTCTTCAACAGGAAAAAATATAATAGAATACAATAGACAACAAGTTTTAAATCAATATTCGCAGCGGAAAATAATAATTCATAGAAGAGTTACGTAGAGAATGAAATCTATTATTATCAATGAATTTAAAAGTCAATCATCAATATTTTATCCCTGTAACATCAATCAATAATCATCTTTGCACTACAAGCCAAAGATATTCATCAGTTGGTCATGTTCATCTCAACACCTGTTCAACTTTGCACTACGGGCCAAAGATATTCATCAGAAATCATTCATTTTTGCACTACAGGCCAAATATATTTATTAATATCATCAATTAGGACTGAGGATGATGAAAAATATTTTAAAGAAAACGAATCCAGTGAAGCAAAAAAACAAATATCAGAGATTCGTATTACAGTTTATCCATGTCCAAAAATACCTCATAAACAATCATAGTGGAGTAAAATTCAAGAATGATCAAAACATGGATACAATCAAAGCTAGTATCCAGAATAGATATTTTGGACGAAAAGAAAAATTTTCATTTTTCGGTGAATAGTAACTCGTGAATAGTAACTCATGAATAGTAATCCCGACATGAAAAGTTTCAAATTTGATAAAAATTTCCAACCAATATAATGATATTGAAGAAATAATATCATTTTCGAATAAAATAACATCCCTTACCTCGAAAGAATAGTACTTCTGGCTGGACTACTGATATAGTGCTGAAGGGAACATGCACCGTATAACAACACTCAAAGTATACTCACAAGAATACGCTCAATGTATCGAGAGAGAAAGAGAGAGAAGATTTTAGTTTCTGGTGTGATTTTCAATTCTAACCTAAGCACCCTATTTATAGGAAAATACTTAGAATACCAAAGCAGAAAATTTAATAAATTAATATTAAATTTATATAAATCATACGCAAACTTGGAAATTCTGATTTCAGCATATTTTGCAACACATGTGCCCACCAACCAACCACAAAAACGTTTTTCTTTTAAAACAAATTTAAAACTTTTAAAAAATAATTATTTCGGAACTTTAGAACTTCAATAATTCATAATAAATAGTCCTTTTATCAGAAAATTCGAATCTCGCATTTTTTTTATAGGAAATTCAATTCTCTACAACTTTCCAGAATAAAGTTTTTCCAAATTCCTAACAGAAATTGACCGAAATCCATTAACGGGCGATTTTACAGGCTATAATCAAATTTCAGTCAAGAAATGGGCCCACATACGTGTTTAACATGTTTTAAACAACTTTTGCAACAAAAATACTCTTTCTCCTCATATACTCATATATCCCACATTCATTGTAAAAATATCATTATTATTATATTATAATAATATAATAAAATATTATTTTATCAGAAAAGATAAAATATCGATTTTCAACAATTGTCACTTTAAAATTTTCTCCATCTATATCCACATAAAATGAATATTTTCTTTATCATATAAATTAATAATTAATTATTCACAAATAATATTACTGAATCACAATACTGACAACCAGACAGTTCCCAGGAAAGAGGGGGCTTTCCAATAATGATTTCTCCTTACTGGCACGCAATTAGGTGACCAAACCTCTCCTTAGACAGAACTTTCTAGACATTGCCAATAATGTTATCTAATAATATTATTCAGATAATATGAATTATTGTTCCGATAATAAAAAATACTGTGTAGTGACAATTATTGAAACAACAGTAATATAAAATATCAACGCAGTAATTATTGAATCAATAAAATAAAATACTGAACAGTAATTACTGTAACCATTATTAAGTAGTGTCTTCTTCCGTAAGAATCAATAATTGGTGCAATACTGTGTGCTACTGTGCAACAACGCGTATTACTGTGTTTTAACCACCGGGTATTCCAACAGTATTAACGGTAACAACTACGCCGTTATTTATAAACAACTTATACTTGTCGTTTTATTCATCCAATCACTTTCCGTTATGGGGCACACACAAAGCTGCGCCGTCGTACGAATATTCCCCGACAGCAAGAATATTCCACGACCAAACGAATATTCTCCGACAACAATGAATATTTTATAACCACCTGCTTATTTGAAATATTTGCGCATTTTACCCATAACTAACCTCATTAATCAATTTAACCCTTACTATTTCAAAATAATAAATAGAGGAAATTAATTTTCATCTATTAATAATTTGGGGTCTTACAACTTTGGTGGCTTGAATCTTTAAAGTGTGTTGATGTTTAGCTCAGATATTTAGTTATAATTGTGTTGTTACATAAACACTACAAGATCTAAGTTTTAGATTGAACAGATCAGGCAAGCACAAATAATTATAAATGGTCAAAGTAAGGCTCCTGTGAAGCCGGTTGTTAGTGTTCTTGAGCTCAAGAACACCAACAGTGACGCTTAGTGTCGCTAAAGGGCTACGACGACAGTTTAATTATTTTATTTTCTGAATATTCCAAAAACAAAGAACGGATGCGTATATGGTCACTTTGAAAAATGACTGATTTTTCCCCTTCATCTGTGACAACAGTAGCTAATGCCTCAGCTTCTACCTTAGAAGCAACTGAACTAATTGCCTATCAGGATGTAAAGGAAGCCTTAGATAAATGGACTATTCCTAAAATCAAATTGTAGGAAAACAGTTAACCAGAATTGAGGAACAAATTTATAATATTAATGAAAACTGTCAAGTTGTTCCCCACAAGCCTGAACTTCAACCTGTAACCATAAAACCTCCATTAGAAGTCAGTAATTTTAGAATGAAATCTTCCAAATCTGACAATGAGTTTATTGATAATCTTTTAAACAAAATGAAAGATTTAAAACTCACAACTGCACCTACTTCTTCTTCTCAAATTAATGTTATTTCTGGACACTCTTCTTCCACCAGTAACAATATTGATAGTGATACAGACAACCCTGATTTCTCTCCTAGTCATTTGTTAGAAAATCCGGTAAAGAATTCTGTTTTCCTTACTTGATTCATAAGCATTAAATATTGTTCAGAAGACTCTGGTTTATCAGAAGATCCAGTTTTTGAGGATTCTACACAATTATCTTGTTTATTGCTTAACTGTCAATGGTGTTACCATTGAAACCTTACCAGAATCTGTCCAAATAGCATTCAAGGAATGGCAAGTTGCCTATTCCCACATACCAGTAAATAGAAATGTTTATTTAAAATTCCAGAGACCTTTTACTCGTAGTCGGTCTATTAATAATATTTCTTATAATATTGATTTTCCTGAATCCTCCAGACAATCTGTGTCTGATCCTTTAGAATCTGTCTATCAAGAATCTAAGAATGAGTCTGTTAAAAATGAAGACTTGATTAGAGGGATTCACGTTTCTGAAAATCAAATACCTCATGGTATTTATGAAACAAATACTCCTCAAAACAGAAGACCTTACAGTCCAACTGCTAGTGATATGAATTTTGAATGTTAATGGATTTTTCTCCCAATAGTAAAATTCGTCAATGTTTAAATCAGGAGTTTATGCAGGATAAATACCAGAATTTTAGAAATTGGTATTTTAAAAATCATGAAAGTAAAAAATTAGTAGAAATTAAAGATAATTATTATGCTTATCTGAATAAGAATCAGTGTATCTTATCATTTATTAAATGGTATTATGATTTCTTGTTAAAATCAAAATTTTACCCTGAAAGTCAGCTGAATGTTTTAACTGGAATCCAAAAGGATTGGATCATAACCAATGGTAATATCATTCAATCCATTCATCCTCCTCCTAAGTCCCTTGAACTTAGTCCAGGAAATGATAATTTAAAACCTTTGATCATCAATCCATATGTTGATATATCTGAAATACCCCATCAACAAGAAGAGGTTAAAATAAAAGATATTTTACCCTTGTCCAAACAGAATAATTATACTAATTTATTTCTTCAAACTGTAGGAAAACAATTAACCAGAATTGAGGAACAAATTTATAATATTAATGAAAACTGTCAAGTTGTTCCCCACAAGCCTGAACTTCAACCTGTAACCATAAAACCTCCATTAGAAGTCAGTAATTTTAGAATGAAATCTTCCAAATCTGACAATGAGTTTATTGATAATCTTTTAAACAAAATGAAAGATTTAAAACTCACAACTGCACCTACTTCTTCTTCTCAAATTAATGTTATTTCTGGACACTCTTCTTCCACCAGTAACAATATTGATAGTGATACAGACAACCCTGATTTCTCTCCTAGTCATTTGTTAGAAAATCCGGTAAAGAATTCTGTTTTCCTTACTTGATTCATAAGCATTAAATATTGTTCAGAAGACTCTGGTTTATCAGAAGATCCAGTTTTTGAGGATTCTACACAATTATCTTGTTTATTGCTTAACTGTCAATGGTGTTACCATTGAAACCTTACCAGAATCTGTCCAAATAGCATTCAAGGAATGGCAAGTTGCCTATTCCCACATACCAGTAAATAGAAATGTTTATTTAAAATTCCAGAGACCTTTTACTCGTAGTCGGTCTATTAATAATATTTCTTATAATATTGATTTTCCTGAATCCTCCAGACAATCTGTGTCTGATCCTTTAGAATCTGTCTATCAAGAATCTAAGAATGAGTCTGTTAAAAATGAAGACTTGATTAGAGGGATTCACGTTTCTGAAAATCAAATACCTCATGGTATTTATGAAACAAATACTCCTCAAAACAGAAGACCTTACAGTCCAACTGCTAGTGATATGAATTTTGAATGTTAATGGATTTTTCTCCCAATAGTAAAATTCGTCAATGTTTAAATCAGGAGTTTATGCAGGATAAATACCAGAATTTTAGAAATTGGTATTTTAAAAATCATGAAAGTAAAAAATTAGTAGAAATTAAAGATAATTATTATGCTTATCTGAATAAGAATCAGTGTATCTTATCATTTATTAAATGGTATTATGATTTCTTGTTAAAATCAAAATTTTACCCTGAAAGTCAGCTGAATGTTTTAACTGGAATCCAAAAGGATTGGATCATAACCAATGGTAATATCATTCAATCCATTCATCCTCCTCCTAAGTCCCTTGAACTTAGTCCAGGAAATGATAATTTAAAACCTTTGATCATCAATCCATATGTTGATATATCTGAAATACCCCATCAACAAGAAGAGGTTAAAATAAAAGATATTTTACCCTTGTCCAAACAGAATAATTATACTAATTTATTTCTTCAAACTGTAGGAAAACAATTAACCAGAATTGAGGAACAAATTTATAATATTAATGAAAACTGTCAAGTTGTTCCCCACAAGCCTGAACTTCAACCTGTAACCATAAAACCTCCATTAGAAGTCAGTAATTTTAGAATGAAATCTTCCAAATCTGACAATGAGTTTATTGATAATCTTTTAAACAAAATGAAAGATTTAAAACTCACAACTGCACCTACTTCTTCTTCTCAAATTAATGTTATTTCTGGACACTCTTCTTCCACCAGTAACAATATTGATAGTGATACAGACAACCCTGATTTCTCTCCTAGTCATTTGTTAGAAAATCCGGTAAAGAATTCTGTTTTCCTTACTTGATTCATAAGCATTAAATATTGTTCAGAAGACTCTGGTTTATCAGAAGATCCAGTTTTTGAGGATTCTACACAATTATCTTGTTTATTGCTTAACTGTCAATGGTGTTACCATTGAAACCTTACCAGAATCTGTCCAAATAGCATTCAAGGAATGGCAAGTTGCCTATTCCCACATACCAGTAAATAGAAATGTTTATTTAAAATTCCAGAGACCTTTTACTCGTAGTCGGTCTATTAATAATATTTCTTATAATATTGATTTTCCTGAATCCTCCAGACAATCTGTGTCTGATCCTTTAGAATCTGTCTATCAAGAATCTAAGAATGAGTCTGTTAAAAATGAAGACTTGATTAGAGGGATTCACGTTTCTGAAAATCAAATACCTCATGGTATTTATGAAACAAATACTCCTCAAAACAGAAGACCTTACAGTCCAACTGCTAGTGATATGAATTTTGAATGTTAATGGATTTTTCTCCCAATAGTAAAATTCGTCAATGTTTAAATCAGGAGTTTATGCAGGATAAATACCAGAATTTTAGAAATTGGTATTTTAAAAATCATGAAAGTAAAAAATTAGTAGAAATTAAAGATAATTATTATGCTTATCTGAATAAGAATCAGTGTATCTTATCATTTATTAAATGGTATTATGATTTCTTGTTAAAATCAAAATTTTACCCTGAAAGTCAGCTGAATGTTTTAACTGGAATCCAAAAGGATTGGATCATAACCAATGGTAATATCATTCAATCCATTCATCCTCCTCCTAAGTCCCTTGAACTTAGTCCAGAAAATGATAATTTAAAACCTTTGATCATCAATCCATATGTTGATATATCTGAAATACCCCATCAACAAGAAGAGGTTAAAATAAAAGATATTTTACCCTTGTCCAAACAGAATAATTATACTAATTTATTTCTTCAAACTGTAGGAAAACAATTAACCAGAATTGAGGAACAAATTTATAATATTAATGAAAACTGTCAAGTTGTTCCCCACAAGCCTGAACTTCAACCTGTAACCATAAAACCTCCATTAGAAGTCAGTAATTTTAGAATGAAATCTTCCAAATCTGCTAATGAGTTTATTGATAATCTTTTAAACAAAATGAAAGATTTAAAACTCACAACTGCACCTACTTCTTCTTCTCAAATTAATGTTATTTCTGGACACTCTTCTTCCACCAGTAACAATACTGATAGTGATACAGACAACCCTGATATCTCTCCTAGTCATTTATTAGAAATCCAGAATAACTTTCAGGATATGCAGAATATCAATAAAACTTCTTACAGCCAAAAGCCTATTAATCGAATGGCTCTAACTGGACCTAGTAGGTATTACTATCCTAGACCTACCCCCCAGGATATTCTTTATGAAGAAGACTTTCTTCATACTCAAAAATCTTACCATGGGAAAACCATTTATGAATGGAATATTGATGGTAAGACAGAATATCAAATCTTCGAAACCATCCATCATATCTTGATGTATGCAACTGTCTGTAAACAGAATGATAACACAGACCACCAAATCTGTCGTTTCTTAGTTAATGGATTCATTGGCATCCTTAAGGGATGGTTGGATAATGTATTAACTGCTATCCAGAGAACTGAAGTTCTTCAATCCTATAAAGAAGAACTTGACCCTATTACCAGCCTTCTCACAAGAAGAGAGGATGCTTGTTACACTCTTGTTCAAGCTATCCTTCATCATTTTGTTGGACTTGGTCAAATGAACACTGACAGAAGTCGTGAACTCCTCCAGAACCTTCGATGCCCGTCTTTAACCCATTTTAGATGGTATAAAGATATCTTTTTGATGAAAGTCATGCAAAGATCAGATGCTAATAGTGAACATTGGAAAGCCAAGTTTGTTGATGGTCTTCCTACTTTCTTTGCTGAAAAAGTCCGAAAAAAGCTTAGAGATAAGCATGACCGAATGAGTATCCCTTATGATCAGTATTCCTATGGTCATCTCATTTCAGTAATTATTGAAGAAGGTTTATCCTTATGTAATGACATGAAACTTCAACAATTAATGAAAAAACAGAATCTTACTAAAAAACATGAGATAGGAGAATTTTGCGATCAATTCTCTTATGATACGAAAATACAATATCCTCATAAGACTAGAAAACAGCACAGATCTAAAACCTCTAGACCTTATCGGAAACGCTCTTCTAAAAAATCTTCTTCTAATAACAAAACCCCTGAAAAATCTACAAAGAAGAGGAAGAGTAGTAAGAAAAAAGATAAATCTAAAATTGAAAGTTATAAATGCGGAAAAACAGGACATTTTGCTAATAAATGCAAATCCAAATTAAAACAAAAGCTCAATGAGATGTCCCTTGATGAGGATATCCAACAGCAAATTATTAATTGTTTAGCTACCAACAGTTCTGAGTCTAGTTCTGAAGATGGTTTAGCTGAGGTCTATTCTGAATCTGATAACGATTCTGATAATAGGAAATGTCAAACCTGCACAATTAATAACTGTAACACAAGTACTGAAGCTGATTATTGGAAAGCCATCGTTGAGATGAATGGTTTAGATGTTGGAGGTCCCAGCATCAATGTCTTAACAGATACCCATAAATCTCTCCTTGACTTAGCTGAAAATATAAAAGACCCCGAAATTAAACTAAAATTTTTAGAGATCTGTTATAAAAATCAAAAAACTGAAGAAAATCTTCCAATTGATTAGTATAGTACGCATGAAGTTATGAGATGCATAAAAGATGTTTCCACCACTGAAAAGCCTACTACTATTCAGGATCTTAAAACTAAAATTAATATTTTAAAATCTGAAATAATACAGTTACAAAATATTAATACTATCATCTTCCATAATCTAGATAGTATCAAACAACAGTTAAGCAATAAACAAGATAATTGTGTAGAATCCTCAAAAACTGGATCTTCTGATAAACCAGAGTCTTCTGAACAATATTTTATGCTTATGAATCAAGTGGTTTTTCAAAAATGGTATATTAGAATTACTCTTGTCATCAAACCGGATTTTATCATTAAAGATGCCATTGCCCTAGTTGATAGTGGCGCTGATATGAACCGTATTCAGGAAGGATTAATTCCTACCAAGTATTTTCAAAAGACCGCTCAGTCCTTAACTAGTGCTAGTGGTAACACTATGAATATTAAATACAAAATTCCAGAAGCCTTAATCTGTAATCAAGGTCTTTGCTTACCTACCTCTTTTGTCCTTATCCGTAATATGAATCAAAGTATCATTTTACGCACGCCTTTCCTTTGACTTTTAATGCCTATCTCAAAAATAGATACTTTAGGGATTCATACTACTCTTAACAACAGACATATTATTTTTGAATTCATAACAGAACCTTATACCAAAGAATTAAATCAAGTCAAGCACATGATTTATTCAAAAGAAAAATAGATAAATTTCATCCAAAAAGAAATAAAGTTTCTTTCTACAGAACAACGAATTTTACAGCCTTCTTTACAGGAAAAAATAAAATTAATCTACAAAACTCTTCAGACAGAAATTTGTAGTGATGTCCCGAATGCTTTTTGGAATAGGAAGAAACATATTATTTCTCTCCCCTACATTCCCAATTTCAATGAGAAAAATATTCCTACTAAATCTAGACCCAGCCAAATGAAAAAGGAATATTTACTCCTTTGCAAAACTGAAATTGAGTCTCTTCAACAGAAAAAGCTAATAAAACCCAGTACTTCCCCTTGGAGTTGTACAGCTTTTTATGTCAATAAGAATTCCGAAATAGAACGAGGAACTCCCCGTCTTGTTATTAATTACAAACCACTGAATGAAACCCTTCAATGGATTAGATATCCAATTCCGAATAAGAAGGACCTTCTTAACAGACTTCATGATGCCACTATTTTCTCTAAATTTGATATGAAATCAGGATTTTGGCAAATACAAATCAGAGAACAGGATACTTATAAAACTGTTTTTACAATACCTTTTGGACATTATGAATGGAATGTTCTTCCATTTGGTGTCAAAAACGGACCTTCTGAATTTCAACATATCATGAATGATATTTTTAATCCTTTTACTGAATTTATTATCTGCTATATTGATGATGTCTTAATTTTCTCTTCATCAATTGAACAGCATATTAAGCATTTAAACATTTTTAAAAATGTTATCATAAAAAATGGTTTGGTAGTTTCTGCTCCTAAGATGAAACTTTTCCAAACAAAAATCAGATTTCTCGGACATAATATTTTTAATGGAACTATTATTCCAATTGATAGATGTATTGAATTTGCATCTAAATTTTCGGATGAAATTAAAGATATTAATCAACTGTAAAGATTTTTGGGAAGTCTAAATTATATTAGAGACTATTACCCTAATCTTTCCCAGGACGCTGCTATACTGTACACCAGGTTAAGAAAAAACCCTTTGCCTTGGACTATTGAACATACTAATGCAGTCCAAAAGATCAAGACTAGAGTTAAACAGCTACCTTGCCTCTCTTTACCCAATCCTGAATGGAAGAAGATTGTTCAAACGGATGCTTCTAGTACAGGATACGGTGGCATTTTAAAACAATTTAATCCTAACAGTAAAAAGGAGGAACTTATCCGTTTTACTTCAGGAGTTTGGAAAGGACCCTCTTTGAATTATCCTACCATAAAGAAAGAATGTCTTTCCATTGTTAAATGTGTTTTAAAATTTCAAGATGATCTTTTAAATCTGCATTTTTTAACTCGAGTTGATTGTTCAGCTGTAAAACAGATATTTAAAAAGGATGTCCAAAATCTAGCTTCTAAACAGATATTTGTCACTTGGCAGAGTACTTTATCAGTATTCGACTTTGATATTGAATATGTCAAAGGAAAACAGAATTCTTTACCGGATTTTCTAACCAGAGAATACTTGCAGGAATGACCAGTAGAAGCCGTGGCAGCGGTCAGCGAGGCCGAGGAAGAGCAAATCTGTACTATACAGAATTTCCTACTCTAAATTCTCAAACCAGCAACTATTCGGCTTCTTCTAGCCAACCTACCGTAAAGGATGTTCTCCTATTACCAGAACAGTATATCCCAAACATAAATGTGGATGAAACAGTATTATTCATTGAACAGAATGATGAAAAATGGATGAAAGATCCATGGGAGATAAAGAGACGTTATCTAACGACTCAACAGTCTCCTCCCCGTTTTAATCAGTACCGATATATTTATGAACAAATTATCATCGAAACAGCATCTATGGACATTAAGCATACGCTTCATGATCTTAACAAATCTACCAGCCCGATTCAATACAGCAAAACAACGGTCAAGAGCATTATGCCTCTTGTCAATTGGGGTATCAATCCACATACCACCCGTACTATTGAATCCAGTCATACAACAGAAACCTGTTACAGTTATTGGGATTACATTGATTCCTTTACCCAAGTTTTCTATTACCAGAATCAAATCCACAACCATACTTGGTTTATCCGAGTCTGTCCCGATGTACTTAAAAATGAAATTCCCAACAGGTTTTTCGTTTGGTGGAATAAGATTGGTGTTACCATTGAAACCTTACCAGAATCTGTCCAAACAGCATTCAAGGAATGGCAAGTTGCATATTCCCACATACCAGTAAATAGAGAATTATCCATGTCTAAATTATTTTCCCATTTTATAATTCGTTTCAGTATCCCTTGGATTTGGAAATGGGATTTCCGTTGTGATTACCAGAATAAGATTCCCCGCCTCAAAAGAATATTCTTTACCAAATGGTGGGATAAAGGTCTTAATCCGACATTACCAGAACTCTTTAAAACAGTTAAGAATCACACTCAGGATTGCCTTGATGATTATCCCACAAAGCCTTCCCTCACCAGTACCTGTTAATCCTTTTGTTAAAATCCAGTCAGATTTAAAACAGAAGTTTCCTAATCTCACTGAAACAGAATTAATTGTCAAAACTATGGATTACATGAAGACTCAGTTCTTACAATCCCTAGTACCAGATGATGTTTCTATGAAAATGGCCAGTGATGAAGAATTTGAACAGGATGATAATCAATTCAATGTCCTAGCCGGAGAAAGTCAAGAACCCGAGCCCACAATGTGAGACTTTTGGGATTCTCTCACCTCAATGATTTCTGAAAAATTTGAATAGGACAAGAAAGGAAATGGAAAAGCAATATGATGGTAATCCTCCACTACACATGATGAACCAATAATCAGAAAACGACAAGAACAGTAATTCCACTTTCTAAAAAGAAAGCCAGCTGCTCTCTCCATTATCAGTAAACGACCCCACCTGTCCTCAATAATACTCCACCCAACCGACATCGTCTCATGCGTCCCACTACCTACAGCTGAGACTTAAAGAAGGAAAGATAAGGATCACTGATTGACTCCACTGACAAGGACACTCACGATCCCTTCTTATCCTTTCACTTGTATAAATAGGGATACCTCACCCTTTGTTGAGGCAGAACTTCTTTTCAGAATTTTCCTTTACTCCCTCTCTCTCTCTGTAAAATATTTGATATATATATAAGTTTGAAATTTAAGGATTTGCAGAGCTCTACTGTAAGTTTAAATTATTGCTTCTGTTAATTATTATGTTTCGATACTTGAACTTTTAGATTATCATATAGATAACAGTAATCGTTATAAAACATCATATCAAACTGCTACAAACAATTATAATCGTTATTATTTTTTAGAACAATTTAATAAATCTGAACAGTTAATTGTTTTAACCAGAGAAGCCATTCAGGAAGAAACCTGTAGGCTTATAGTTTTGGGTAGACCCCCAAATCAACAGTAACTTTATGAGACCATATATGTAATAATTTATCTGTTAATATATATTTAATATACCTTTAAATTATCCATGCTATTTTATTAAATGAGACTAGTTTAAGCTTGATACTTGAATAAGTGGGACGTCACCCAAGTCACGTTTAGGACTTTGCCTTTAGCCGTGTTATGGCGTTGTGGCCTTTATCCTCTATAAATCGTTGACAGGCGTGCTTACAGAGGCAGGATCGAGATAGATACTTAAATAAGCACGCCTGTCAACGATTTATAGAGGATAAAGGCCACAACGCCATAACACGGCTAAAGGCAAAGTCCTAAACGCGACTTGGGTGACGTCTCACTTATTCAAGTATCAAGCTTAAACTAGTCTCATTTAATAAAATAGCATGGATAATTTAAAGGTATATTAAATATATATTAACAGATAAATTACTACATATATGGTCTCATAAAGTTACTGTTGATTTGGGGGTCTGCCCAAAACTATAAGCCTACAGGTTTCTTCCTGAATGGCTTCTCTGGTTAAAACAATTAACTGTTCAGATTTATTAAATTGTTCTAAAAAATAAGAACGATTATAATTGTTTGTAGCAGTTTGATATGATGTTTTATAACGATTACTGTTATCTATATGATAATCTAAAAGTTCAAGTATCGAAACATAATAATTAACAGAAGCAATAATTTAAACTTACAGTAGAGCTCTGCAAATCCTTAAATTTCAAACTTATATATATATCAAATATTTTATAGAGAGAGAGAGGGAGTAAAGGAAAATTCTGAAAAGAAGTTCTGCCTCAACAAAGGGTGAGGTATCCCTATTTATACAAGTGAAAGGATAAGAAGGGATCGTGAGTGTCCTTGTCAGTGGAGTCAATCAGTGATCCTTATCTTTCCTTCTTTAAGTCTCAGCTGTAGGTAGTGGGACGCATGAGACGATGTCGGTTGGGTGGAGTATTATTGAGGACAGGTGGGGTCGTTTACTGATAATGGAGAGAGCAGCTGGCTTTCTTTTTAGAAAGTGGAATTACTGTTCTTGTCGTTTTCTGATTATTGGTTCATCATGTGTAGTGGAGGATTACCATCATATTGCTTTTGCATTTCCTTTCTTGTCCTATTCAAATTTTTCAGAAATCATTGAGGTGAGAGAATCCCAAAAGTCTCACATTGTGGGCTCGGGTTCTTGACTTTCTCCGGCTAGGACATTGAATTGATTATCATCCTGTTCAGATTCTTCATCACTGGCCATTTTCATAGAAACATCATCTGGTACTAGGGATTGTAAGAACTGAGTCTTCATGTAATCCATAGTTTTGACAATTAATTCTGTTTCAGTGAGATTAGGAAACTTCTGTTTTAAATCTGACTGGATTTTAACAAAAGGATTAACAGGTACTGGTGAGGGAAGGCTTTGTGGGATAATCATCAAGGCAATCCTGAGTGTGATTCTTAACTGTTTTAAAGAGTTCTGGTAATGTCGGATTAAGACCTTTATCCCACCATTTGGTAAAGAATATTCTTTTGAGGCGGGGAATCTTATTCTGGTAATCACAACGGAAATCCCATTTCCAAATCCAAGGGATACTGAAACGAATTATAAAATGGGAAAATAATTTAGACATGGATAATTCTCTATTTACTGGTATGTGGGAATATGCAACTTGCCATTCCTTGAATGCTGTTTGGACAGATTCTGGTAAGGTTTCAATGGTAACACCAATCTTATTCCACCAAACGAAAAACCTGTTGGGAATTTCATTTTTAAGTACATCGGGACAGACTCGGATAAACCAAGTATGGTTGTGGATTTGATTCTGGTAATAGAAAACTTGGGTAAAGGAATCAATGTAATCCCAATAACTGTAACAGGTTTCTGTTGTATGACTGGATTCAATAGTACGGGTGGTATGTGGATTGATACCCCAATTGACAAGAGGCATAATGCTCTTGACCGTTGTTTTGCTGTATTGAATCGGGCTGGTAGATTTGTTAAGATCATGAAGCGTATGCTTAATGTCCATAGATGCTGTTTCGATGATAATTTGTTCATAAATATATCGGTACTGATTAAAACGGGGAGGAGACTGTTGAGTCGTTAGATAACGTCTCTTTATCTCCCATGGATCTTTCATCCATTTTTCATCATTCTGTTCAATGAATAATACTGTTTCATCCACATTTATGTTTGGGATATACTGTTCTGGTAATAGGAGAACATCCTTTACGGTAGGTTGGCTAGAAGAAGCCGAAGAGTTGCTGGTTTGAGAATTTAGAGTAAGAAATTCTGTATAGTACAGATTTGCTCTTCCTCGGCCTCGCTGACCGCTGCCACGGCTTCTACTGGTCATTCCTGCAAGTATTCTCTGGTTAGAAAATCCGGTAAAGAATTCTGTTTTCCTTTGACATATTCAATATCAAAGTCGAATACTGATAAAGTACTCTGCCAAGTGACAAATATCTGTTTAGAAGCTAGATTTTGGACATCCTTTTTAAATATCTGTTTTACAGCTGAACAATCAACTCGAGTTAAAAAATGCAGATTTAAAAGATCATCTTGAAATTTTAAAACACATTTAACAATGGAAAGACATTCTTTCTTTATGGTAGGATAATTCAAAGAGGGTCCTTTCCAAACTCCTGAAGTAAAACGGATAAGTTCCTCCTTTTTACTGTTAGGATTAAATTGTTTTAAAATGCCACCGTATCCTGTACTAGAAGCATCCGTTTGAACAATCTTCTTCCATTCAGGATTGGGTAAAGAGAGGCAAGGTAGCTGTTTAACTCTAGTCTTGATCTTTTGGACTGCATTAGTATGTTCAATAGTCCAAGGCAAAGGGTTTTTTCTTAACCTGGTGTACAGTATAGCAGCGTCCTGGGAAAGATTAGGGTAATAGTCTCTAATATAATTTAGACTTCCCAAAAATCTTTACAGTTGATTAATATCTTTAATTTCATCCGAAAATTTAGATGCAAATTCAATACATCTATCAATTGGAATAATAGTTCCATTAAAAATATTATGTCCGAGAAATCTGATTTTTGTTTGGAAAAGTTTCATCTTAGGAGCAGAAACTACCAAACCATTTTTTATGATAACATTTTTAAAAATGTTTAAATGCTTAATATGCTGTTCAATTGATGAAGAGAAAATTAAGACATCATCAATATAGCAGATAATAAATTCAGTAAAAGGATTAAAAATATCATTCATGATATGTTGAAATTCAGAAGGTCCGTTTTTGACACCAAATGGAAGAACATTCCATTCATAATGTCCAAAAGGTATTGTAAAAACAGTTTTATAAGTATCCTGTTCTCTGATTTGTATTTGCCAAAATCCTGATTTCATATCAAATTTAGAGAAAATAGTGGCATCATGAAGTCTGTTAAGAAGGTCCTTCTTATTCGGAATTGGATATCTAATCCATTGAAGGGTTTCATTCAGTGGTTTGTAATTAATAACAAGACGGGGAGTTCCTCGTTCTATTTCGGAATTCTTATTGACATAAAAAGCTGTACAACTCCAAGGGGAAGTACTGGGTTTTATTAGCTTTTTCTGTTGAAGAGACTCAATTTCAGTTTTGCAAAGGAGTAAATATTCCTTTTTCATTTGGCTGGGTCTAGATTTAGTAGGAATATTTTTCTCATTGAAATTGGGAATGTAGGGGAGAGAAATAATATGTTTCTTCCTATTCCAAAAAGCATTCGGGACATCACTACAAATTTCTGTCTGAAGAGTTTTGTAGATTAATTTTATTTTTTCCTGTAAAGAAGGCTGTAAAATTCGTTGTTCTGTAGAAAGAAACTTTATTTCTTTTTGGATGAAATTTATCTATTTTTCTTTTGAATAAATCATGTGCTTGACTTGATTTAATTCTTTGGTATAAGGTTCTGTTATGAATTCAAAAATAATATGTCTGTTGTTAAGAGTAGTATGAATCCCTAAAGTATCTATTTTTGAGATAGGCATTAAAAGTCAAAGGAAAGGCGTGCGTAAAATGATACTTTGATTCATATTACGGATAAGGACAAAAGAGGTAGGTAAGCAAAGACCTTGATTACAGATTAAGGCTTCTGGAATTTTGTATTTAATATTCATAGTGTTACCACTAGCACTAGTTAAGGACTGAGCGGTCTTTTGAAAATACTTGGTAGGAATTAATCCTTCCTGAATACGGTTCATATCAGCGCCACTATCAACTAGGGCAATGGCATCTTTAATGATAAAATCCGGTTTGATGACAAGAGTAATTCTAATATACCATTTTTGAAAAACCACTTGATTCATAAGCATAAAATATTGTTCAGAAGACTCTGGTTTATCAGAAGATCCAGTTTTTGAGGATTCTACACAATTATCTTGTTTATTGCTTAACTGTTGTTTGATACTATCTAGATTATGGAAGATGATAGTATTAATATTTTGTAACTGTATTATTTCAGATTTTAAAATATTAATTTTAGTTTTAAGATCCTGAATAGTAGTAGGCTTTTCAGTGGTGGAAACATCTTTTATGCATCTCATAACTTCATGCGTACTATACTAATCAATTGGAAGATTTTCTTCAGTTTTTTGATTTTTATAACAGATCTCTAAAAATTTTAGTTTAATTTCGGGGTCTTTTATATTTTCAGCTAAGTCAAGGAGAGATTTATGGGTATCTGTTAAGACATTGATGCTGGGACCTCCAACATCTAAACCATTCATCTCAACGATGGCTTTCCAATAATCAGCTTCAGTACTTGTGTTACAGTTATTAATTGTGCAGGTTTGACATTTCCTATTATCAGAATCGTTATCAGATTCAGAATAGACCTCAGCTAAACCATCTCCAGAACTAGACTCAGAACTACTGGTAGCTAAACAATTAATAATTTGCTGTTGGATATCCTCATCAAGGGACATCTCATTGAGCTTTTGTTTTAATTTGGATTTGCATTTATTAGCAAAATGTCCTGTTTTTCCGCATTTATAACATTCAATTTTAGATTTATCTTTTTTCTTACTACTCTTCCTCTTCTTTGTAGATTTTTCAGGGGTTTTGTTATTAGAAGAAGATTTTTTAGAAGAGCATTTCCGATAAGGTCTAGAGGTTTTAGATCTGTGCTATTTTCTAGTCTTATGAGGATACTGTATTTTCGTATCATAAGAGAATTGATCGCAAAATTCTCCTATCTCATGTTTTTTAGTAAGATTCTGTTTTTTCATTAATTGTTGAAGTTTCATGTCATTACATAAGGATAAACCTTCTTCAATAATTACTGAAATGAGATGACCATAGGAATACTTTCATAAACATATCGGTACTGATTAAAACGAGGAGGAGACTGTTGAGTCGTTAGATAACGTCTCTTTATCTCCCATGGATCTTTCATCCATTTTTCATCATTATGTTCAATGAATAATACTGTTTCATCCACATTTATGTTTGGGATATACTGTTCTGGTAATAGGAGAACATCCTTTACGGTAGGTTGGCTAGAAGAAGCCGAAGAGTTGCTGGCTTGAGAATTTAGAGTAGGAAATTCTGTATAGTACATATTTGCTCTTCCTCGGCCTCGCTGACCGCGGCCACAGCTTCTACTGGTCATTCTTGCAAGTATTCTTTGTTTAGAAAATCCGGTAAAGAATTCTGTTTTCCTTTGATATATTCAATATCAAAGTCGAATACTAATAAAGTACTCTGCCAAGTGACAAATATCTGTTTAGAAGCTAGATTTTGGACATCCTTTTTAAATATCTGTTTTGTAGCTGAGCAATCAACTCGAATTAAAAAATGCTGATTTAAAAGATCATCTTGAAATTTTAAAACACATTTAACAATGGAAAGACATTCTTTCTTTATGGTAGGATAATTCAAAGAGGGTCCTTTCCAAACTCCTGAAGTAAAACGGATAAGTTCCTCCTTTTTACTGTTAGGATCAAATTATTTTAAAATGCCACCGTATCCTGTACTAGAAGCATCCGTTTGAACAATCTTCTTCCATTCAGGATTGGGTAAAGAGAGGCAAGGTAGCTGTTTAACTCTAGTCTTGATCTTTTGGACTGCATTAGTATGTTCAATAGTCCAAGGCAAAGGGTTTTTTCTTAACCTGGTGTACAGTATAGCAGCGTCCTGGGAAAGATTAGGGTAATAGTCTCTAATATAATTTAGACTTCCCAAAAATCTTTACAGTTGATTAATATCTTTAATTTCATCCGGAAATTTAGATGCAAATTCAATACATCTATCAATTGGAATAATAGTTCCATTAAAAATATTATGTCCGAGAAATCTGATTTTTGTTTGAAAAAGTTTCATCTTAGGAGCAGAAACTACCAAACCATTTTTTATGATAACATTTTTAAAAATGTTTAAATGCTTAATATGCTGTTCAATTGATGAAGAGAAAATTAAGACATCATCAATATAGCAGATAATAAATTTAGTAAAAGGATTAAAAATATCATTCGTGATATGTTGAAATTCAGAAGGTCCGTTTTTGACACCAAATGGAAGAACATTCCATTCATAATGTCCAAAAGGTACTGTAAAAGCAGTTTTATAAGTATCCTGTTCTCTGATTTGTATTTGCCAAAATCCTAATTTCATATCAAATTTAGAGAAAATAGTGGCATCATGAAGTCTGTCAAGAAGGTCCTTCTTATTCGGAATTGGATATCTAATCCATTGAAGGGCTTCATTCAGTGGTTTGTAATTAATAACAAGACGGGGAGTTCCTCGTTCTATTTTGGAATTCTTATTGACATAAAAAGCTGTACAACTCCATGGGGAAGTACTGGATTGTTTTAGCTTTTTCTGTTGAAGAGACTCAATTTCAGTTTTGCAAAGGAGTAAATATTCCCTTTTCATTTGGCTGGGTCTAGATTTAGTAGGAATATTTTTCTCATTGAAATTGGGAATGTAGGGGAGAGAAATAATATGTTTCTTCCTATTCCAAAAAGCATTCGGGACATCACTACAAATTTCTGTCTGAAGAGTTTTGTAGATTAATTTTATTTTTTCCTGTAAAGAAGGCTGTAAAATTCTTTGTTCTGTAGAAAGAAACTTTATTTCTTTTTGGATGAAATTTATCTATTTTTCTTTTGAATAAATCATGTGCTTGACTTGATTTAATTCTTTGGTATAAGGTTCTATTATGAATTCAAAAATAATATGTCTGTTGTTAAGAGTAGTATGAATCCCTAAAGTATCTATTTTTGAGATAGGCATTAAAAGACAAAGGAAAGGCGTGCCTAAAATGATACTTTGATTCATATTACGGATAAGGACAAAAGAGGTAGGTAAGCAAAGACCTTGATTACAGATTAAAGCTTCTGGAATTTTGTATTTAATATTCATAGTGTTACCACTAGCACTAGTTAAGGACTGAGTGGTCTTTTGGAAATACTTGGTAGGAATTAATCCTTCCTGAATACAGTTCATATCAGCGCCACTATCAACTAGGGCAATGGAATCTTTAATGATAAAATCCAGTTTGATGACAAGAGTAATTCTAATATGCCATTTTTGAAAAACCACTTGATTCATAAGCATTAAATATTGTTCAGAAGACTCTGGTTTATCAGAAGATCCAGTTTTTGAGGATTCTACACAATTATCTTGTTTATTGCTTAACTGTTGTTTGATACTATCTAGATTATGGAAGATGATAGTATTAGTATTTTGTAACTGTTTTATTTCAGATTTTAAAATATTAATTTTAGTTTTAAGATCATGAATAGTAGTAGCCTTGTCAGTGGTGGAAACATCTTTTATACGTCTCATAACTTCACGCATACTTTACTGATCAATTGGAAGATTTTCTTCAGTTTTTTGATTTTTATAACAGATCTCTAAAACTTTTAGTTTAATTTCGGGGTCTTTTATATTTTCAGCTAAGTCAAGGAGAGATTTCTGGGTATCAGTTAAGACATTGATGCTGGGACCTCCAACATCTAAACCATTCATCTCAACGATGGCTTTCCAATAATCAGCTTCAGTACTTGTGTTACAGTTATTAATTGTGCAGGTTTGACATTTCCTATTATCAGAATCGTTATCAGATTCAGAATAGACCTCAGCTAAACCATCTTCAGAACTAGACTCAGAACTGCTGGTAGCTAAACAATTAATAATTTGCTGTTGGATATCCTCATCAAGGGACATCTCATTGAGCTTTTGTTTTAATTTGGATTTGCATTTATTAGCAAAATGTCCTATTTTTCCGCATTTATAACATTCAATTTTAGATTTATCTTTTTTCTTACTACTCTTCCTCTTCTTTGTAGATTTTTCAGGGGTTTTGTTATTAGAAGAAGATTTTTTAGAAGAGCATTTCCGATAAGGTCTAGAGGTTTTAGATCTGTGCTGTTTTCTAGTCTTATGAGGATACTGTATTTTCGTATCATAAGAGAATTGATCGCAAAATTCACCTATCTCATGTTTTTTAGTAAGATTCTGTTTTTTCATTAATTGTTGAAGTTTCATGTCATTACATAAGGATAAACCTTCTTCAATAATTACTGAAATGAGATGACCATAGGAATACTGATCATAAGGGATAGTCATTCGGTCATGCTTATCTCTAAGCTTTTTTCGGACTTTTTCAGTAAAGAAAGTAGGAAGATCATCAACAAACTTGGCTTTCCAATGTTCACTGTTAGCATCTGATCTTTGCATGACTTTCATCAAAAAGACATCTTTATACCATCTAAAATAGGTTAAAGACGTGCATCGAAGGTTCTGGAGGAGTTCACGACTTCTGTCAGTGTTCATTTGAGCAGGTCCAACAAAATGATGAAGGATAGCTTGAACAAGAGTGTAACAAGCATCCTCTCTTCTTGTGAGAAGGCTGGTAATAGGGTCAAGTTCTTCTTTATAGGATTGAAGAACTTCAGTTCTCTGGATAGCAGTTAATACATTATCCCACCATCCCTTAAGGATGCCAGTGAATCCATTAACTAAGAAACGACAGATTTGGTGGTCTGTGTTATCATACTGTTTACAGATAGTTGCATACATCAAGATATGATGGATGGTTTCAAAGATTTGATATTATGTCTTACCATCAATATTCCATTCATAAATGGTTTTCCCATGGTAAGATTTTTGAGTATGAAGAAAGTCTTCTTCATAAAGAATATCCTGGGGGGTAGGTCTAGGATAGTAATACCTACTAGGTCCAGTTAGAGCCATTCGATTAACAGGCTTTTGGTTGTAAGAAGTTTTATTGATATTCTGCATATCCTGAAAGTTATTCTGGATTTCTAATAAATGACTAGGAGAGATATCAGGGTTGTCTGTATCACTATCAGTATTGTTACTGGTGGAAGAAGAGTGTCCCAAAATAACATTAATTTGAGAAGAAGAAGTAGGTGCAGTTGTGAGTTTTAAATCTTTCATTTTGTTTAAAAGATTATCAATAAACTCATTGTCAGATTTGGAAGATTTCATTCTAAAATTACTGACTTCTAATGGAGGTTTTATGGTTACAGGTTGAAGTTCAGGCTTGTGGGGAACAACTTGACAGTTTTCATTAATATTATAAATTTGTTCCTCAATTCTGGTTAACTGTTTTTCTACAGTTTGAAGAAATAAATTAGTATAATTATTCTGTTTGGACAAGGGTAAAATATCTTTTATTTTAACCTCTTCTTGTTGATGGAGCATTTCAGATATATCAACATATGGATTGATGATCAAAGGTTTTAAATTATCATTTCCTGGACTAAGTTCAAGGGACTTAGGAGGAGGATGAATGGATTGAATGATATTACCATTGGTTGTGATATTTTAAGTTATATGCATATATGCATAATTAAGAACATTCAATATTACCATGATTAATGAGGTTAGTTATGGGTAAAATGCGCAAATATTTCAAATAAGCAGGTGGTTATAAAATATTCATTGTTGTCAGAGAATATTTTGATAATAATTTCATTAATATTTAAATATTAATGGTGATGATTTAAAAATGATTTTAATTATTTTAAAAATTATTTAAGTAGAATATTGACGATTTAAAAATATTTTAAGTTATTAACAATAACTTTAATATTTTAGCAAGTATAACATTAATATTCATATATTATTAAATATTAATAAAAATAAGATTATTTGATAATTAAATCATTTAAAAATGATTTAAGTGTTTGAAAAATTATTATAAATTATAATAATTATTTATAAATTATTAAAAGCTTCCGAAAAATATTGTTAATGATAATTGACTTATCTAAAATAATATTGAAGCTTAGAGACCAAGTTTAATTGACAATCAATGTGTTAATTGTCGGCTAGAGTGACCAGAACACTGAGAATGAATCGAAGTCCAACCAGACCGAACTAGTTAGACTTGATAAGTGTTTATATAGATTATAAAAACTAATGTGGCTATGTGGTAATGTGCCTAGGAGACAGATTGACTATGAATTACAGTGTTACGTGTTATGCAATATTATGCTAATTGTGTTAAGATTCGGCAATTACACCAATTGAACCATTCTTTTCCAATTCCACTTCCTTCAACCACAACTCAAACCCACGTTTTCATTAGTTACTACCCATTACCTCACTTAATCCCCATTTCCTCACTACATTAACCCACTACATATATACACTATCTGACCCTCTATGAATTAAACCCTAACTACACTACATCTCTACTCCATTCCATTCAATTTCAGTTCTCACATGAGATTAGGGTTCATATAGTGCGAATTTTGAAAGTCAAAAGAGAGGTGAGATTCAACAAATTGTTCATACACTAAGGGTAAGTGGTTGTTCCTACAATTCCTAATCTCATATCAACATACTTGAATTCTAATTGCTAAGTTTGGGGGAATTGTAAGTTAAGCATGCCAAGTGTTCGACGAATTATTTGAGTGAAGTTTGGGGGTAATGTGGCTTGACAATCATCCATCCAAATCCAATGGCACCTAAACCAGCAGCAAAATGACAGCGAGGAGAGAGTTTTGACTCCACACCACCGATGAGAGCTTTCAATATGAGAAAGTTCATAAGTGTCGTCGCTGGCGATCGTTACGACTACCTAGTGACTAAAGCACTCACTCCAGAGCGCGGCTTGGCACCTGAACACGTTGACGGTGAAATGATGCAAAAAATTTATGAAAAAGGATGGAATAGATTCACTGAAGAGCCAGAGTATGCAATTGTCAATATAGTAAAGGAATTATACGCCAACACAGAGGATAAGGCCCCATTCACAGCATTTGTGCGGGGCAAGCAGGTTCCTTTTAGTGTCGACGCCATCAACGTGTACTACCAATTACGAGTCCCTAGAGAGTGCAAGTATGCCTACTTGCATGACCATGATCCCGACTATGAGGCCATTTTTACTGAAATAACAAAGTCAGGCACCACATGGGTCAAGGGCTGAAAAGGGGGCACTATCTTCCAAAGTAAGGATCTCAGCTGGTATTGTGACAACCCGAGAATTTAGAAAATTATTTAAATCTTAAAAGATTGAATTAAGGTTGAATAATAAACCTAGACAGAAAATAAGTAAATGGATTTGAGATTTTCGAGAAGAAATTTTGTGAATTTAAATTTTTTGTGGCGAATTATTTAGGATTAAGGGTATAAGTGTATGTGTTTGGTGTATACTGATATATATATATATATATATATATATATATATATATATATATATATATATATATATGATTATGTGCTGATAAAGAATGTTAGTATGTAAGATTATACTAACCTAAGAGATAAATTTTATTATCTTAAGTTATTAATTATTTTAAACCTAATTGAGACATGTCTCATGGGTTATGAGATTGAACGCATAAAAGCAAACATTTTAAATTCCAACTTGGATGGAATGGAAACCCTAAGTAACTAATTAGGGTAAAATAAAATTAAGGTTTTGGGTCATATTTATTTACCTAGCCCAAACAATTAAATTGGAAGCCCAAAAGAATTAAAAGAATGACCCAAGCTAGTGATCAGTCACTTCTGTCCATTTTTTGAGACCAAAACAGAACCAAAATAGATGTTTGATACATGGAACTGTAGTTCGGGAAAGTACGAATCCAACGATACCTATTGGGCCTAAATCCGATTTGTAGATTTCGTTTTATAAGTGTTTCCGTTAAGGATCCCAAATCTGGAAAATGAACCAACTGTTGACGAAAACCTTGCTGACCAGTCACTTCGGGCCTGATTTTCGAGACTTAAACATATTGGAATTTGGTGTTTGATAAATGAAAATTGTAGTTCAAGAACATACGGATCCAACGAGTCTGTTGGACCTCAATCGGAGTTGTGGATCTCGTAATACAAGCGTTTTTGTAAAAGACTCCAAAACTGAAAATGTTTGCGAGGCATGTAATGGTCAGTTGGTAGTGACCTATTTTCAGGGTGCTATACTGGGCCAAATGGACTGTTTCTTGAGCCTAAAACGTAGCTCGGGAAGTCGCGGTTCTAACGATACCAAGTGGGCCCAGATCAGACTTGTAGATTTTCGTCTACAAGCGTTTCCGTGGAGGACCCCAACTTTAGACGAAAATTATAGAATAAATATTAATGATAAAGGAATATTGTGGTATTGAAATCATATAAATATGATAGTAATGATTGAAAAATCATGATAAATGATAATTATTATGTAAAAATTATTATGAGATTTGGAAAATTATTTTGATTAATAATAAAATTATCAAAGATAATTGTTAAGTGTTTAGGCAGATTTTAACTGAACTTAAACTCGATAATTGTACGATTAAGCAATCGGGATGTCAGATTTGTGTCAGATTCAACTCAGACTACAATAGCCTAACTTGATACTAGGTCTTATGTGTGTTATAGACTGATAGTATTATGTGTTATGTGTAAGGATTAATTTATAAATATATTTATAACAGTATTATACTGTGATGATATGATTCTAATGTGGGCATCTATATTACTAATATTAGGTCTTCGGATAAAGCGATATAAACTGTGTAGCAGTAGTCGGTGATACAAGCAAGTTCCTAACCTTGAACTTATAATTATTGTACAAGTTTTCTTAACTCGACCTTGAGTTGTTTCATTTGAATATGCTTATGGTTAATCATTGTTGATTACCATGTCTATGAATTATTGATTCGCACTCTGTGCATCTTGCATGTATTCATCATGTATGAAAGGCTGATCACCTTCATTACCATCTGGTTCAGTTGCTATGCTTATGTTCAATGTTCGTCCAGTGATGAAAATTTTGCTCATGCTAGTTCACAAATATATTGTGAAATGTTAGCCAGCTATTATTCAAATTCTTTCAATCATGATATATCCTCAATTAAACTTAAATTTGTCGGGCAAACTTGTTGCTCACCCTTGCTATATCATGATAAACATTGCAGATTAAGACGAAAACGTCGGATACAGGTAAAGATCAAGACAAGTCCAGCTTTGGATTATACGTGCAACTAAATTGTAACAATATTGTATGACAATAACATTGTATGCTAGATAGGATATTGATTCAGGAATTATGTGAAGGTTACTCGACGTTGGGGATAGTATGTAATATTTAATGTATAAATAATTTATGTTTATATCTTCCGCAATAGTTATAGAATTAATTGTACTGGATCCGCGATGATTTGGGACCTGGATTTGGGGGTTTCACAATTGGTATCAAAACTGTAGGTTATAAACCTTAGGTAGGGTTACCTTAGGCTAATAACCGCTGGGATAAGGATAAGAACTAACTCAAATAGAGTTAGTGCGTTGATAAGATTCAAAGACGAATCTCGATAAGTTATAAAAGATCCAGACTTACCTAACTCTGATAATAAAGGTGAACAGTAGTAATGAATACATAGAGTCTAAAAGACTAAAAGTATAGGGAAATGAGATCATAAAACAAAACGATCATAGCATAGAAACGATTCGTAATATAATACGATGAGATCACCCTCTGATATGATAAGGTGATAGCAGGGAAAAGAATCAATCTAATGATTGAAAAGTTTACAGCAAGATTGTTGTGTGTCAGTTGTACTATGAATTTGTACAGATTCAGGAGAGGACTATGAATAGGGATTAAACGAAATTCGTATTGAGAATGCAGTTAAGATTAGGTGGTGATTTCAATTGAGGACTCATGTCAGCAACTGAGTTGTATGATTCCTTGTATGGGCAGTGAATTTGTACTTGGTTTTAGGACCACTTAGCTTCCTATTCGATATAGTGGTTAAGTTAAATAATTCTTTGTATGGGCGGGGAATTATCCGCTTAGCTTCCTATATTGATTAGTGGCTGAGTTTGGTTCGACATCCACTTAGTTTTTGGTACTGATAATCATTGAAATATTTGTGTCATGCTATTTGCTATATATATGTTGAGAATGTGATTCTTTTCTCATGTGTATAGCAGATAGGTAGAGTATAGGTAGAGAATATAAGATTAGGTGCGAGTTCTTAAAACTCACACTTATGGTAAGTTCATGACTCATAATTGTATGGTATATTTTTGAACCCCTCAGCGAATGGACGCCAAAGGTCTGTCTATGACAAGTTTTTAAACTCGTATGATTGTGGAAAGTTCCTAAACTCATAAGTGTGGTAAGTTTGATGAACTGGAAATAGTCATGTGTGAATAGAGAATTGAGGATTATAGGAACAGATAGACTGTTTAAGCAATTGATCATTAGTGGAGACATAAGTTTTCCAAATCTTCTAGTTATGTTAGACTCAAAATTTTTGACATCAAGCTAAATACGAACTATGTGCTCTTAAAAATGAATTTTTATTCTCAACTCCTGGTGACCATTGTGTATGCGTGGACTTCAGGCCACCGACACCTCGTTACCTATTGAGATGATAAAACTGATTTGCAGAGATTTTTGAGCGGTTTAAAGAATAGTCTATGCAACTTGTTTCAGCTAGACGAAAATGATTTGAAATATCAAAATATATTTTTATCTATCACTTATGTACCATGTAACCTGGTGCAGTGATGATAAAAAAAATGATGGAGTTGTAAATACAGGAACACTTAGCATTGAATTCGATCTGATTATCGTTGTCCCACTATTGTATGATGTGTTATGACAAAGTCATGCAATGACGGCATCCTCAAACGGGCTGTTAATACAGTACAACATCATAACATCATTTTTTCAAACTATTTTTAAATATTTTAATTTGCCAACGACGTTTGGCTATACCTAAATATTTTGATTGAATAGAATTATTGATATGAGTCTGTGCTATTTGATTCAGCTAGACCAACGTTTATGAAAATCCTAAGCGTTCTTTGAAAAATTTCTCGAACTAAATTATTTTGGTGCGGAATTCGATAAGACTGAGGTAAAATTTTGTGCCTATGGCAGTGATGAGAAACACATCAGACTAGCAGTACTTGGCCAGTACCGGGCATACTGGGCTAATCACCCTATGTGTCTGTAAGTTATGATGGTATATGGATGAATTTCCATAAAACCTTTTCGAAAATAAAAGTTCGTAGTCTATATGACTCCTTAGTATGATTTGAATAATTTAACTCTTGTGAGAGATGTTTTGGGTAGCATGTGATGTTGTGTATGAAAAGGTATAAGGTGTAAGATAAATTTCGGAGGCAAAATTTTTAGAAGAAGGGATGAATGTGACAACTCGAGAATTTAGAAAATTATTTAAATCTTAAAAGATTGAATTAGGGTTGAATAATAAACCTAGATAGAAAATAAGTGAATGGATTTGAGATTTTCGAGAAGAACTTTTGTAAATTTAAAATTTTTGTGGTGAATTATTCAAGATTAAGGGTATAAGTATATGTGTTTGGTGTATACTGATATATATGTGATTATGTGCTAATAAAGAAAGTTAGTATGTAAGATTATACTAACCTAAGAGATAAATTTTATTATCTCAAGTTATTAATTATTTTAAACTTAATTGAGACATGTCTCATTGAGTTATGAGATTGAACGCATAAAAGCAAATATTTTAAATTCCAACTTGGATGGAATAGAAACCCTAAGTAACTAATTATGGTAAAATAAAATTAAGGTTTTGGGTCATATTAGTTTACCTAGCCCAAACAATTAAATTGGTAGCCCAAAATAATTAAAAGAATGACCCAAGCTTAGCCCACTTGAAGAGGGGTATTTTTCTCATTTGTTTAAGCTTAATTTGGCATAAAAAATAAATCAATAAGGGGAGATAAAGAGGGGAATAGCCAGCCCCTAAGGGCGCATAATGGGGAGACAAATTTTATTTTAGTAGCTTGTCCAAATTTTTGGTTATAAGCTACCAACTCCAAGCTATGTGTCACTTGGTAAATTAGCCAACACTTTTATTCACATATGCAAGTAATCCAGGGCTTGCAAGCAAACTAATGGGTAGATACATTTCATGGATAATTACACTAAACAAAATCCAATTCTTCACTTCTCTCTCTCATTTTCTCTCTCACTTTCCAAGTTGCTACGAAAAGAAAAACAAAATAATAGAGAGAGAAAGGGGGCTGCCAAAACCTGCAGCCATATAGAGTCTAGGAGGGGTCTTGGATCTTCATACAACTTAAACTCATAAGCTACTTTGAAGGATCAAGAAGGTTTGCAAGAAGAAAAAGGTAAGAAATTGAAAATTTTCAATTTTTGTGCTCTCTTTTGTTAGATCTTTATGAACCAAACAACTTTTGTTTTGGATCTTTAAAAACTCATGATTTAGATGAGTATTGTTATTTTATATGTGTATCAAAGTATTTTTGAAATCAAAGGTTAGATCCAAAGTGAGAAAATCAAGTTTTGTATCAAAAGGTTTAAGAAAAAGCTTTCCTTTGTATGCTATATATATTTTTATGTTAGATTCTTTGGGTTCATGTGGTAAATGATTTAAAACATGTTAGCATGCTAGATACATGAGTTAAGGGGAAAAAACCCTTTGGAATCACTCAAATATGTTAAGAAATGAACAAGTTATGAATTAAATCCTTAACTACTCTAACTATTGAACACAAGCTACTGATCAGTCACTTCTGTCCATTTTTCTGGGACCAAATCAGAACCAAAATAGATGTTTGATACATGGAAACTGTAGTTCGGGAAAGTACAAATCCAACGATACCTATTGGACCTAAATCCAATTTGCAGATTTCATTTTATAAGTGTTTTCGTTAAAGACCCCAAATCTGGAAAATGAACCAACTGTTGACAAAAACCTTGTTGACCAGTCACTTAGGGCCTATTTTCCAGGACATAGAAAGATTGGAATTTGGTGTTTGATAAATGAAAATTGTAGTTCAAGAAGATACGGATCCAACGAGTCTGATTGGACCTCAATCGGAGTTGTGGATCTTGTAATACAAGCGTTTCTGTAAAAGACTCCAAAACTGAAAATATTTGCAAGGCATTTAATGGTCAGTTGGTAGTGACCTGTTTTCAGGGTGTTATACTAGACTAAATGGACTGTTTCTTCAGCCTAAAACGTAGCTCGGGAAGTCACGGCTCTAACGATACCAAGTGGGCCCAAATCAGACTTGTAGATTTCCGTCTACAAGCATTTCCGTGGAGGACCCCAACTTTAGACGAAAATTATAAAATAAATAGAAAATAAATATTAATGATAAAGGAATATTGTGGTATTGAAATCATATAAATATGATAGTAATGATTGAAAAATCATGATAAATGATAATTATTATGTAAAAATTATTATGATATTTGAAATATTATTTTGATTGATAATAAAATTATCAAAGATAATTGTTAAGTGTTTAGGTAGAGTTTAAATGAACTTAAACTCGATAATTGTACGATTAGGCAATCGGGATGTCAGATTTATGACAGATTAAACTCAGACTGTAATAGTCTGACTTGATACTAGGTCTTATGTGTGTTATAAACTGACAGGATTATGTGTTATGTGTTAGGATTATTTTATAAATATATTTATAACAATATTATACTGTGATGATATGATTCTAATGTGGGAATCTATATTACTAATATTAGGTCTTTGGATAAAGCGATATAAACTGTGTAGCAGTAATCGGTGATACAGGCTCATTTCTAACCTTGAACTTATAATTATTGTACAAGTTTTCTTAACTCGACCTCGAGTTGTTTCATTTGAATATGCTTATGGTTAATCATTGTTGATTACCATGTCTATGAATTATTGATTCGCACTCTGTGCATATTGCATGTATTCATCAGGTATGAAAGGCTGATCACCTTCATTACCATCTGGTTCAGTTGCTATGTTTATGTTCAATGTTCGTTCAGTGATGAAAATTTTGTTCATGCTAGTTCACAAATATATTGTGAAATGTTAGCCAGCTATTATTCAAATTCTTTCAATCATGATATATCCTCAATTAAACTTAAATTTGTCGGGCAAACTTGTTGCTCACCCTTGCTATATCATGATAAACATTGCAGATTAAGACGAAAACGTCGGATACAGGTAAAGATCAAGACAAGTCCAGCTTTGGATACGTGTCTGTTTGTGATCCAATGACAGTTAAACTTATGTGATAATGTGAATAGGTTATGTGCTGACTGTAAATAGCAATACTATGTGATATAGTATGTTATTCTAATCGAATGAATGATCTTATTAATGATAGTCTCAATATAAAAGATAAAACTAAGTTGTGTAAGTAGCAGATCAGGCAAGTATCCTACCCTTTGCATTTTCTTTATGCAATGGACTTGAGTAAGAAAGTTTCAGAATTATATTATCATTATGCCAGATTATTAACTCTATTGTTATCGATGACGTATCCAATTATTTGAATTCATACAAGTTCTTAAATTATTCGATCATTGTTTATCAATGCAGTATTATTGTACAATCCTGATATTTATTATGTTCGTTAATTTCTAAATATGGTTATACAAGTGTCCTCACTTGGATAATCATTATATTTTATCATATGTTGATACATACTAGTTGGTTTCCAGTATGTATACATTGACTTAAAAGTCGCCCAAGCTATTTGATTCAGCTAGACACATATTTAAAAATATTGTTGAACAAGATAGAACTTTATTGTATCCAATCGAATTATTTTGGTTCGGATTCCCGACTAAGTATGAACAACCCGAATATGGGAAACTTTTATGGGCCTAAGGCGGATATGCTGGACAAAAATATCGTTCGAACATGTAGTATTGATCAATACAGGGCATAACGGGCTGATCACCCCCCGTGCTTGTGACGCCCCCAAATTCAGGTACTTGAAACCCGAACTCAGTGCTTCACGATACCATTTCTATGAGGGAAATAATACTAATAATAATAACAATAATATAGATTATCAAATTTAATTTGCATATTATCAGAGTTTTCAATCCCAAGTACGAAACCTTCAAACATTCGTTTTATTACATGATAATTAATATATATCATCATTACCCTAATAAAGTCTAGTTATTACAAAAGATAGCCTTATCATTCATTCATCGACCTTCCCTTTCCCTTTGTTCTTAGAAGAGCCTCCAGGTTGTTCACCTTTAGCTGAAAACATTTAAATTTAAGCAAGAATGAGCATTTAAGTGCCCAGCAAGTAATGGCAACAATAATAGTTAGCTGAACGAATTAAATATTTTCTTTGAACGATACTTCTACAACGATTCAACAGTTGTAAAGTAAACTGAACCGATAATAAACAACATATCATTTCGATTTTAAATTTTTGAAACTACGTACTGACTATAAATGAGGATCAATTGACAAACTATGAACATTATTTTCTATTTTCGAAAAGGTTAAACAGAACTTCATCTGTAAACCGTCATTACTTACGGGCACGGGGGGGGGGGGGTGATCAGCCCGTTATGCCCTGTATTGATCAATACTACATTAAAGGACGATATTTTCATCCAGCATTCCCGCCTTAGGCGCATAAAAGTTTCCCATATTTGGGATGTTCATACCAGTCTTGAATCTAAACCAAAACAATTTAGTTGGATAAAATTTTATCATGTTCAACAACAACTTTAAATATATGTCTAGCTGGATCAAATAGCTTAGACGACTTTTAATTCAACTTATACATACTGAACACCGATAAGTATGTATCAACATGTGATGAAATATAACGATTATCCAAGTGGGGACACTTGTATAACCATGTTTTAGAAATTAACGATCAGAATATATAATTTGATCAATAATAACAGAATAAAAGAACTTGTACAACAATTATAGTTTAATAACTTACTTATACAGAATCATTGCATAAGTATATACAAAGGTTGAAATATTTGAACAATTCAGATATTATCTTACGCATGTCCGTTGCATACAGTAAATGCAAAGAGTTAGATAGTTGCTTTGTCTGCTGCTTACACAACTTAGATTTTTCTTTTCTATCAAGCCCTATCATTAAATAGATCATTTGTCTGATTAGAATAACATATCATATCATATAATACTGCTTATTGCAGTCAGTACATTCCCTAATCACATTGGCACATAGGTTTAACAACCATTGAATCACAAATAACCACTTATCTAATCACATTATCTAAGTCCAAATCAATTTCTGAAATATGTCGGTGTACCGATAACTTTATCGGGTAATTATCGAGTCTAAGACTCTGCACTGTAACTCAATATCCGTACGTATCAGTCATATTATTTTTAAATGACTTATAATAATTTTAAAACATTTTTTATGAATTTTCAATCATCAGAATCATTTTTAAATAATTTAAATACTAAATAATTCTATTATCATTAATATCTAATTAATATTAAACTATTAATGAAATCATTTCTAAAATATTAAAGTTATTTATAATAACTCAAAATATTTTTAAAGTATTAATATTACCCTTAAATGATTTTTAAAACATTTAAAATCATTTCTAAATGATTACCATTAATATTAAGGTATTAATGTTCTATTTATCAAAATATTAAAAGTCATTATTCATAACTGAAAATATTTTTAATTCATTTATATCCCTTTTAAATAATTTTTAAATTAATAAAACCATTTATAAACTATTTATTTAATATAATTATTAAATAAATTTACTATTTTTAATAATAAGTTAATAATCATTAATATTAATTTATTAATGAAATTATCCTTTAAATATTAAAAGTTATATTTTATAACTTAAAATATTTTTAAACACTTTATTTTAATTTAAAATGATTTTTATAATATTAAAATCATTTTTAAACTAAATTATTAAATAACTTTAATATCATTAATAATAATTAATTAATAAAATTTATCACAAAATATTAAAAGTCATTAAAAATAACTTAAAATATTTTCTTATATCATAATATAGTTTTTAATGATTTTTCCAATATTAAAATTATTTTTAAATAATTTATTTAATATTATAATTAAATAAATTAAATACTTTTAATATTTCAAAAATATTAAATATTTATGAAATATATTTAAAATAATTAAAAACTAATTTTTAGAATTTAAAATAATTTTTAATAATTTATTTTGTATTTTTAATAATTTAAAACTAATTTTTTTTTAATTTAAAATTAATTTTTAGAAAATAATATATTATCTGTCGCTAAAGACCACCTATAGCGACAGAACCGTCGCTATAGGTGTTCTTCATGTTCTTGGCCAAACCCAAAAAATCATACACAACCTCGAGATGCCTTGTTTGACCAAGAATTGTGAACTGTGTCATGTGTTTCTGGATATGCTATTGGTCAGATTGTGTAAAGCTAATGCAAGACTACAATATCCAACAACAACCAAGTTCATAACACACATAACCACGAGATCTAAGCCTCGAAAGGGACTGTCAGACCTGTTATTCATTTTCTGGGTTACCCAGAAATGAAGAACAGTTAGACCTGTCCATTTTGGGCTTCCACAACTTGCAATCATGTTGATGTTTTAGTGATTTAAGAGGTCCAGTGCTTAGCTAACATGTAAGGCTACAAATCTATTACACAATATCAACAAAACATCAACACAATCGACCTATACAGATCGGTCAAACCTTGTCATAAATACATGATCATACGTTTTCTGGGTTACCCAGAAAATGTATTTCATGTTCTTCCTGCTCGGTTTAACCGTTCATGAAATCCAACACAAATGATGTTTAGACTATATAAAAGTTTTAATCAACAGTTAACATAACATACTACAATATGGTTTCAACAAAAAAACTCAAAACATTTACAATCGGACCGATCCATGACCAACAAATATTTGTCAGACTCTAGTTCTTGTCAGACTTTCTGGGCAAATACTGGGTTTCAAAAACAGTCGGTCAATGCCGGTCAACCCACTTTGACCTTAAATAACTTTTAATCTACAACAGATATGACTTTAATTCTTTTTGCAGATTAAAGACAACATTGCAGGCTGCTACTAACAACTTAAAAACAACACAAAACATAATCGAGCAAGGATCTGTGGCCTCTGACATTCGTTGTCAGACCACAGAACCAAGTTTTTTTCCAGATTTCTAAGATCTTCAAATCTGAGCTTCTAGATGTTATGGATCTAACATCTAGCAACCCAGATCATCCTTATGCACTAGATTTAACATGTTTAACACAAGAGATCTAACATCTAACAACAGATCGTTGGATAGAAATCGTGACTAAGGTTTATACCTTCTATGAACGATTCTTGATTCTGGCTACTGATTTGTTTATGAAGAACGTGGGGCTGTGTTTTAGGACTGATTTGCTTGCTAAAATCGTTGGTTTTAGTGAGAGAGAGAATTGGTTAAGTGTTGGACAAAATTTAGTGAACAAAGGCATTTTCTCTCTCCTTCAATCCTTAAATAGACAACAAGGTTCATGAATTGGCTAAGCTAGAGGCTTGTTGCTGTCAATTATGAGCATGTGGAGTTGTTAGGGTTAGTAACCAGCTCACCACAATTGTCAAAACCTATTTTAGCCAAAATAATTCAATTAGGGGCAAACTAGTCTTTTGATAATTCATTTTAATGGCAAAATTGGTACTTGTCAAACCCTTAGGGTTTAACCCTTTGGTTTAGCACAAAATGAAAGATTTTCCCACTAGGGTGTACACAAAATAAAAATTAAATAAATTTTAGTTTCTAAAATTTTGAAATTTGGGTTTTCTAATTATGATTAATTTTCTAATTACGCTATACAGGAACATTAGGGTTTAATATCATATAATTATCATTAACATTGTTAAAATAGCAATTAGGGTTTACGATTTTGATAATTAGAGTTACCAATTTATAATTAGGTTTTCTAATTATCAAATTAGGGTTTAAAATTTTAGGGTTTTCAAAATTAGCAATTGAAATTATAATACTTGCTAATTAATCACATTAACACAATTACAACCAATCTCGAACTCTAATTTAAATTTCAAATTAGCGTTCCTCGTTTCCAAAAATTATTTAGGGTTTCTAGATTATAATTAGAGTTTTCTAAAAATTAGGGTTTCTAGAATTTTAATTAGGGTTCACCTAATTAATACATTTAATACACGACATAAATTATATAACACACTTATAAAATAATCTTGCACTCTAATTTAGATCTCAAATTAGGGTTTAACATTATTACTAAGGTTTGGTCATAATACACCGTAATTGACCTACCATTATCAATACGGAAATACAGTACATATTCATAGCACTGAAAAATCAAAATATAATTAATATTATATTATTATTCTCATACCTTGACAATAATCCAAAATTAGGGTTTGGATTCCATATTTGATTTATTCTTCATATTTAACCTTACTAATTAAGGTAAAATAATTAACTTATTAATTTGTACTAAAATTCATATAATAAAATAATTATTATAATTATTCTAAAAATAACTCCATATATTATTTAAATAATATATGATTATATTTTCGTGGAAAATAAGTAATAAAAATGTTTCTACCATAAATTAATTATTATAAGAATGTACTTTATAATAATCAATAATTTTAAAATAAAATTATTTGTAAATATTTATGTAATAAATATTTTTTTTTACCATATAAATACACACACATTATCTTGTACAAATCCTCATCCTTTATATATATATAAAAAAATTTATACGCAAAATTTCTTATTTATTTATGTAGAAAATATCGGGTTGTTACATTCACCCTCCCTTATAGAGATTCCGTCCCCGGAATCACCGTTTAAAAACCTATGCATACACGGTTACATAGCATACACAATCATCACAAGTAGATCTTGATCAACGTTGATCGAACTGATCTTTAACTATTCACATAAAGCTTCTCTTTCTGATTAAACAGAAATTTAATTTCTAAAAGAACTCAAATTCCTCCTCAAACTTTCTTTATAAAATAATTTACTATATATCGGAAAATCATGTATAAGAAAATAAAAGGCATACGAATAATACCTGGAGTTCCAGTGCCAGCTGCTGCTGTATCCTGAACCGTCATGTTGAAAACCCCGCTTTTCCCCATGTTCCCGCTTTCTGCCTCCGTCCTCCTTTTCGGACAGCCCTTCACCTTATGCTCCTTTGATCCGCACAGAAAACACCCATTAATAGTTCTAGGATTGGGGCAGTTGGGAGAGATATGGCCCTCCTGCCCACACTTAAAACATACAAATTTACCTTTCAGGCATTCCCCCAAATGGTTCTTGCCACATTTCCCACATTGTCCTAGCGACTTCTTCTTTGTACCCTCCTGCTTCACTTGTATACCCCCAAAGTTGTTTCCCTTCCTCTTTTCACCTCTATTTTCACTGTTTGTTTCCACCTTCCCAGATCCCTCAACATTACCCTTATTCCTTCTTTCTTTGTTGTATAGGCTCATGGCCTCACTCCCCTCCTCAGCAATAATAGCTTTCTCCATGAGTGCTACAAATGTAGGGATTTGCAACACTGCCACCTTGTTGTAGAGCCAGGGTTTTAATCCCAGCTCAAACCTTCGTACTTTTCTAGCCTCCGTATCAACTTGATGCGGAGCAAACCTAGCCAACTCATTAAACTTAGGGGCGTATTTGGACACCGTCATATTTTTCTGTTTTAATTCAAGAAATTTTACTTGCATCCTAGCCTGCATACTAGATGAAAAATAGTTTTCGAAAAATAAAGTTTTGAATCTTTCCCAAGCAACTATACCTACATCTGCTCCAGCCCTCGCCTGATTCGCTTCCCACCAAAAATTTGCCTCACCCTTCATCATGTAGGTGGCAAAAGCGGTCTTTTGCCCCTCAGCTACCCTAGCTAATACAAATGCCTTTTCAATTTCTTTAACCCAAGTTTGGGCTTCTACAGGGTCAGTTGTACCTCTAAATTCAGGCGGTCCTACAGCTTTGAAGTCCTTAAAGTTTGCCAAGCGATTGTCCTGCTGGTTCTCTGCAGCTGGCATTCCTTGTTGCACGGCCTGAGCTACCATGTTTACGAATTGCTGCATTGGATCTGGTTGTGGTTGTCCTTCAACGTTGTTGACAGATTCTTCTGCCCTTTGGTTGCGAGTTCGTCGTCTTGGCGGCATTATCTGATTAAATAAAATCATAAATTTAACTTACATTCTAAACCTTATCATATAAGTTTAATACTTTAAACTTGTTTCATCACTCAAACATAATTTTATTTTCATTAAGTCGTAGTAATTTACATAACATAGCACATACTGTTATCCCTTTGTGACTACAAAAGTCAGGATTTACAAACTTGATCATTACAAAAGTTGAGAACATAACCTTACACAGACATACTAAGCATATATTACATTAAACACACCTACACAACAGAACCTATACCGCCTATTTATTACACCTTTTTCTTGGACAACTTTTCGCCTGATGACCTTCTATTCCATAATTAAAACAGACACATTGTGTTGGATTGGGACAATGAGGAGAGAAATGTCCCTTCTGTCCGTAATTGTAGCAAACATATTCCCCTTTTCTGCATACACCTTCATGTTTCTTGTCACAATTTGCACACCTTTCTATTCGATTAATTTTTCCTTCGTTGTTATTAGGATTTCTTATATCACGGTCTTTCATCTTTCTTTTCCCTTTCTTGCTCGGAGCTGCGCATGCTTTGTTGCTTTTAGTTCTAATTTGGTCAATTTGGATTTTAAGCTTATCTTGTTCTTCCATTGTTTCTATTAATGCTTTCCGCAGTTGGCTATTTAGCAGCTTTTCTATTTCCCACAACTGTTCCAAAGAGGAAACCTGGTCCCGCAGATTCTGCACTTCGGTTGATGCTTGATCAGCTACAACTTCAGTGTCTGAATCACTATCGGTTAGTTCTACTATTTTTGGATCTGGTATGATATTTTCCACAATAACCACCTCATCGAGGTTGCTTTCACTCTGAGCCTCTATTTCAGCTATTGGCTTTGATATCGGCTCCTTCTTTACGATCCGAGGGTATCCTAATCCTTTTTCACCTGACATCTACACACATAAATTATCCTGATTAGCATATAGTATATATACACAGCAAATAAGAGTTTTATATAAGTTATCTTTTATTTTGTTTGACGATGAATTTATTCAATTCATCTCCTTTTTAAACTCTATATGAGTTATTTATATTTTCAACGTTTCCCTCTGTTCTAAGGTTATAGCCTAAGGTTTAGCCCACCTAAGGTTTCTAACCCTACAGCTCTGATACCATGATGCGACGCCCCCAAATTCAGGTACTTGAAACCCGAACTCTATGCTTCACGATACCATTTCTATGAGCAGAATAATACTAATAATAATAACAATAATATAGATTATCAAATTTAATTTATATATTATCAGAGTTTTCAATCCCAAGTACGAAACCTTCAAACATTCGTTTTATTACATGATAATTAATATATATCATCATTGTAATTCTATGTATGTGCGCACCTAGAGGGAGGGTGAATAGGTGTTTAAGCTAAAAGTGATAAACGATGAAAACTTTTTATAACTTTATGCTACAGGTATAATTCAGACAGCTACGCCTGTCTGCTTTAGTGTCTGCTTTAGTTTATGTTCTTTGTTTCTTATTATCAGACAGCTAGACCTGTCTGCTTTAGTGTCTGGATTAGTGGCGTGAATAACAAAAAGTGCAGAACGTGAATGACAATTAAAGAGATAAACAGAAGTAAAAATCACACCAAGATTTTTACGTGGTTCAGCCCCTATCATCTAATCTAGTGGCCTAATCCACGTCCAATCCCAACTAGGATTGGAGACTCTTTTTATTAAACTTAATATTCAATTAAATACAATAAAAAGAACTCCCTGTTTCAAAGAAGCCTTCTACTGATGGACACCTCTGCCCCCTTTGCACCTCTGCAACCTTTCTCACCACTGAGACCTTTTTACCTCTGCAACCTTGAAAGCTTCCTTTGAACAGATCCTATCTACTTCGAGATAGACCAAGCCACACACGGCTTACACTCGGAATAAAGATTTTGTTTACACGAAGTATCAATGTTCCAGCACTAAACAATTTAAGAACAATACAAATATATCGCTGGAAAAACTTAGAAATGCTATTGGATAAATAATATAAGATTGATTGATGCTTTTCCAAGTCGTGTCTTCAAATGCCGTGAAGGATGAAATATATAGAAGCTTCCAACGGCTATGTGAAAAACTGATCCTATTAATTTCTCAATCACAGATTAACAATATCATAAAATCAGCAACTAATATTTAAAGCAACGGATATATTGTTTTCCTTGATAAGCTCATTTAGAAGATATGATATTATACTAAGCAGCTGATATGAAGGGATAAACGATATGCAAGATAAGGTTGTTAGCAATTTAGAACAGTTACCTTTTTAAGCTTCTAATTCAAATTTGAATTAACTTAACAATTAATCAAATTTATTCTCACTGAGAGATTCCAGCAATCACGTAATTTAGGTGGACTAATATATTTGAATATTATAACCACCCATGACTTCAGCAGCTTTGAATCACAAGCAGATATGCGCCAGCTATTTAATTTTGAAGAGCTAAAATCAAGGAGTGAAACACTACCCACAAACAACTATGTTAAACATGAATAAAGGAGACAAATAAGGATAATATTCAAAAGCTTCAGTAGGACTCCTTTTCAAAATAGACTACTAACTAATGTGGGCTCCACTAAGCAAGATTAACACCCACAAAATATTCTGATGATATAGAATAGCTAATTTGGGCTAGCTGGAGTTAAGGACCATAATATCTGTAATTATTATAAATACCAACATACCTTAATAATCAAATCTTCCTTAATAGATTCCAAATCAAATCTTCCTTAATAGACTCCATATCAAATCTTCCTTAATACACTTCAATTCAAATGTGAACTGATTCCATCATACCAACGAAAGGAAGACAGCAACAAATATTCATGAATAAACCATAATCCATGCATATCAATTATAATATTATAATACATAATTCATGCATATTTAATTTTATAATATCACACCATGAACCATGCACACTTAAATTAGTCATCAATCAAAACATCATATAATCAAAAACCAACAATCATTACCCTAATAAAGTCTAGTTATTACAAAAGATAGCCTTATCATTCACTCATCGACCTTCCCTTTCCCTTTGTTCTTAGAAGAGCCTCCAGGTTGTTCACCTTTAGCTGAAAACATTTAAATTTAAGCAAGGATAAGCATTTAAGTTCCCAGCAAGTAATGGCAACAACAATAGTTAGCTAAACGAATTAAATATTTTCTTTGAACGATACTTCTACGACGAATCAACAGTTGTAAAGTAAACTGAACCGATAATAAACAACATATCATTTCGATTTCAAATATTTGAAACTACGTACTGACTATAAATGAGGATCAGTTGACAAACTATGAACATTATTTTCTATTTTCGAAAAGGTTAAACAGAACTTCATCTGTAAATCGTCATTACTTACAGGGCACGGGGGGGGGGGGGGTGATCAGCCCGTTATGCCCTGTATTGATCAATACTACATTAAAGGACGATATTTTCATCCAGCATTCCCGCCTTAGGCGCATAAAAGTTTCCCATATTTGGGATGTTCATACCAGTCTTGAATCCAAACCAAAACAATTTAGTTGGATAAAATTTTATCTTGTTCAACAACAACTTTAAATATATGTCTAGCTGGATCAAATAGCTTAGACAACTTTTAATTCAACTTATACATACTGAACACCGATAAGTATGTATCAACATGTGATAAAATATAACGATTATCCAAGTGGGGACACTTGTATAACCATGTTTTAGAAATTAACGATCAGAATATATAATTTGATCAATAATAACAGAATAAAGGAACTTGTACAACAATTATAGTTTAATAACTTACTTATACAGAATCATTGCATAAGTATATACAAAGGTTGAAATATTTGAACAATTCAGATATTATCTTACGCATGTCCGTTGCATAAAGTAAATGCAAAGAGTTAGATACTTGCCTTGTCTGCTGCTTACACAACTTAGATTTTTCTTTTCTATCAAGCCCTATCATTAAATAGATCATTTGTCTGATTAGAATAACATATCATATCATATAATACTGCTTATTGCAGTCAGCACATTCCCTAATCACATTGGCACATAGGTTTAACAACCATTGAATCACAAATAACCACTTATCTAATCACATTATCTAAGTCCAAATCAATTTCTGAAACATGTCGGTGTACTGATAATTTTATCGGGTAATTATCGAGTCTAAGACTCTGCACTGTAACTCAATATCCGTACGTATCAGTCATATTATTTTTAAATGACTTATAATAATTTTAAAACATTTATTATGAATTTTCAATCATCAGAATCATTTTTAAATGATTTAAATACTAAATAATTCTATTATCATTAATATCTAATTAATATTAAACTATTAATGAAATCATTTCCAAAATATTAAAGTTATTTATAATAACTCAAAATATTTTTAAAGTATTAATATTACCCTTAAATAATTTTTAAAATATTAAAATCATTTCTAAATAATTACCATTAATATTAAGGTATTAATGTTCTATTTATCAAAATATTAAAAGTAATTATTCATAACTTAAAATATTTTTAATTTATTTATATCCCTTTTAAATGATTTTTAAATTAATAAAACCATTTATAAACTATTTATTTAATATAATTATTAAATAAATTTACTATTTTTAATAATAAGTTAAAAATCATTAATATTAATTTATTAATGAAATTATCCTTTAAATATTAAAAGTTATATTTTATAACTTAAAATATTTTTAAACACTTTATTTTCATTTAAAATGATTTTTGTAATATTAAAATTATTTTTAAACTAAATTATTAAATAACTTTAATATCATTAATAATAATTAATTAATAAAATTTATCACAAAATATTAAAAGTCATTAAAAATAACTTAAAATATTTTCTTATATCATAATATAATTTTTAATGATTTTTCCAATATTAAAATCATTTTTAAATAATTTATTTAATATTATAATTAAATACTTTTAATATTTCAAAAGAATTAAATATCTATGAAATATATTTAAAATAATTAAAAACTAATTTTTAGAATTTAAAATAATTTTTAATAATTTATTTTCTATTTTTAATAATTTAAAACTAATTTTTTTCTATTTAAAATAAATTTTCGGAAAATAATATATTATCTGTCGCTAAAGACCACCTATGGCGACAGAACCGTCGCTATAGGTGTTCTTCATGTTCTTGGCCAAACCCAGAAAATCATACACAGCCTCGAGATGCCTTGTTTGACCAAGAATTGTGAACTTTGTCATGTGTTTCTGGATATGCTATTGGTCAGATTGTGTAAAGCTAATGCAAGACTATAATATCCAACAATAACCAAGTTCATAACACACATAACCAACGAGATCTAAGCCTCGAAAGGGACTGTCAGACCTGTTATTCATTTTCTGGGTTACCCAGAAATGAAGAACAGTTAGACCTGTCCATTTTGGGCTTCCACAACTTGCAATCCTGTTGATGTTTTAGTGATTTAAGAGGTCCAGTGCTTAGCTAACATGTAAGGCTACAAATCTATTACACAATATCAACAAAACATCAACACAATCGACCTATACAGATCGGTCAAACCTTGTCATAAATACATGATCATACGTTTTCTGGGTTACCCAGAAAATGTATTTCATGTTCTTCCTGCTCGGTTTAACCGTTCATGAAATCAAACACAAATGATGTTTAGACTATATAAAAGTTTTAATCAACAGTTAACATAACATACTACAATATGGTTTCAACAAAAAAACTCAAAACATTTACAATCGGACCGATCCATGACCAACAAAATACTTGTCAGACTCTAGTTCTCGGTTTCTGGGCTACCCAGAAAGTTTGCAAGTCATGGTCGGTCAACGTAATTTGACCTTCCATAACTTGTACTCTACATATGATCTAAGACTGATTTCAAGCTCAGATCAAAGTTCTTATATCTGACTACAGCTACAAAGTTTCAAAACACAAAACGCATTAAAGATCACAGAGATAAAAGGCCTGGCATTTCTTGTCAGACTTTCTGGGCAAATACTGGGTTTCAAAAACAGCCGGTCAATGCCGGTCAACCCACTTTGACCTTAACTAACTTTTAATCTACAACAGATATGACTTTAATTCTTTTTGCAGATTAAAGACAACATTGCAGGCTACTACTAACAACTTAAAAACAACACAAAACATAATCGAGCAAGGATCTGTGGCCTCTGACATTCGTTGTCAGACCACAGAACCAAGTTTTTTTCCAGATTTCTAAGATCTTCAAATCTGAGCTTCTAGATGTTATGGATCTAACATCTAGCAACCCAGATCATCCTTAGACACTAGATTTAACATGTTTAACATAAAAAATCTAACATCTAACAACAGATCGTTGGACAGAAATCGTGACTAAGGTTTATACCTTCTATGAACGATTCTTGATTCTGGCTACTGATTTGTTTATGAAGAACGTGGGGCTGTGTTTTAGGACTGATTTGCTTGCTAAAATCGTTGGTTTTAGTGAGAGAGAGAATTGGTTAAGTGTTGGACAAAATTTAGTGAACAAAGGCATTTTCTCTCTCCTTCAATCCTTAAATAGACAACAAGGTTCATGAATTGGCTAAGCTAGAGGCTTGTTGCTGTCAATTATGAGCATGTGGAGTTGTTAGGGTTAGTAACCAGCTCACCACAATTGTCAAAACCTATTCTAGCCAAAATAATTCAATTAGGGGCAAACTAGTCATTTGATAATTCATTTTAATGGCAAAATTGGTACTTGTCAAACCCTTAGGGTTTAACCCTTTGGTTTAGCACAAAATGAAAGATTTTCCCACTAGGGTGTACACAAAATAAAAATTAAATAAATTTTAGTTTCTAAAATTTTGAAATTTGGGTTTTCTAATTATGATTAATTTTCTAATTACGCTATACAGGAACATTAGGGTTTAATATCATATAATTATCATTAATATTGCTAAAATAGCAATTAGGGTTTGCGATTTTGATCATTAGGGTTACCAATTTATAATTAGGTTTTCTAATTATCAAATTAGGGTTTAAAATTTTAGGGTTTCCAAAATTAGCAATTGAAATTATAATACTTACAAATTAATCACATTAACACAATTACAACCAATCTCGAACTCTAATTTAAATTTCAAATTAGGGTTCCTCATTTCCAAAAATTATTTAGGGTTTCTAGATTATAATTAGGGTTTTCTAAAAATTAGGGTTTCTAGAATTTTAATTAGGGTTCACCTAATTAATACATTTAATACACGACATAGATTATTGTTGATTGATTTCGCAATCAATGAATACGTGCAAGTATACACGGTCAACAAGTAATAAAGTGAAAGTAGAGTATCGTTCCCACGAGGAATTATTTAATAAAAATTACCAAATACTAATTCTTAACCAAATCAATTTTATTTAAACAACCAATAATTGTGATTTCTAGATTTAAGAAAACTAAATTAAACAAAACAAAAAGATTATTCTAAAAGAAAGCAAATAAACAACTAAGAATTGATGGAATTCAGATAAATAAGAATTAAGACTCCAATATCCCCAATTATGAATTAGAAATCAATTATTCAACTATCCCAATTATTATATCTACTGAATTGTTAACAGAAATTCTCAAATGCCAAAAGCCCTCTCTCGAGTGATCAATTGCCTTCTATTTAACCCAGATTAATTTTGTTATATCTCTATGCAAAACAATTGAATTAAACTCGCTACAAACCCAATTCCTCTTATGTTACATGCGGCAAATAGATATTCTCATTCTATTCACAAACCTAATTATTCACTGTGCAAATAACTAAGTCACATGTCACCTAGCCCAGTTCTAACCTTAGAATTCCTTTCCCAATTCCTTCTAGAGTAACAAGGTAATTATTGATCAGATAATTAATCAATAAGCTCAAAGCAAGATGAACAATTCACTTCAACACAAATAATTAGAATAAATCAAATAACTAATTTATAGCCATAAAAAGTTCAATTGAAATCTTATAAAAGAGTTAGTTCATAATTAATTAATTAAAACCAAGAATCCACAATTGAATAAACATTAAAAGATAAAAGTATGATAAGAGAAGATAATAGAATCTGTTGTCAGCAAATCTGATGCTCCCCTCTTGCTCCTGCTCTTGATCTTCAATGATCTCCAAGTTATTTCAATCTCCAAAACTAATAAGAACTAGGGTTAATGTCTAATCTAATGGAGTGTTTAATCTAGTCTACTCTATGTAATCCCCCTTTATTTTATGTCTTACATCATGCATTTATAGGTTACAAGTTTAATTTTTAGGTTAGGAACAAACCCAATCCAATTTGGAGTCAAAAAGATGTCAAAATTCGCCCCAAAACGCGTCCAAGCCTTTCCACTGACTTCCCCAGCGCCCCGGCGCTGGGCACGGCGCTGGGATTCTGCCCCCTAGCGCCCCGGCGCTGGGATTACATAGAGAAATAGCGCCCCGGCTCTGGAAGTTTTTCTGGAATTTTCTGCTCCGACGTCCTCTGGGAAAATGGCCATAACTTCTTCATACGAACTCCGATTTTGATGATTCAAGATGTTCCGGAAAGAGGAGAAGTAGATCGACAACTTTCGTTCTTGAAGTTTTTCGAAATAAGGTCAGGAGCTATAGTAAAATTGGCTCTGAAGTGACTGCTGTGTAAATGGTAAGCCGAAAACGCGCATCTAGCCACCCCGAACGTCGATCCATGTAACTTTTGTCCCAATTCCTACAAAACAATATAAAACATGCATGAATAGACACAAACACATAAAAATACCCTAAAAGGCTTGAGAACAACAATAAATTAAGCCCGAATGTATCCAATTCATGTGTATTAAACTCACTCATCAAATACCCCCAAACTTAAACATTTGCTTGTCCTCAAGCAAAAATACAAAAATGTTATACAATTTAATGTAATGAAACTAATCTATATGCCTACGAATCCAACAGTAATGACAGAAACAAGTCTATTCAACCGGCCTTAGAGAAATCAAGTAAACATGATAATACATCATATTAAAACAAATCAGTAATTTCCCAATCACTCATCAAATCTTAGACTGTTATCACTGATATAGTGCGTGTGTGCTCCAAAACAATGTTAACTAATATAAAATTAAATTTAACACATAATAGGTCTCTTTAAAGGCATCATACAGTGAAAACTCACAAAATTCACGAACAAGCTAGATCCAACTAAAGTTACACATCCACCAAGTTCAAGAGTCCAATCCGGGATACTTATGCTTTACTTTTCATTACGGAGGCTTTTTGCTCTTTTCCCGTTTTATTGTTTTTTTTTTACTTTTTACTTTCTTTTTTTTTAACCATGACTGTGCAATGTCTCATTCCATTAGGCTAACAGTGTCACCCCTTAGCGAGCTTTCGACCAACGACTCCCAGACCATATAAGACCTTAGGGCGCTAGGTTTTAAGATACCCCTTCGGGCGTACTTACTCAAGTAACAAAGGCCCCGAAACAAAACTAGCCACGGTAATTTTTTTTTATTTTTTTTCTTTTTTTAGCGAAGCTTATATATCCCAAATTTTCCCCCCAAACTTAAGTTTTTATCAAAATTTAGCCATCTCCGCCTATTCATGTCTTTCATTCCTTCACATTAGTATTATCCTTAAGAAATTCATTATGTATCAATTTAAACTTAATCAGTCAATATAGCTGTTATTAACGCGCTAACCTTAATTATACCAGTTTCAAACAGGAAAAGATTCAATTCATAACAAGAAATCACATCAAAGCCTGAATATTCAATACTATACTTATCTACTTAACTCCAGTCTCATCATTGGCCAAAATAGACTTTTACTATCTAACAGTTGGAATCATGCAAATATAAACCAACTGCAACAAACATAGTAAACTAACTACTATTTTTGCGATTTTTAAAATTTTTTTTTAAACAAAAAACTGAATGCAAAAACTAAATGTAAATAACCCGAAAATATAACGAACTACAATGTAAATAACTAACTATATGCAATACGACACTAAAATGCCCCCAAACTTAAACTAGACATTGTCCTCAATGGCTACAATAGAAAAAATTAAAGCAGAGGACTTCCCTGAAAATATAGCAATCTTCCTCCTTATCCGCTAAGTTTGGAGAATAGGCTAAGCACATGGAACAAATTGGGCACCACACTTGAATTTGACTTGAATAACCTGTAAAACCATGATATAAGCAATTTTATTAAATCCTAAATAAATGTAAATTCAAAACTACTAATATAAAACCTAATAAAAACAAAAAATAAAAATTAAACTTGGGTTGCCTCCCAATAAGCGCTTGTTTTATAGTCTCAGCCTGACTTCTTCAATTCTCTATCCAATTCCTCTTCGAAAGTTGAGGAACCCTCCATCCATCGGAAATAATATAACTTTTGGTAGGTTCCCATTTATGATAGCCATTGTATTTAAGTCACCTAGCATGATCTTTTTAGATAGGATCCCCATTAAGTACGGCAAACCACTAGGTGCTTTCCCCATTGTGTTTGTGATCAAATTATAGCATGGAAGCTTGTCAAACACCATGGGCTCTTCCTCTATCTTCTCCTTTTCAACCCACCACGACTCTACAGTTGTACTAGCTCTTATGTCACAAAGAACTTTGTCGACGACATGACTGCCAATTGGGCATGGTTTTGCAAAACTGCCCGGATTCTTGAACTTTGGTGGAGAAGGTACATGGGACACTATCAAAATTGGCTCATCTTCATTGGTGCTCAAAGTTAGATCTTTGTCGATCTCTTTTTGTTGGTCTCCAAGTCTTTCTTCTCTTTTAACATCTATATCAGTTGGCACATCTGATTGCAGATTTGGTTCGGGCTCATCATCAGTCTCGTCATCCTTGTCATATAGCCAAGTGTATTGAGGATGGTTGTTCAACGCATGTGCTATCTGCCCCAATTGATTTTCCAGATTCTTTAACGATGCCCTTGGCTTTGCAAATTCAGCTCTATTTGGTTCATTTTTTTGTCTTGTTCCTCGTTCCTTTTGTCAGAAGCTCTAATGAATTTTTCCAAGGCTTCCTCAAAATTTGAATGTTCTTCCTGTTGTAGAGGAGGTGGACACGAGAAATTCGGTGGGTATGTTGGACTTGGAGCATAAAATTGATCTTGATTGCTACTCCATGAAAAATCCGGGTGATACCCCCAATCCTGATGATAGTTGTTAGGATAGACATAACTGTTGGGGTAATCACCACTATACTGTACCGGCTCGAAACTGATGGCGCATTGATGACTCATATGATTTTCAGCACAATAATCACAAGTAACCGCAACACTTTGACGACGTTGAGCTTTAAAAGCTTCAAGCATCCTCGAAAGTGTCTCCATCTGTGTTGACAATGCAGAAAGTTTCTTGAGTCTGTCAATCTCCGCTCCCCGTGGTTGAGTCATGTTCGTGTATGGCCATTGGTACGCAAAGTCATCCATGGTACCTAAAAAGAGAGAAATATAGGAAGATAATGAGAAATAAAAATAAAAATAAAAATGTTTAAATTGAGACTAATTTGATTGAAATTAATATTGGTAAATAATTATTAAATTAATTCCCCGGCAGCGGCGCCAAAAACTTGTTGATTGATTTCGCAATCAATGAATACGTGCAAGTATACACGGTCAACAAGTAATAAAGTGAAAGTAGTGTATCGTTCCCACGAGGAATTATTTAATAAAAATTACCAAATACTAATTCTTAACCAAATCAATTTTATTTAAACAACCAATAATTGTGATTTCTAGATTTAAGAAAACTAAATTAAACAAAACAAAAAGATTATTCTAAAAGAAAGCAAATAAACAACCAAGAATTAATAGAATTCAGATAAATAAGAATTAAGACTCCAATATCCCCAATTATGAATTAGAAATCAATTATTCAACTATCCCAATTATTATATCTACTGAATTGTTAACAGAAATTCTCAAATGCCAAAAGCCCTCTCTCGAGTGATCAATTGCCTTCTATTTAACCCAGATTAATTTTTCTATATCTCTATGCAAAACAATTGAATTAAACTCGCTACAAACCCAATTCCTCTTATGTTACATGCGACAAATAGATATTCTCATTCTATTCACAAACCTAATTATTCACTGTGCAAATAACTAAGTCACATGTCACCAAGCCCAGTTCTAACCCTAGAATTCTTTTCCCAATTCCTTCTAGAGTAACAAGGTAATTATTGATCAGATAATTAATCAATAAGCTCAAAGCAAGATAAACAATTCACTTCAACATAAATAATTGGAATAAATCAAATAACTAATTTATAGCCATAAAAAGTTCAATTGAAATCTTATAAAAGAGTTAGTTCATAATTAATTAATTAAAACCAAGAATCCACAATTGAATAAACATTAAAAGATAAAAGTATGATAAGAGAAGATAATAGAATCTGTTGTCAGTAAATCTGATGCTCCCCTCTTGCTCCTGCTCTTGATCTTCAATGATCTCCAAGTTGCTTCAATCTCCAAAACTAATAAGAACTAAGGTTAATGTCTAATCTAATGGAGTGTTTAATCTAGTCTACTCTATGTAATCCCCCTTTATTTTATGTCTTACATCATGTATTTATAGGTTACAAGTCTAATTTTTAGGTTAGGAACGAACCCAATCCAATTTGGAGTCAAAAAGATGTCAAAATTCTCCCCAAAATGCGTCCAAGCCTTTCCACTGACTTCCCCAGCGCCCCGACGCTGGGCACGGCGCTTGGATTCTGCCCCCTAGCGCCCCGGCGCTGGGATTACATAGAGAAATAGCGCCCCGGCTCTGGAAGTTTTTTTGGAATTTTCTGCTCCGACGTCCTCTGGGAAAATGGCCATAACTTCTTCATACGAACTCCGATTTTGATGATTCAAGATGTTCCGGAAAGAGGAGAAGTAGATCTACAACTTTGGTTCTTGAAGTTTTTCGAAATATGGTCAGGAGCTATAGTAAAATTGGCTCTGAAGTGACTGCTCTGTAAATGGCAAGCCAAAAACGCGCATCTAGCCACCCCGAACGTCGATCCATGTAACTTTTGTCCCAATTCCTACAAAACAATATAAAACATGCATGAATAGACACAAACACATAAAAACACCCTAAAAGACTTGAGAACAACAATAAATTAAGCCCGAATGTATCCAATTCATGTGTATAAAACTCACTCATCAATTATATAACACACTTATAAAATAATCTTGCACTCTAATTTGGATCTCAAATTAGGGTTTAACATTATTACTAAGGTTTGGTCATAATACACCGTAATTGACCTACCATTATCAATACGGAAATACAGTACATATTCATAGCACTGAAAAATCAAAATATAATTAATATTATATTATTATTCTTATACTTTGACAATAATCCAAAATTAGGGTTTGGATTCCATATCTGATTTATTCTTCATATTTAACCTTACTAATTAAGGTAAAATAATTAACTTATTAATTTGTACTAAAATTCATATAATAAAATAATTATTATAATTATTCTAAAAATCACTCCATATATTATTTAAATAATATATGATTATATTTTTATGGAAAATAATTAATAAAAATATTTCTACCATAAATTAATTATTATAAGAATGTACTTTATAATAATCAATAATTCTAAAATAAAATTATTTGTAAATATTTATGTAATAAATATATTTTTATTTACCATATAAATACACACACATTATCTTGTACAAATCCTCATCCTTAATATATATATCAAAAAAAATTATACGCAAAATTTCTTATTTATTTATGTAGAAAATATCGGGTTGTTACATTGCTTGTAAGTTATGACGGTTTGCAGATGAAGTTCTGTTAAACCTTATCAAAAATTGAAAACAAAGTTCATAGTTTGTCGACTGCTCTCCAATTATAGTCAATACATAGTTTCAAAATTTTAATATAGAATTGATATGTTGTTATTATTGGTTCAGCTTACTTCACAACTGTTGATTCGTTGTAGAAGTGTTATTTAAAGAAACCGTTTAATCTTTTCAGCTAATAATTATTGTTGCTATTACTTGTTGGGCAATCAAATGCTCATTCTTGCTTTAAATTTAAATGTTTTCAGCGAAGCGTGATCAACCTAAAGGTTCAGGCAAGAACAAGGGGAAAGGAAAGCTGAGCAAATAAGTTTTATAATATTCTTTGTAATAGTTAAACTTTATTAAGACAATGATACTTATTAATTATCATGTAATGAATGTTTGAAGGTCGCGTACCTGGGGATTAGACTCTGATGTATGTAAATTAAGTTTAATGTTATATTATTATTGTTATTATTCCGTTCAAAGAAATGGTATCGTGAACCACCGAGTTCGGGTTCCAAGTACCTGAATTTGGGGGCGTCACAGGTTGGTATCAGAGCTTTAGGGTTAGAAACCTTAGGTGGGATTAAGCTATGAGCTTAGAACAGAGGAAAACGTTGAAAATATAAATAACTCATATATAGTTTAAAAGGAGATGAATTGAATAAATTCATCGTCAACCAAAATAAAAGATAACTTATATAAAACTATTATTTACTGTGTGTATATATTATATGCTAATCAAGATAATTTATGTGTGTAGATGTCAGGTGGAAAAGGATTAGGATACCCTCAGATCGTAAAGAAGGAGAAAATCTCCATGACCGAGCCAATATCAAAGCCAATAGCTGAAATAGAGGCTCACCTTGAAAGCAACCATAATGAGGTGGTTATTTTGGAAAATATAGTACCAAATCCAGAAACAATAAAAATGACAGATAGTGATTCGGACACTAAAGTTGGAGCTGACCAGGCTTCAATGGAAGTGCAGAATCTGAGGAACAAGGTTTCTTCTCTGGAAAAGTTATGAGAAATAGAAAAGCTATTAAATAGTCAATTGCGAAAAGTATTAATTGAAACAATGGAAGAACAAGATAAGCTTAAAATCTAAATTGATCAAATGAGAGCCAAAAGTAACAAATCGCGTGCAGCTCCGAGCAAGAAGGGAAAAAGAAAGATAAAAGACCGTGACTTAGGAAATTCTGATAACAACCAAGGAAATCTTAACAGAATAGTAAAGTGTACAAATTGTGACAAGAAACATGAAGTCTAATGCAGAAAAGGGAAAAACGTTTGCTACAATTGCGGACATGAGGGACATATCTCTACTCATTGTCCCAATCCGAAGTAAGATGTCTATTTTATTTGTGGGATAGAAGGTCATCAGGCGATAGGTTGTCCAAGATCTAGAAAAAGGTGTAGTGAACCAGTAGTATAAGTATTGTTTAAATATATGTGTGATCTATGGTAAGTATATGTGTGTAATGTAATATTCTCAAACTTTTGTATAAGTTGTGGTAGCGAATCCCGACTTTTGTGGTCACAAAGGGATATCAGTATGTGTTATGCTATGTAAAGTATTTTGAAATCGCTGAATGAATATGAATCTATGTTTGAGTAATGAAAGAAGTTTAATATATTAAACTTATATAATAAGGTTTAAAATGTAAGTTAATAAAGTATATATTGTGTTTTATTTAATCAAATAATGTCTCCAAGACGTCAAACTCAAAATCAAAGGGCAGAAGAATCTGTCAACAATGCTGGAGGATAACAACCAGAGTCGATGCAAAACTTTGTAAACATGGTAGCTCAGGCCATGCAAACTGGGATGCCAGCTGCAGGGAAGCGGCCAGACAATCGCTTGGCGAACTTCAATGACTTCAAAGCGGTCGGACCGCCAAAATTCAGGGGAACAACTGATCCTACAGAAGCCCATACTTAGGTTAAGAAAATAGAGAAGGTATTCATGATAGCTAGGGTAGATGAGGGGCAAAAGACAACTTTTTCCATCTATATGATGAAAGGGGAAGCTAACTTTTGGTGGGAGGTAAATCAAACTAGGGCAGGTGAAGGTGTAGTTACATGGGCTAGGTTTAATACTTTATTTTTTGAAAATTATCTCTCATCTAGTATACAGGCGAGGATGGAGGTAAAATTTCTAGAGTCAAAGCAGGACAACATGACGGTGTTAGAGTACGCCGCAAAGTTTAAGGAGTTGGCTAGGTTCGCTCCGCATCAAGTTGACACGGCGGCTAGAAAGGTAAGGAGGTTCGAGCTGGGCTTAAAACCTTGGCTCTACAAAAAGGTAGCAGTATTGCAGATTTCTACATTCGTAGCACTTCTAGAAAAGGCTATCATAGCCGAGGAGGGGAGTGAGGCCATGAGGCTCTATAATAAGGAGAAAAGGATCAAAGATAAAGTCGAGGGAGCTGTGAAGGTGGAAACTAATAGTGGAAATAGGGGTAAGAAAAGAAAGGGGAACAATTTTAGGAATATCCAGGTGAAGCAGGAAGGTGTGAAGAAGCAGGTGGTTCAGTGTGGGAACTGTGGAAAGAATCATTCAGGGGAGTGTCTGAAAGGTAAGTTTGTATGTTACAAGTGCGGGCAGGAGGGTCATATCTCTCCCAACTGCCCCAATCCAAGAATGAACAGTGGGTATTTTCTGTGGGGGTCAATGAAGCATAAGGTGAAGGTGCGAGAGTCCCAAATTCGGGTCCCGAATCACTGCGGATCTGGTACAATCATTCTATTACTATTGCGAAAGATATTAACATAAATTGTTTATATAATAAACTTTACACACTATTCCCCAAGGTCGAGTAACCTTAACCTATACACTATTCATAACTTGACTAACACATAACATTATTATCATACAACACTATTACAAATCTAATCGCACACATTAACTTTATGCTAAAACTGTATTTAACCTTTTCTTGTATTCGACGCATTCGCCTTAATCTGTAATGTTTTATCATGATATAGCAAGGGTGAGCATGAAAGTTGCCCAGCAAGTTTAAGTTTATAAATTAACGACATATCATGATTGAAAGAGTCTGAATAATAAGCTGACTATAATTCAACAATATAGTTGTGAATTAGCATGAGGAAACTTTTGACTGAACAAGTATTAAACATGAACAAATATATCTGGACCGAATGGTAATGAAGGTGATCAGCCTTTCATACCTGACTTATATATGTAATATGTACATAGTACAATTCTACAATGGCAATCAGCAATGATTATCCATAAGCATATCTTAATGAAACAACTCTTAGTAGAGTTAAGTAAAACTTGCCTGAACTGTTGATTACCGCTACACAATTTATAATGCTTTATCCGAAGACCTAATATTAGTAATATAGATCTCTAATATTAGAATAATATCATTACAATATAATACTATTATATATATATATATATATATATATATATATATATATATATATATATACATAGAATTACTTAAACACATAACACATGACCCTATCAGTCTACAACACACATAGGACTCGGTATCAAGTCAAACTATTACAATCTGAGTTGAACCCGACACAAATCTAACATCCCGACGGTCTAGTCGGACAAATCTCGAGTTTAAGTTCAATTAAACTCTGTCTAAACACTTAACCATTATCTAAGACAATTTATTAACAGTCAAAATATTTATCAATAGCTTGTAATAAATTTCACATATTTATTATCATTTATCATGAATTTTAAATCATTAAACTCGTATTTAAATGAATTAAATACCATATGTAACACCCCAAATTATTAATAAATGAAATTAAATTTTATCTATTTATTATTTTGAAATAGAAATGGTTGATTTGATTAATGTGGTTAGTTATGGGTAAAATGCGCAAATATTTCAAATAAGTAAGTGGTTATAAAATATTTATTTTTGGTCGGTGAATATTCGCGTGGTCGTGGAATATTCTTTCTGTCGGGGAATATTCGTACGACGGCGCAGCTATTTGTGGGCCCCATAACGGAAAACGATTAGATGAAGATAACGACAAAAATTGAGTTTTCATAAATAATGGCGTAGTTGTTACCGTTAACACTGTTGAAATACCCGGTGGTTAAAATACAGTAATACGCGTGGTTGCACAGTAGCACATGGATTGCACAGTATTTTTGAATTATTGATTCTTACGAAGGAAGGCACTACTCAATAATTGTTACAGTAGTTACTGTTTAATATTTTATTTTATTGATTCAATAATTGCTGCGTTGATATTTTACATTATTGTTGTTCAATAATTGTTACTGCACAGTATTTTCCTTTATCAGATCAATAATTCATATTATTTAAATAATATTATTAGATAGCATTATTGGGAATGTCTAGAAAGTTCTGTCTAAGGAGAGGTTTGGTCATCTAATTGTGCGCTAGTAAGGAGAAATCCTTATTGGAAAGCCTCCTCTTTCCTGGGAACGGCCTGGTTGTCATAAATGTGATTCTGTAATATTATTTGTGAATAATTAATTATTGATTCATATGATAAGGAAATATTTATTTTATGTGAATATAATTGAGGGATATATTTTTGTGGTTAAAAATGAAGGAGTTAATATTGAGGTGTTTTATCTGTATTTTTTGTCGGAACGGAGGTATTGAAAATCAAATTAAAGTTTTTGAGATATTTTTCGAGGGTTATAATTTTTAATCCGACCGTTGGATCGTGGTAATATTTGGATATGTTATACATATATAAGTTGAGTATATGTCCACAAATTTTGAACCGTTAAAAATGAACGTATGATTTGTTATGAATTTTACGAGATGACTGGTTCAGAAATTGTTGAATTTTCAGAGTTAATTATTTTGGTAGAAAATTAAAGAATTGGTGGGCCCCACTCTTGGTTAGTGAAGAAATGTACTGAGATTTTTATTCAAATGTGGTGGGTGAGAATAGTAGCAGGTAAAGCCATCAGTTTGCAGGTTAAGTCTGCTTCGGCGTGCTAATATTTTCCTATAAATAGAGGGTTAAGTTAGAATTGAAAATCACACCAGAATTTATAAGTTTTCTCTCTTTCTCTCTCTAGATTATTGAGTGTATTTTGTGAGTATTTAGATACTTTAAAAGTTGCTATTCGGCACAAGTTTCATTCAGCCTCATATCCGATATTCAGTCAGAAGTACGGTTATTTTGAGGTAAGAGATATTATTTTCTTCTTAAATGATATAATTTTCTTCAATATCATTATGCTGAAATATTGATATAAACTTTTTATCAAATTTGGAACTTTTTGTGTCGGGGTTACTATTCACGTATACGACACTATTCACGTTTACGATTCACGAATACGACACTATTCACCGAAAAATAAAATTTTCTTCTTTTTGTCCAAGATGTCTATTATGGTTACTATCTTTGATTGTATCCATGTTTTGATCTTTATTTTTTGAATTCTGCTTCACAATTGATTATTATGAAGTATTATTGATCTTGGATAAACTGTTATATGAATTCTTACTATTTGTCCTTCTGTCTCACTACGTTCGTTGTCTTTAAGATATTTTTCATTATCCTCAGTCCTAAATGATGATATTACTGAATATCTTTGGCCTGTAGTGCAAAGATGTATGATTACATGATGAATATCTTTGGCCTGTAGTGCAAAGATGAACAGGTGTTGAGATGAACATGACCGACTGGTGATACAAATGAATATCTTTGGCCTATAGTGCAAAGATGAATATTTGGTTAAAGATGATTATTAATTGATGTTACAGGGATAAAATATTGATGATGGACTTTTAAATATTAGAAGATAGTAGAATTCATTCTCTACTTGACTCTTCTAATGGTTTGCTGTTTTCGCTGCAGTTGTTGATCTAAAACTTGTTGTCGATTATATTCTATCAGATTTTTCCTTGTTGAATACTAATGATAATTTGTTGTATATTATCTTAGTCATAATATTCTTTACTGGGCTAGCTGAGCTCACCCTTTTCTTTTTTGTTCCATTTTTCTTCTCAGGAGGTGAGAACATAACAGGATCTAGTCGAGGTATGGAGTGATGGTTCTAGAAAGATGTATTAGCTGTCCTCACTATTTTTGTAAAATAGTGCTTGAATAATTGTAATGAGGACTTATTTGAGTGTGGATATTGTCTAGAAGATAATATTTGTATTTAAACTCACAGTATGTGTTGTCATATTTTGCACGACAATTGTATTATTGAAGTTGTAGTTTGCTTTTTGCACCATGTATTTGGCGACTCAGAATAGGTGATGTATACCTATTGTGGGGGCGTCACACCACATAATTTCTTTTATCATTAATATTTATTTATTACTAAATATTAATAAAAATCATAACATAATATTATAATATATTTATAATATATCAAAGTATTTTTAATACCTTAAAATCATATTTATATAATTTTTAAACAGTTAAATCCATTATCCGAGAATCGATATTAATATTAAAATATTAATATTTTTATGATAAAATATCAAAAGTTATATTTTATAACTTTAAATATTTTTGTAAGACTTAAATCATTTTTATATGATTTTTAAATCATTAATTCTATTTTTTAATAATTTATTTAATATATTTATAAAATAAATTAATTCTCATTAATATTAATTAATTAATGAATTTCATCCTAAAATATTAAAAGTCACTTAAAATAACTTAAAATATTTTATTATACCATAATATTATTTTTCATGATTTTTCATGTATTAAAATCATTTTTATATAATTTATTTAATATTATAATTAAATAAATTAAATACCATTTACATTCCAAAAATATTAAATATTTATGAAATACACTCAAAATAATTAAAAACTATTTTTCAGACCTTAAAATAATTTTTCGGAATTTATTTTGTATTTTTAATAATTAAAAACTATTTAATTCAATTTATTTAATTAAAATAAGTATTTTCCGAAAATAAGTGTCACTAAAAGGCCCTATAGCGACAGACCCGTCGTTATAGGTGTTCTTGGCTTGTTCTTGAGGAAACCCAGAATTTAGGTCAGACTTCGAGGGGTTTGGTTTGACCATAGATAGATCTTTGTTCGTTATGTTTCTGGGTTGGCTAAAGAGTTAAGAATGTAGTGCTTATGTAATACTACAACCTCAACTTAAAATCATGGCTAACAAACATCATAACTGAGAGATTCAAGCCTCACAAAACATGTCAGACGATGTTCTTGAGTTTCTGGGTAACCTAGAAACTCAAGCAGTGCTAGGGTCCTACTTTACTGCATTAAATCATAGCTTTCAAGACTCGGTTTATGTGATATATGGGTTCGATCGTGTAGAACACATGTCAAAGTACAAGTATATATCATCATAACATAATAACTTCATTACACCAGAAAGATTAAGGCTGGTCAAACTACTGTCATACTCGAGTTCTTAGGAAATCTGGGTTTTCTAGATTTCTTCAGAATCTGGTGGCCAACGCTACTTTGACCCTTCTTATCTTTGATTATATACATGATCTGTGAATTCTATAAGCATGAGCATGAAGCCTAAATGTCAGTCTACAATTATATTATACAAACTTGGCCAGATCGTTTAACAGAAGGAAGATCAGAGGCCTTGAAAAGCTTGTCAGACGTTACTGGAATTCTGGGCTGCCCAGAATTCACTTTTCGTGGACGGTCAACCGACTTTAACCAATCATAACTTGAGTTCTACACACGATCAGACCATGATTCAAGTTTCAGAACAAAGACCACATAACATGTGACAACCCCAAAACAGGTGCATTCCATCCAACCTATTCTGAGTCGCCAAATACATGGTACAGAAAATAACTACAACTTTATTACAACAATTGTCGTGCAAAATACAACAACACATATGCTGTGAGTTTGGATACAAATATATACCAAATGTGATTTATGTCCCAACCGTGGACAACACCTCACAATGACACTTTACATAAAGGTATAGTCAAAAACTGTTTTAGAAATTAGAATCTTTGGAAAGTGCTCAAGGAAACCTTTGTACATGGGAGGCCATGCTTTTAGGTTGTGATAGATATCATATGACCACAGAATTATCCTTGGTTGACCCAATATACCCCAAAGAAAAACGAGAAGATTACTATCATATTCTTCCCAATGGTGAGTCTTCTCTTGACTTATCATTATCTCCACTGTCTCTAATTGATAATTATACTTCAAACAAACACCAAGATTATATAGGTAGTGCTCGTAAATATACTCAGCAAGTGGATGAGCACAATCCTGTCTTATGATGACACGAGGTTGTATGTCATTAAACATCTTGTATGATAGTGGCAAAATACCCTTCCAACGTTGGGTTCGCTTCACCCTAGATGATTCACCAAATATAACTACTAAATGATGTCCACCGTTCTATTCCCCTGTTACCCCCGCTCGACCCAGCTACACACTTATTACCTGAAAGGAATTAAGAAACAGAAGGGTGAGCACAACTAGCCCAGTAAAGAATATCATGACAAAAGATAAATACGTTATCAATAGCCTTTAACAGAATTAAATCAGAGATTTAGAACATATGGTAGATGATAAAAATTTCAACCATAGTTGCAGCGGAACGAGCAATCCATTAGAAGAGTCAAATAGACCATAAAGTCTATTATCTTCTCCATGTTAAAAAATCCACCAACAATGTTTTATCCTTGTAACATCACTCAACAGTTCCTTTCCACAATCATATGAATAACTCATAATTATAATTGTGATTCTAAATTTTTCTTCGCACCCAGGACGAAGAATATTTTCATCACCTGTCTTTACTTGAAACATCAAAGATCATGGTTATACCAAATCACAGTTCCTATTCATAATCATACTAATAAATCCATCTTTGCACTGCGACCAAAGATATTCAACAACAGTTCATCTTTGCACTACAGGCAAAAGATATTCATCAACAGACCATCTTTGCATTACAGGCGAAAGATATTCAACAACAGTTCATCTTTGCACTGCAGGCCAAAGATATTCATCAAAAATTCATATTTGCACTACATGCCAAATATATTAATATCTCAAAGAAATATATAATCATTTCAGAATTTATATAAACAATAATTATAACTATGTTAATCAATTCATCTTTACACTTAAGCTAAAGATATTCAATTATAAATTCAATGGTCATGATCATACCAGTTAACAATTCATCTTTGCACTACAGGCCAAAGATATTCCTCAGTCACGATCATACCAATAATTTACCCATCTTTACACTCAAGTGAAAGAGAAATTCAACATCAGGGTTATAAAAATGTTATATATAATAGTAAAATCAATATAATCAAAACATCTGGATTTAATCTCAAGAGTAATATTCATAAATCAACTATAATTTGGTTAGAAAAAGAAACTAATTTTGTTGTGAATAGTAACTCGTGAATAGTAACTCATGAATAGTAACCCCAATACAAAAAGGTAGAAATTCCAAAAACAAATCATACCAATATCTCGGTATAATGATATTGAAAGAATAATATATCTTAATCAAAACTTATCAGATGAGGAGGATGATTGTGACCCCTATGGCACGATTAATCTTCAGGATGCTCAGGATCCTTTTGCCTGAACCTTTCAGTCAGCACCTGCCCCGGCAGCCTAGTCAGCTCAGTCAGCACACGCACCTGCTCCGGCAGCCTAGTCATCACAGCAGCTTCGTCAGCAGCATCTTGTGCTCCGACAGCCTCGCCAGCAGCATCTGCTTTCCCACCGAAAGCAGCCCTCAGTCAAAGCATCTGGCCCCACGGCCCCTTTAGTCAAAAGAAGACGTCTGCTTTTCACCGAAAGCAGATTCCTTTCTTTCTTTTACTTTACTTTAACTTTAGTAAATGTAATATGTTTTTTACTTTTACTTTACCTCAGTCATTGTAATAGTTCGTTTCCTTGATCTATAAAAGGAATACGAATTCATTTGGAAGAGACAGACTTAGAAAGACTCAGAGTTCCTTCTCTGACAAATCTTTAGCCTCTACCGCTGTTTAGCCTACCTAGCCCCTCTTCTTCTCATGTTCTTAGTTTAATCTTCTTGTAAGTTAACTTGTAAATTAATTTTATTTCCGCACTTGTAAATAGTTTGAATCAATAAAACTTATTTTATACACGCACCTGCTCCGGCAGCCTAGTCATCACAGCAGCTTCGTCAGCAGCATCTTGTGCTCCGACAGCCTCACCAGCAGCATCTGCTTTCCCACCGAAAGCAGCCCTCAGTCAAAGCATCTGGCCCCACGGCCCCTTTAGTCAAAAGAAGACGTCTGCTTTTCACCAAAAGCAGATTCCTTTCTTTCTTTTACTTTACTTTAACTTTAGTAAATGTAATATGTTTTTTACTTTTACTTTACCTCAGTCATTGTAATAGTTCGTTTCCTTGATCTATAAAAGGAATACGAATTCATTTGGAAGAGGCAGACTTAGAAAGACTCAGAGTTCCTTCTCTGACAAATCTTTAGCCTCTACCGCTGTTTAGCCTACCTAGCCCCTCTTCTTCTCATGTTCTTAGTTTAATCTTCTTGTAAGTTAACTTGTAAATTAATTTTATTTTCGCACTTGTAAATAGTTTGAATCAATAAAACTTATTTTATTCAAGTATTTAACTTGTGTTTGTATGCGCATCTCCTACTCTGTTCATCTATTCCTGCTTCCGTCCCAAATGGTATCAGAGCTAAGTTGTATGTTGTTTCTTTCTGTCTAGTCAGATCTATTTAATCAAATTCATCTTTCTTTTTCAAAATCATCTTCTTCTTCAAGAATTCTGAAGTCACCTTATTTACCTGTAAACCACCTAGTTCGTGTCTAACCTTTTGTAAGTCTCCAGGGTGTGAGCAGTGTCGGGTTATAGAGCATAGGTATGAGTTTACTTAGGGTAAAAGGGGTATGCATGAATGAACCTTGAGGCAGAATTTATTTTGAAACAGTCAAGATGAGTAGATTATTTAGATCCAACTCCTCAGTTAGTAACAGGTCGACTTTACCTCCAGTCCCAGATATTGTCAACCAGGAAGAACAGAGTTATGAAAATCTTAATCAAGTTTTGAATAATTGGAACATACCTAGGGTTTCCCCTAAAGAAATTTATCAGTCAACCTTTTCAGATAAATTTAAAACAGATTACAATGTTAAAACAGTTGAAAGAGTTTTTGCAATTAACAAAGAATATGAAAATTTTATTCAAGTATTTAACTTGTGTTTGTATGCGCATCTCCTACTCTGTTCATCTATTCCTGCTTCCGTCCCAAATGGTATCAGAGCTAAGTTGTATGTTGTTTCTTTCTGTCTAGTCAGATCTATTTAATCAAATTCATCTTTCTTTTTCAAAATCATCTTCTTCTTCAAGAATTCTGAAGTCACCTTATTTACCTGTAAACCACCTAGTTCGTGTCTAACCTTTTGTAAGTCTCCAGGGTGTGAGCAGTGTCGGGTTATAGAGCATAGGTATGAGTTTACTTAGGGTAAAAGGGGTATGCATGAATGAACCTTGAGGCATAATTTATTTTGAAACAGTCAAGATGAGTAGATTATTTAGATCCAACTCCTCAGTTAGTAACAGGTCGACTTTACCTCCAGTCCCAGATATTGTCAACCAGGAAGAACAGAGTTATGAAAATCTTAATCAAGTTTTGAATAATTGGAACACACCTAGGGTTTCCCCTAAAGAAATTTATCAGTCAACCTTTTCAGATAAATTTAAAACAGATTACAATGTTAAAACAGTTGAAAGAGTTTTTGCAATTAACAAAGAATATGAAAATTGTAGCCTATTATCCCCAGAAGTTATTAAAAAACACAGAAAAAAGGGTTATAATTTTATTCATATAGGATTCAGCTCAAACAGTTATCTCCCCAATTTCTCAAGTCTCTCGCCGTTTTTATATCAAATGGTGGGATAAATTTGGTGTCGATAGGATAGTTGGTCAAGTTCAGAAGGAATTCCCTCCTTCTCCATCTACTCCCTTGACCCCTTCAGTTATCAAATCTCCAGCCATTGAATCTTCTAGTAAATCTTCAGTTAAAGCGTCTGAAAAATTAAAGTCGGTCGCTCCGTCTAGTCCACATAAGGTCACTGATATTTCCAGTTATTCTAGCTCTCAGTTAAAGGTTCTTACAGATGCCATCCAGGCACGTTTAGATCAGTTAGATGAGAAGTCTGATGCAATTTCTTCTCATTCCAGAGGAGAAAATGATAGTCAAAATCTATCAGATAATCAAAACTTATCAGATGAGGAGGATGATTGTGACCCCTATGGCACGATTAATCTTCAGGATGCTCAGGATCCTTTTGCCTGAACCTTTCAGTCAGCACCTGCCCCGGCAGCCTAGTCAGCTCAGTCAGCACACGCACCTGCTCCGGCAGCCTAGTCATCACAGCAGCTTCGTATCGTGCCATAGGGGTCACAATCATCCTCCTCATCTGATAAGTTTTGATTATCTGATAGATTTTGACTATCATTTTCTCCTATGGAATGAGAAGAAATTGCATCAGACTTCTCATCTAACTGATCTAAACGTGCCTGGATGGCATCTGTAAGAACCTTTAACTGAGAGCTAGAATAACTGGAAATATCAGTGACCTTATGTGGACTAGACGGAGCGACCGACTTTAATTTTTCAGACGCTTTAACTGAAGATTTACTGGAAGATTCAATGGCTGGAGATTTGATAACTGAAGGGGTCAAGGGAGTAGATGGAGAAGGAGGGAATTCCTTCTGAACTTGACCAACTATCCTATCGACACCAAATTTATCCCACCATTTGATATAAAAACGGCGAGAGACTTGAGAAATTGGGGAGATAACTGTTTGAGCTGAATCTTTTTTAATACATAATACGAGTGACAAAATTTCTTTTTTAATAGTACTATATTTTAACTGTGTTGGGTTCCATGCGCCGGAATGGAAACGAACAATTTGTTCGTCAGAAGTGGGGGTTAACTGCTGTTTAAGAATGCCACCAAATCCGATGTCGGAGGCATCTGTTTCAACTATTTTGAATGCTGAATCATTAGAGATGCCAAGGCAAGGCAAAACCTTGACATATTTTTTAACTTGTTGGACGACAGAAGTATGAATGTCAGTCCAGGGAGGGGGATTACTTTGTAAGTGCTGAAAAAGAGGCTTACAAATCTTCCTGAGATTCTTGTAGAACTTGCCTATATAATTAAGCGAGCCAAGAAATCTCTGTAGCTGAGTTTTGTCGGTAATCTTATCTGGAAAACGGTCGGCAAATTGAATAGCTCTGTCAATAGGCCGAGTGAGTCCGTGATAGAGGATTAAACCGAGAAACCTGACTTTTGTCAGAAACAGACTACACTTGGAAGGTGAAAGAACAAGACCATTGGTTTTAACTGTCTTGAAGAAAGAATTCAAATGTTTAGTATGTTCTTCAATAGTCTTGGAGAATACAAGGATATCATCGATGTATACAATAATAAAATGACTGAAAGGATTCAAAATATTATTGAGAATATTCTGAAATTCACTAGGTGCGTTTTTTAGTCTGAATGACTGAACATTCCATTCGTAATGTCCGAACGGAGTGGTGAATGCTGTTTTATACCTATCGTCGGGATGAATGGCAACTTGCCAAAATCCTGATTTAAGGTCAAATTTACTAAAGATGGTTGAAACACTTAACCTGCTAATAAGGTCTTCTTTATTAGGTAAAGGGTATCTAATCCATTCAAGAACTTTGTTTAATGGTTTGTAATTAATAACTAGACGAGGGACTTCAGAATTCTTGAAGAAGAAAATGATTTTGAAAAAGAAAGATGAATTTGATTAAATAGATCTGACTAGACAGAAAGAAACAACATACAACTTGGCTCTGATACCATTTGGGACGGAAGCAGGAATAGATGAACAGAGTAGGAGATGCGCATACAAACACAAGTTAAATACTTGAATAAAATAAGTTTTATTGATTCAAACTATTTACAAGTGCGGAAATAAAATTAATTTACAAGTTAACTTACAAGAAGATTAAACTAAGAACATGAGAAGAAGAGGGGCTGGGTAGGCTAAACAGCGGTAGAGGCTAAAGATTTGTCAGAGAAGGAACTCTGAGTCTTTCTAAGTCTGCCTCTTCCAAATGAATTCGTATTCCTTTTATAGATCAAGGAAACGAACTATTACAATGACTGAGGTAAAGTAAAAGTAAAAAACATATTACATTTACTAAAGTTAAAGTAAAGTAAAAGAAAGAAAGGAATCTACTTTCGGTGAAAAGCAGACGCCTTCTTTTGACTAAAGGGGCCGTGGGGCCAGATGCTTTGACTGAGGGCTGCTTTCGGTGGGAAAGCAGATGCTGCTGGCGAGGCTGTCGGAGCACAAGATGCTGCTGACGAAGCTGCTGTGATGACTAGGCTGCCGGAGCAGGTGCGTGTGCTGACTGAGCTGACTAGGCTGCCGGGGCAGGTGCTGACTGAAAGGTTCAGGCAAAAGGATCCTGAGCATCCTGAAGATTAATCGTGCCATAGGGGTCACAATCATCCTCCTCATCTGATAAGTTTTGATTATCTGATAGATTTTGACTATCATTTTCTCCTCTGGAATGAGAAGAAATTGCATCAGACTTCTCATCTAACTGATCTAAACGTGCCTGGATGGCATCTGTAAGAACCTTTAACTGAGAGCTAGAATAACTGGAAATATCAGTGACCTTATGTGGACTAGACGGAGCGACCGACTTTAATTTTTCAGACGCTTTAACTGAAGATTTACTGGAAGATTCAATGGCTGGAGATTTGATAACTGAAGGGGTCAAGGGAGTAGATGGAGAAGGAGGGAATTCCTTCTGAACTTGACCAACTATCCTATCGACACCAAATTTATCCCACCATTTGATATAAAAACGGCGAGAGACTTGAGAAATTGGGGAGATAACTGTTTGAGCTGACCTAATTCCTATGGAAGAAGGAGGCTGGAAAACTGTGACTTCTTGGGTGGCCGTAACGACATATTGCCATTTAAGGATCCAAGGGATTTTATATTTACTACAAAATATAAGGAATGCAGGAATTTCCTCATATTTTGGGAGATAGTTACTACGATGACAAAAATGTTCTAACTGAACCAGAAGTGGTTCTGGGAAAATTGCATGATCAAGACCATGCCTAGTCCACCAGAGAATGAACCACTTGGGAAATTGACTTTTGAACTTTTGATCGAACTGGAAAAACCAGGAATGACTATGATCATCATTTTGGTGAAGCATGATTTTAAACCAAGCCTCAATATAATCATAATAGCAATAGGGGCTAGAATGATTAGAGAGTGACTTGAGATCGGAAGGATGACTACCCCAATCAGAAAGATTGAGAACCTGTTTAATATACAACGAATGATAGAGAAGCTTGGAGCTATCATCGTTGGCATAGATAGGTTTGATGAATACTGACTCTGTTTCAATAAGAATATCCTTATAAAAGACCAAAGATTTATAAGGAGCGAGAGGAAGAAAATGCCATCCAGCAGGAAAATACTGGCAGCTAATTTGACTGGGTCATTTTTTGGTTTCATTGGTAACTCGATATGGAATAAGTGCTGATCATACTTAGCACGATATTCCGAAGCTGGGTGACTAGGGTTTGACGTAGTTGCTTTGGATTGATTAGCAAAAATATCAAACGGTTTAGGCTGACTAACAAGAACTGACGCATAGGGCTTGGGGACTGTGCCAAGCACCTGGAATTTATTATGTGTTTGAGTAACTGGATGAGGAACAACAGTTCCTCTTGACTGGTTGACTGGGCATGAGGAACGGCCATGACCTCGAGAAGATGATCCTCCTCGAACACTCATGGTGCTGCAATAGTACCTGTGTTAATGAATTCACGTGTCAGGAAATCAGGAACTGAGTTGTTACTACCTTTAATATATTCAATATCAAAATCAAAAATGCTTAATATAGCTTGCCATCTAGCGAAAGAATGCTTAGAGGCGACGTTTTCAACGTCTTTTTCAAGAATGAATTTGGCTGATTTGCAATCTATCCTAACTAAGAATTTCTGATTTAGTAGATCTCTCTGAAATTTTTTAATACATAATACGAGTGACAAAATTTCTTTTTTAATAGTACTATATTTTAACTGTGTTGGGTTCCATGCGCCGGAATGGAAACGAACAATTTGTTCGTCAGAAGTGGGGGTTAACTGCTGTTTAAGAATGCCACCAAATCCGATGTCGGAGGCATCTGTTTCAACTATTTTGAATGCTGAATCATTAGAGATGCCAAGGCAAGGCAAAACCTTGACATGTTTTTTAACTTGTTGGACGACAGAAGTATGAATGTCAGTCCAGGGAGGGGGATTACTTTGTAAGCGCTGAAAAAGAGGCTTACAAATCTTCCTGAGATTCTTGTAGAACTTGCCTATATAATTAAGCGAGCCAAGAAATCTCTGTAGCTGAGTTTTGTCGGTAATCTTATCTGGAAAACGGTCGGCAAATTGAATAGCTCTGTCAATAGGCCGAGTGAGTCCGTGATAGAGGATTAAACCGAGAAACCTGACTTTTGTCAGAAACAGACTACACTTGGAAGGTGAAAGAACAAGACCATTGGTTTTAACTGTCTTGAAGAAAGAATTCAAATGTTTAGTATGTTCTTCAATAGTCTTGGAGAATACAAGGATATCATCGATGTATACAATAATAAAATGACTGAAAGGATTCAAAATATTATTGAGAATATTCTGAAATTCACTAGGTGCGTTTTTTAGTCCGAATGACTGAACATTCCATTCGTAATGTCCGAACGGAGTGGTGAATGCTGTTTTATACCTATCGTCGGGATGAATGGCAACTTGCCAGAATCCTGATTTAAGGTCAAATTTACTAAAGATGGTTGAAACACTTAACCTGCTAAGAAGGTCTTCTTTATTAGGTAAAGGGTATCTAATCCATTCAAGAACTTTGTTTAATGGTTTGTAATTAATAACTAGACGAGGGACACCTCTCTCTTTCTCAGCTTCATTATTAACGTAGAAGGCTGGGCAAGACCATGGTGACTTACTATGTCTAATTAATCCTTTACTAAGGAGATCATTAATCTCTTTTTTACATAATTCCATTTGTTCATGACTCATTTGGATTGGTCTGGCTTTAGTGGGAATTAAGTGTTCTTTAAATTCTTTTGCATATGGTAATCTAACTGTGTGCTTCTTCCTATGCCAAAAAGCATTGGGGGAGTCAGAACATAGATTTTTTGTTAAATATTCTTTTAATTCACTAATTTTTTCTTGAACTCGGTTGCTTTTAAGTTGTTCTTCAACTTGTTGATACTTAACTTCTTCTTTGAGGAAACTTAAGTGGGTAACTTTGCAGTTTAACAGATTTATTGACTTGGAGATTGATTCTTCTTGAATAAATTTTAAATCTCGTTCTTTAGGTTTGATTAGGAATTTAAATGTTATCTTCTTTCCTAAATGCTCACAGCTTAATCCTTTATTACTGGTAGTGAATGGATACAATAAATAAATAAATGGTAAACCTAAAATAATTTTATCTGTAAGATTGCGGATTAAAACAAAAAAAGTTTTAAAGCACATTTCATCTTGACAGATGTGGACTCTAGGTAATTTATATTTTATTTCCATGTTACTACCATTAGCTGAATTAAGTTTTTCAGTAGTTTTTCTGTAGTATCTGGTGGGAATAAGACCCTCTTGAATACAGTTCAAATCTGCTCCAGTATCAACCAAAGCAGGGAGCTGAATAGAGAAGGTTTTATCAATAACTAACTTAATAGAGATGTACCACTTTTGAATGGTAATGTCTTTAATTCTTTTAAGTGAAAGGCCTTGAATAAAAAGATCAGGTTCATCTTTAACACCTGATGATTCTGGTTCTTCATGACATTCATCACTGGAAGAAGAATCGTGTATTTGAAGATCTGACTTTTTATCATCAATTTCTTTCCTTAGATTAGAAATATCTAATTTTAGATTGGAAATCTCTTTCTTTAGTTTATTGACCTCATGATTTAATTCAGGGAGAGTAATTTCTCTAGCTGGTGATTTAAATCTCTCAAGTGTTTTATTGAGACTAAAAACTGGCTTTTCTTTGGCTTTAAGAACCTTATCCGTAACTTTCTTATCCTTATTCAATAAATCTTTTAATTGATTTAAATACTGGGTTTTTAATCCTGGGTCTGTGATTTTACTAATTAGATCGACTAATAACGAGCACTCTTCGTCTTCTTTAGTAATTACATTAATTCTTTTGCAACAATTGTTACTGCAATTTTCAGTGCAGACAGTAACTTCGTTTTCTGTATTTGATTCATCGTTACAAGTACTGCTTGTGCTAGAAGATTCAGGAGCATCTGAAACTTCGTTATTACTATCGTTATTTTCAATTCTCATTAACTCAAGTATATGCTCAGTATCTTCGGCTGAGATGTTTAATTGATTTAATTTTTGCTTAACTCTGCATTCACTTTTAAAGTGTCCTTTCTGCCCACAATTGTGACAGACAATTTTACTTTTATCAAATTGTTTTGATTTTTTGGTTGATTTCTTGTGTGTTGATTGAGGTTTTTTATAATAAGAGTCTTTATTAATTATTTTCTTATCTTGAGTATATCGTCTTTTACGATGTTTGTGACTCTTATGTGACTCAATATGTTTATTGGGATGCCGATGCTTTCTTCTAGAGGGAGCAACGGGCGGTAAACCATATTGTTCACAGAAGGTGCCTAACTCATATTTAGCTTTCTTTTTATCTTTATTGGCTTGCTTAGCTAATTTAAAGTCAATACACATTTTTAATCCGATTTTTTGAATGTAACTTATAATGTCTCCATAAGTTAGATTATCATAATCAATGTATCCTAAATTTTTACTCAATTCTTCTCTAACTTTATGTGCAAATAACGACGGTAAACCATTAACAAACTTTTCTTTCCAGAAAGGCTTATTACTGTCATTTCGCATCATAACTCTAGAGGTGAACACATCCTTGTACCATCTAAAATCACTTAGAGTGGGACAAGTAAGATTACTTAATTGGTCATGAATTCGTTCTGTAATGTTACTGGGGGTTCCAATAAAATGTTTAATTATAGTAAAGATTAAAGTATTAACTCCATCGGGTAAACCCATACCAACTTCCTCATTGAAGATGGGATTACCATCATCATCTCTTTGGATAGCATGAACTATTGATATCCTAATGTCTTCTGTGAGATGCTTCTCCCACCAAGATCTAAGGATACCAGTAAATCCACTAGCTATTAATTCAACTATGTCCGGTTGGGATAAATTGTTGAATTTGGTGATATAACTATTCGCTACCATTGACATATGATTTATTTTATTCAAGTATTTAACTTGTGTTTGTATGCGCATCTCCTACTCTGTTCATCTATTCCTGCTTGTTCACTAAATCCATCAATATTCCATTCATATATTTTATTAGATGAGACAGAAAATTGCTTATCTAGATTTCTCTCTTCGAATTGTAGATCCGGAGGAGTAGGTCTAGAGTACCAATTTCTGGTGATACTAGTGTTATTAACAGTTAATTTATTTAGCTGTTCATTAAGATTAGAAGTTGATGAGTGAATAGAAGAACTGTCTTCGTCATTGTCAGACTCTACTTGATCAATGACTGCAATAGTTCCACTCGTACCGGCTTCAGATTTAATTTTTTTAAATAGCTTATCTATGGACTGAACTAATTCTTCATCCTTATTAGGCAAACCTAATTTGGTTCTATTTTCTGGTAATTTGATTAAGGGTTGTTCAATCTTTGAATCAGGTTTTGTAATTATATTTTCATCAAATTTTTCTTCAATTCGGTCAAGCTGTTTTCCAACAGTTGCTAGATACTGATTGCTAAAGTTTAATTGTTCAATTATCTTTTTATCATCTTTAATTTCGTCGGGAATTTTAAAGGGACTGGCGATAACTGAGGTGTTTTTAACTGGGATTAAAACTGTTTCTAAGGGTGGGTGAGTAGACGAGATTTTTGTTTTGTCTTCTTTAATCCATTGTGTCTTACTAATAACATTACATTTACTTTGGTACTGTTCATACCAGTCGTAGAACGTAATGTTGATTTGTTCATTTTGAATGAATCTCTTCCATCTATTGACTATCTTATCTCTTTCCTTTTCTGTAGGGTGATTAGATCTAAATAGATGTCTTTTTTCTTTATTTGATTTTGAATTAAAATCTTTTACTAAGTTATCCCATTCTAAAATAGATGAACAGAGTAGGAGATGCGCATACAAACACAAGTTAAATACTTGAATAAAATAAGTTTTATTGATTCAAACTATTTACAAGTGCGGAAATAAAATTAATTTACAAGTTAACTTACAAGAAGATTAAACTAAGAACATGAGAAGAAGAGGGGCTAGGTATGCTAAACAGCGGTAGAGGCTAAAGATTTGTCAGAGAAGGAACTCTGAGTCTTTCTAAGTCTGCCTCTTCCAAATGAATTCGTATTCCTTTTATAGATCAAGGAAACGAACTATTACAATGACTGAGGTAAAGTAAAAGTAAAAAACATATTACATTTACTAAAGTTAAAGTAAAGTAAAAGAAAGAAAGGAATCTGCTTTCGGTGAAAAGCAGACGTCTTCTTTTGACTAAAGGGGCCGTGGGGCCAGATGCTTTGACTGAGGGCTGCTTTCGGTGGGAAAGCAGATGCTGCTGGCGAGGCTGTCGGAGCACAAGATGCTGCTGACGAAGCTGCTGTGATGACTAGGCTGCCGGAGCAGTTGCGTGTGCTGACTGAGCTGACTAGGCTGCCGGGGCAGGTGCTGACTGAAAGGTTCAGGCAAAAGGATCCTGAGCATCCTGAAGATTAATCGTGCCATAGGGGTCACAATCATCCTCCTCATCTGATAAGTTTTGATTATCTGATAGATTTTGACTATCATTTTCTCCTCTGGAATGAGAAGAAATTGCATCAGACTTCTCATCTAACTGATCTAAACGTGCCTGGATGGCATCTGTAAGAACCTTTAACTGAGAGCTAGAATAACTGGAAATATCAGTGACCTTATGTGGACTAGACGGAGCGACCGACTTTAATTTTTCAGACGCTTTAACTGAAGATTTACTGGAAGATTCAATGGCTGGAGATTTGATAACTGAAGGGGTCAAGGGAGTAGATGGAGAAGGAGGGAATTCCTTCTGAACTTGACCAACTATCCTATCGACACCAAATTTATCCCACCATTTGATATAAAAACGGCGAGAGACTTGAGAAATTGGGGAGATAACTGTTTGAGCTGACCTAATTCCTATGGAAGAATGAGGCTGGAAAACTGTGACTTCTTGGGTGGCCGTAACGACATATTGCCATTTAAGGATCCAAGGGATTTTATATTTACTACAAAATATAAGGAATGCAGGAATTTCCTCATATTTTGGGAGATAGTTACTACGATGACAAAAATGTTCTAACTGAACCAGAAGTGGTTCTGGGAAAATTGCATGATCAAGACCATGCCTAGTCCACCAGAGAATGAACCACTTGGGAAATTGACTTTTGAACTTTTGATCGAACTGGAAAAACCAGGAATGACTATGATCATCATTTTGGTGAAGCATGATTTTAAACCAAGCCTCAATATAATCATAATAGCAATAGGGGCTAGAATGATTAGAGAGTGACTTGAGATCGGAAGGATGACTACCCCAATCAGAAAGATTGAGAACCTGTTTAATATACAACGAATGATAGAGAAGCTTGGAGCTATCATCGTTGGCATAGATAGGTTTGATGAATACTGACTCTGTTTCAATAAGAATATCCTTATAAAAGACCAAAGATTTATAAGGAGCGAGAGGAAGAAAATGCCATCCAGCAGGAAAATACTGGGCAGCTAATTTGACTGGGTCATTTTTTGGTTTCATTGGTAACTCGATATGGAATAAGTGCTGATCATACTTAGCACGATATTCCGAAGCTGGGTGACTAGGGTTTGACGTAGTTGCTTTGGATTGATTAGCAAAAATATCAAACGGTTTAGGCTGACTAACAAGAACTGACGCATAGGGCTTGGGGACTGTGCCAAGCACCTGGAATTTATTATGTGTTTGAGTAACTGGATGAGGAACAACAGTTCCTCTTGACTGGTTGACTGGGCCTGAGGAACGGCCATGACCTCGAGAAGATGATCCTCCTCGAACACTCATGGTGCTGCAATAGTACCTGTGTTAATGAATTCACGTGTCAGGAAATCAGGAACTGAGTTGTTACTACCTTTAATATATTCAATATCAAAATCAAAAATGCTTAATATAGCTTGCCATCTAGCGAAAGAATGCTTAGAGGCGACGTTTTCAACGTCTTTTTCAAGAATGAATTTGGCTGATTTGCAATCTATCCTAACTAAGAATTTCTGATTTAGTAGATCTCTCTGAAATTTTTTAATACATAATACGAGTGACAAAATTTCTTTTTTAATAGTACTATATTTTAACTGTGTTGGGTTCCATGCGCCGGAATGGAAACGAACAATTTGTTCGTCAGAAGTGGGGGTTAACTGCTGTTTAAGAATGCCACCAAATCCGATGTCGGAGGCATCTGTTTCAACTATTTTGAATGCTGAATCATTAGAGATGCCAAGGCAAGGCAAAACCTTGACATATTTTTTAACTTGTTGGACGACAGAAGTATGAATGTCAGTCCAGGGAGGGGGATTACTTTGTAAGCGCTGAAAAAGAGGCTTACAAATCTTCCTGAGATTCTTGTAGAACTTGCCTATATAATTAAGCGAGCCAAGAAATCTCTGTAGCTGAGTTTTGTCGGTAATCTTATCTGGAAAACGGTCGGCAAATTGAATAGCTCTGTCAATAGGCCGAGTGAGTCCGTGATAGAGGATTAAACCGAGAAACCTGACTTTTGTCAGAAACAGACTACACTTGGAAGGTGAAAGAACAAGACCATTGGTTTTAACTGTCTTGAAGAAAGAATTCAAATGTTTAGTATGTTCTTCAATAGTCTTGGAGAATACAAGGATATCATCGATGTATACAATAATAAAATGACTGAAAGGATTCAAAATATTATTGAGAATATTCTGAAATTCACTAGGTGCGTTTTTTAGTCCGAATGACTGAACATTCCATTCGTAATGTCCGAACGGAGTGGTGAATGCTGTTTTATACCTATCGTCGGGATGAATGGCAACTTGCCAGAATCCTGATTTAAGGTCAAATTTACTAAAGATGGTTGAAACACTTAACCTGCTAAGAAGGTCTTCTTTATTAGGTAAAGGGTATCTAATCCATTCAAGAACTTTGTTTAATGGTTTGTAATTAATAACTAGACGAGGGACACCTCTCTCTTTCTCAGCTTCATTATTAACGTAGAAGGCTGGGCAAGACCATGGTGACTTACTATGTCTAATTAATCCTTTACTAAGGAGATCATTAATCTCTTTTTTACATAATTCCATTTGTTCATGACTCATTTGGATTGGTCTGGCTTTAGTGGGAATTAAGTGTTCTTTAAATTCTTTTGCATATGGTAATCTAACTGTGTGCTTCTTCCTATGTCAAAAAGCATTGGGGGAGTCAGAACATAGATTTTTTGTTAAATATTCTTTTAATTCACTAATTTTTTCTTGAACTCGGTTGCTTTTAAGTTGTTCTTCAACTTGTTGATACTTAACTTCTTCTTTGAGGAAACTTAAGTGGGTAACTTTGCAGTTTAACAGATTTATTGACTTGGAGATTGATTCTTCTTGAATAAATTTTAAATCTCGTTCTTTAGGTTTGATTAGGAATTTAAATGTTATCTTCTTTCCTAAATGCTCACAGCTTAATCCTTTATTACTGGTAGTGAATGGATACAATAAATAAATAAATGGTAAACCTAAAATAATTTTATCTGTAAGATTGCGGATTAAAACAAAAGAAGTTTTAAAGCACATTTCATCTTGACAGATGTGGACTCTAGGTAATTTATATTTTATTTCCATGTTACTACCATTAGCTGAATTAAGTTTTTCAGTAGTTTTTCTGTAGTATCTGGTGGGAATAAGACCCTCTTGAATACAGTTCAAATCTGCTCCAGTATCAACCAAAGCAGGGAGCTGAATAGAGAAGGTTTTATCAATAACTAACTTAATAGAGATGTACCACTTTTGAATGGTAATGTCTTTAATTCTTTTAAGTGAAAGGCCTTGAATAAAAAGATCAGGTTCATCTTTAACACCTGATGATTCTGGTTCTTCATGACATTCATCACTGGAAGAAGAATCGTGTATTTGAAGATCTGACTTTTTATCATCAATTTCTTTCCTTAGATTAGAAATATCTAATTTTAGATTGGAAATCTCTTTCTTTAGTTTATTGACCTCATGATTTAATTCAGGGAGAGTAATTTCTCTAGCTGGTGATTTAAATCTCTCAAGTGTTTTATTGAGACTAAAAACTGGCTTTTCTTTGGCTTTAAGAACCTTATCCGTAACTTTCTTATCCTTATTCAATAAATCTTTTAATTGATTTAAATACTGGGTTTTTAATCCTGGGTCTGTGATTTTACTAATTAGATCGACTAATAACGAGCACTCTTCGTCTTCTTTAGTAATTACATTAATTCTTTTGCAACAATTGTTACTGCAATTTTCAGTGCAGACAGTAACTTCGTTTTCTGTATTTGATTCATCGTTACAAGTACTGCTTGTGCTAGAAGATTCAGGAGCATCTGAAACTTCGTTATTACTATCGTTATTTTCAATTCTCATTAACTCAAGTATATGCTCAGTATCTTCGGCTGAGATGTTTAATTGATTTAATTTTTGCTTAACTCTGCATTCACTTTTAAAGTGTCCTTTCTGCCCACAATTGTGACAGACAATTTTACTTTTATCAAATTGTTTTGATTTTTTGGTTGATTTCTTGTGTGTTGATTGAGGTTTTTTATAATAAGAGTCTTTATTAATTATTTTCTTATCTTGAGTATATCGTCTTTTACGATGTTTGTGACTCTTATGTGACTCAATATGTTTATTGGGATGCCGATGCTTTCTTCTAGAGGGAGCAACGGGCGGTAAACCATATTGTTCACAGAAGGTGCCTAACTCATATTTAGCTTTCTTTTTATCTTTATTGGCTTGCTTAGCTAATTTAAAGTCAATACACATTTTTAATCCGATTTTTTGAATGTAACTTATAATGTCTCCATAAGTTAGATTATCATAATCAATGTATCCTAAATTTTTACTCAATTCTTCTCTAACTTTATGTGCAAATAACGACGGTAAACCATTAACAAACTTTTCTTTCCAGAAAGGCTTATTACTGTCATTTCGCATCATAACTCTAGAGGTGAACACATCCTTGTACCATCTAAAATCACTTAGAGTGGGACAAGTAAGATTACTTAATTGGTCATGAATTCGTTCTGTAATGTTACTGGGGGTTCCAATAAAATGTTTAATTATAGTAAAGATTAAAGTATTAACTCCATCGGGTAAACCCATACCAACTTCCTCATTGAAGATGGGATTACCATCATCATCTCTTTGGATAGCATGAACTATTGATATCCTAATGTCTTCTGTGAGATGCTTCTCCCACCAAGATCTAAGGATACCAGTAAATCCACTAGCTATTAATTCAACTATGTCCGGTTGGGATAAATTGTTGAATTTGGTGATATAACTATTCGCTACCATTGACATATGATTTATTTTATTAAGGATTTCTTGTTCACTAAATCCATCAATATTCCATTCATATATTTTATTAGATGAGACAGAAAATTGCTTATCTAGATTTCTCTCTTCGAATTGTAGATCCGGAGGAGTAGGTCTAGAGTACCAATTTCTGGTGATACTAGTGTTATTAACAGTTAATTTATTTAGCTGTTCATTAAGATTAGAAGTTGATGAGTGAATAGAAGAACTGTCTTCGTCATTGTCAGACTCTACTTGATCAATGACTGCAATAGTTCCACTCGTACCGGCTTCAGATTTAATTTTTTTAAATAGCTTATCTATGGACTGAACTAATTCTTCATCCTTATTAGGCAAACCTAATTTGGTTCTATTTTCTGGTAATTTGATTAAGGGTTGTTCAATCTTTGAATCAGGTTTTGTAATTATATTTTCATCAAATTTTTCTTCAATTCGGTCAAGCTGTTTTCCAACAGTTGCTAGATACTGATTGCTAAAGTTTAATTGTTCAATTATCTTTTTATCATCTTTAATTCCGTCGGGAATTTTAAAGGGACTGGCGATAACTGAGGTGTTTTTAACTGGGATTAAAACTGTTTCTAAGGGTGGGTGAGTAGACGAGATTTTTGTTTTGTCTTCTTTAATCCATTGTGTCTTACTAATAACATTACATTTACTTTGGTACTGTTCATACCAGTCGTAGAACGTAATGTTGATTTGTTCATTTTGAATGAATCTCTTCCATCTATTGACTATCTTATCTCTTTCCTTTTCTGTAGGGTGATTAGATCTAAATAGATGTCTTTTTTCTTTATTTGATTTTGAATTAAAATCTTTTACTAAGTTATCCCATTCTAAAATAAATTCCTTTTTAATGACTCGAAGTTGATTATGAATAGGGGCATTAAAGTCAGACTGTGTGGGATACACAGATGACGCTGGGGACGAAGATCCTTCATCTCCATCGGGGTCGTTATGGGTATAACAGGGATGACTAACTTGTCCTTGATTAAAAATTCCTTTTAGTTTGACGTCTTTAATCGAAGGGTTACTTATTATTTCCGAATCTTTTCTAGTATGAATTACTGAAGGGGTTGAAGAACTGGAAATATCTTCAATAATAACTGGAGTTCTAGTACGTTCAAAACTAATTTTAACAGTTCCATCAGAAAACTGTTTGATGTTTTCAATATTTAATGAATTATTAACTATGGGTTGTTGTGGTAACTCATTAGGTAAAGTCCATTGGCTGGGTAATGTAATATCTTTCCAGAGAATTGTTCTCGGAATCTGGATATTAGCATCACTAGTTGAACTTTGAATTAAAACTGTCTGATCTTTAGGACTTTTATTAAGAGCATGGACGTTCAGATTTGACTTCATGGTCTTATAGTAAATCCGATAGATCAAAGCAATAGGCTGAGATCCCTCAATCATCTGAGTAATCTCTCCTTCAGTTTTAATATTTAAGGTTAATGCTTTAAATAAGTTTTGATCACTAAGGCTTAAAGTGAAATCTGGAAAACAATTAAAGTGAATTGGTCCATTGTGCAAACTGGCTTCCATGGCACCAATTATACTAGGGTAGTAATTCAAAAATCTAGCGTCTCTAAGACAAAGGTAGATTGATGAGTTAATTCCTTTTCTATTAAGTGGTTTAACTGCAACTTGAATTAATCCTATATGAATAAAATTATAACCCTTTTTTCTGTGTTTTTTAATAACTTCTGGGGATAATAGGCTACAACTTTCATATTCTTTGTTAATTGCAAAAACTCTTTCAACTGTTTTAACATTGTAATCTGTTTTAAATTTATCTGAAAAGGTTGACTGATAAATTTCTTTAGGGGAAACCCTAGGTATGTTCCAATTATTCAAAACTTGATTAAGATTTTCATAACTCTGTTCTTCCTGGTTGACAATATCTGGGACTGGAGGTAAAGTCGACCTGTTACTAATTGAGGAGTTGGATCTAAATAATCTACTCATCTTGACTGTTTCAAAATAAATTCTGCCTCAAGGTTCATTCATGCATACCCCTTTTACCCTAAGTAAACTCATACCTATGCTCTATAACCCGACACTGCTCACACCCTGGAGACTTACAAAAGGTTAGACACGAACTAGGTGGTTTACAGGTAAATAAGGTGACTTCAGAATTCTTGAAGAAGAAGATGATTTTGAAAAAGAAAGATGAATTTGATTAAATAGATCTGACTAGACAGAAAGAAACAACATACAAACACATAAGGAGAATTCTGAAGTCACCTTATAGACGCCAAACTCATAAGATTTCATCACCAATAATCAAAAACCTTCATCAAAAATCTGCATATATCTCATATAGGATTCTCAAGCCATAAAATTCTATTTTCCAACTTTATTACTTTACAAAACATATTTAATTCATTTACTCATAACTAGTCTATTTTTATGAAAAATACCAAATTAGTTCTAAAAATATTCCTTTTCTGAGATTTAGCAGAATATAGTCCCATATTAAACATATATTTTTATCAAAATTTTTAAAATTCATTTACTATTTTTCATATGACCAAAACAGCTGAATATTTAGACATTTATCAAAAATTAAACTTTTGTCCAAAAATTCTGAAATTTACAGAGTATACTTCTATCATATACATGTACTCCCAATAAAAATTTCATCAATTTTGGAGTTAACCACAAGGAATTATAAGCGGTTACTTTTAAAATAGTCTTTTCTCATAAAATTCATAACTCTTAATCTATACATCCAAAAATCACCATTTTTGGACACAATCAATAAAGCTCATCAAAATATCATTTCAAATTTTTCCAGAATTTTCTGAAGTTCAAAAAAATTAGAAAACTGAAAATCATAACAACCCTTAAAATCTCTTACTATCACTTACCTCAAAAGTGCAGTATTTTTGACTGGAATGCAAAGCCGAAGGAAACTTGCACTGAATAGCAACTCTCAAAGTATCTAAATACTCACAAAATATGCTTCATAATATAGAGAGAGAAAGAGAGAAAGCTTATGTTTCTGGTGTGATTTTCAATTCTAACTTAGCCCTCTATTTATAGGAAAATGTTAGCACGCCGAAGCAGATTTGACCTGCTACCTGATGGCTTTACCTGCTACTATTGCCATCCACTATATTTGAATAAAAATCTCAGTACATTTCTTTACCAACCAAGAGTGGGGCCCAACAATTCTAGAATTTTTCACCAAAATGATTAACTCCGAAAATTCAACAATTTCTGAACCAGTCATCTCGTAAAATTCATAATAAATCATACGTTCATTTTTAACGGTTCAAAATTTGTGGACATATACTCAACTTATATATGTATAACATATCTAAATATTACCACGATCCAACGGTCGGATTAAAAATTATAACCCTCGCAAAATATCTCAAAAATCCTAATTTGATTTTCAATACTTCCGTTCCGATAAAAATACAGATAAAACACCTCAACATTAACTCCTTCATTTTTAACCACAAAAATATATCTCTCATTTATATCCACATAAAATGAATATTTCCTTATCATATGAATCAATAATTAATTATTCACAAATAATATTACAGAATCACATTTATGACAACCAGGCCGTTCCCAGGAAAGAGGGGGCTTTCCAATAAAAATTTCTCTTTACTGGCGCGCAATTAGGTGACCAAACCTCTCCTTAGACAGAACTTTCTAGACATTGTCAATAATGTTATCTAATAATATTATTCAAATAATATGAATTATTGATCTGATAATGGAAAATACTGTGCAGTGACAATTATTGAGCAACAATAATATAAAATTTTAACGTAGCAATTATTGAATCAATAAAATAAAATATTGAACAGTAATTACTGTGACAATTATTCAGTAGTGCCTTCTCACGTAAGAATCAATAATTGAAAAACTATTGTACAATACCGTGTGCTACTGTGCAACTACGCAAATTACTGTATTTTAACCACCAGGTATTCCAACAGTGTTAACGGTAACAACTATGCCGTTATTTATAAAAACTCAATTTTGTCGTTTTCTTCGTCCAATCACTTTCCATTATGGGGCCCACAAATAGCTGCGCCGTCGTACGAATATTCTCCGACAAAAAGAATATTCCACGACCAAACGAATATTCCCCGACAAAATGAATATTTTATAACCACTTGCTTATTTTAAAAAATATTCATATATCACCCTTAACTTTAACTTTTTATCAATTTAACCATTTACTAAATAGAAAAATTGAATACTTTTATTTCATAAAATTTGGGGTCTTACATAACATACTACAAGTACAAACTCTTAAAACACAAAAACAACTAACAGCTAATGATCTATGAGCCCTGACATTCGGCTGTCAGGCCATGATTTAAGGTTCATAGATCAGTTTTGAAAAACTCATTTTCATGCTTCTAAATGTTATGGATCTGGAATTTAACAACACAGATCACAACTTAACATCTTAATACATAACTTTAACCAATCTATAACAACATTTAACATCAAATCATCAGATTTCTAAGATTAGGGTTTTATACCTTTAAAACTTTGATCTTTGATTTCTGATCATTGAATCTGATTATGGGAAGCTATACACTGATCATGGCTCAATATTTCACTCTCTCCCACTCTAGATTTTAGGATTTAGAGAGAGAGGATGGCTTTGGCTAGCATGGAAAATAAAGTGAGTTTTCTCTCACTTTAATCTTCTATATCTAAGGTATACAATGAATGGGGCTAATAATGTTGGCTGATAAAAGTGATATAGGCACATGCTAGGGCTAGGGTTTGTTCACTAACTCCTTTAGGGTTAGATCTACAAGCAACATACTAAATAATTCACAAAGGGCATTTTGGACTTTTAGCTAGCAAATTTAATGGCAAAATGGTCTTTGATCCAACCCTTAGGGTTTAACCCTTAGGGTAAAACCTAAGGTTCCAAAAAATATTATTTTCTATGATTTCCAGAATTAGGTTTTCAAAATAAAAAATTAATATTTCTAAATTATAATTAGGATTCTATAATTATATTAAGATTTTCTAATCATAAATCAAACTTGCTAATTAGGATTATTATTCTTAATTAAAATTTCTAATTTAGCAATTAGGGTCAAAATCATGCATTAGAGTTTACAACCCAAAAAATTAGGGTTTCTAATAGAAAAATAATATTCTAATTTAGAAATTAGATTTCGTAATTAGATTAGAGTTTTCTAATTACTTATAACTTGAAAATTAAGATTAATATTTCCTAATTAACATTAAAATTATTAAATCAACAATTAGATTTTCCCTAATTATAAATTAGGATTTCTAATCCAGAAATTAGGGTTTTCTAAATCAATTAGGGTTTCCAGTAAATCTTTAGGGTTTTTCCTAATTAGATTATTTTTAATAACGCACTACAAAAAATGGGCCTTTAGCAACGATTTTTCGGGCAACGACTTTATAAGTCGTTGCTAAAAGTATATGTTTAGCAACGAAATTTGTCCTTCGTTGCAGATTGTGTCAGGCTTTCACTTTTTGCAACAAAATTCAAATGTCGTTGCAAAATTTCGTTGCTAATTCATTGGCGGGAAAAAATTTCGTTATAAATTCGTTGCAAAATTTTTGCCCACTTGATTTCCCGTCAACGTGGGCAACGAAAGTTTTTTTGTTGCTAAAAATGGGGCTTTAGTAACGATTTTTCAAGCAACAGCTTTATAAGTCGTTGCTAAAAGTGTATGTTTAGCAACGAAACTTGTCATTCGTTGCAGATTGTGTCAGGCTTTCACTTTTTGCAACGAAATTCATAAGTCGTTACAAAATTTGAAAACAAAATTCGTTAGAAATTCGTTGCAAAATTTCTAACCACTTGATTTCTCTTCATCGTGGGCAACGAAAATTTTTTTGTTGCTATATTTCGTTGCCTAATATGGACCACATTCATTGGCAACAATTTTTATTTTCGTTGCATATCTTATACAACTTTTTGCAACGACTATTAAAATGTTACCTTAAATTCAGATAATCCCAATAAACATGTTTTTGTAAGACCATATTCGGTATTCGGAGAATTGTCAAAAAATATTCATATTTAGTATTTAAAAATTATATCCAAATGTGAAACATATTTGAACCTGTGACCTATCATTTGGAACTTTGGCCATTTGAGCGCTAGAGCAACACAAGTTATCTGTTAATATCTTGCAAAGATTAATATTTATATCAAAACATGAGATTTCCCCCATATATTCATTTCTTCTCCTTCACTACATACCATTAATATAATCTGAAGAAGTTATATACTACAATAATAATAATAATAATAATAATAATAATAATAATAATAATAATAATAATAATAATAATAACAATAACAATAATAATAAAGTTGCACCATTGGTGTGTATGTTGTTTTTAACTCCCATTTTTTAAATTCTCCTTTTTGTTGACTTGTAATTTTTTTTATAATCAAATATTAATTTCTATTTATATCTTATATTAGTGGGTGTTTGACAATGACTTATAAGTTAGTTAAACTAAGTTATAAGTCATTTATTGTTATTTAATGTTTGACAATAACTTAAATTTTAATTTTTTTTACTTATAAGTCATTATTAAAAAAAAATTCATGCTTCATGTGCTATATTTTTTATTAATATTACTATTACTATTACTATTATTATAATTATTATTATATTTACTATTATTATTATAACTATTATTATTATTATTATTATTACTATCATTATTAATTTTTATTATTAGAATAATTATTACTAATCATATAATTATTATTTTATAATTATAATAATTATAATTATTACTATTATTATAATTTCTATTATTATTATTGTTGTTGTTGTTGTTGTTGTTGTTGTTGTTGTTATTATTATTATTATTTTTATTATTATTGTTACTACTATTATTATAATAATTATTATTGTTACTATTATTATTGTTATTATTGTTGTTATTATTATTACTAATAATAATAATAATAATAATAATACTAATTATTATTATTCTAATAATAATTATAATTGTTAGTATTAATTATAATTATTATTATTATTACTATTACTATTATTATAACTACTACTATTATTATTATTGTTATTATTAATCATTATTATAATTACTATTATTATTCCTATTACTATTATTATTAATTATTATTATTATTATTATTATTATAATTACAATAATAATTATTACAATAATTATAATAGTACTAATAATAAAAAAGCCTGGCCCGACCCGTGGGCTTTTTAAAAAATAAAATAAAATAATGCTCTCCTTGAGAATTAAACTCTAGACCTCCCACTCTCCTTAAATAAATTCTCAAACCAACTAAGTTATAAATATTTTTTTATAATAAAGTCAGTTACCCGACACTAAAAACTAAAAATACTAATAATATATTTACATCAAATACAAAAAATACTAATTAACAAAAATACTAAAATACTAAAAAAAATTAAATTAAAAAATAATAAATTCAAAAAAATACTAAAATTCAAATTATTTTGTTAATTAATCAAAAGAACAAAAATTCAAATTACATCATTAAAATACTAAAATCATAACATATTTACATCATAACATAACATATTATCATATTTACATCATTTACATCATATTTACATCATAACATATTTACATCATTTAATCAAAATACTAAAATTCAAATACTAAAATACTAAAATTTTACTCAAATACTAAAATTTTACCATAGTTGTATAACATATCAAAATACTAAAATTTTACCATAGTTGTATAACATATTAAAATACTAAAAGTCACATACCCGACACTAAAATACTAATTACATATTTACATCAAATACTAAAAATACTAATTAAAAAAATACTAAAAAAAATCAAATTAAAAAAATATTAAAATCCAAAAAAAAAAACTAAAATTCAAAATATTTTGTTAATTAATCAAAAGAACAAAAATTTAAATTACATCATTAAAATACTAAAATCGTAACATATTTACGTCATTTACATCATAACATAACATATTATCATATTTACATCATTTACATCATAACATATTTACATCATTTAATCAAAATACTAAAATTCAAATACTAAAATACTAAAATTTTACTCAAATACTAAAATACTAAAATTTTACTCAAATACTAAAATTTTACCATTGTATAACATGTCAAAATACTAATATAGACCACATTCATTGACAATAATTTTTATTTTCGTTGCATATTTTATGCAACTTTTTGTAACGACTATTGACATGTTGCCTTAAATTAAGATAATAATACTAATAGTACAAATAATAATAATAATAATAATAATAATAATAATAATAATAATAATAATAACAATAACAATAACAATAACAATAACAATAACAATAACAATAATATATATTTAGTTTAGTGTGGATATATATATATATATATATATATATATATATATATATATATATATATATATATATATATATATATATATATATATAATTTAAGCTACCACTGAGCCAATCTAAGGATATTACGCACAAATTATTGTAAAAAAAATAGATTATTTAATATAAGTAAATATTTAACTTGAGATTACATAAAATAATAAGAATATTCTTAGACGAAGGGAGTAACTTAAATCATGAACATATTTTTATGTCAAAAACTAAAATATAAAAAGAAGAATAGAAATGATATACCCTTAGCTATTCCTAGTTCTCCTTTTACCTTTTTCCAAATATATTATAAAATTAAATTATAATACTATCAGTTCTAAGAGAAAACATAAAAGATGAAGAAAAATTTATTATGTTTTATGAACTAAAACCGAATAAATTTATTTAAAAATGACTTATAAGTCATTCCTAATAAGTTAGTTTGACTCATATTAATGTAATATCAATTTTTTCCCTATTTTATTTAATTTTTTTAAAAAAAAAATGAATTTATAAAAAAGAAGAGTAAGATGCAACGTCATTTTAATTGGCGTTAGAATTTTTATTTTTATTTTTTATAGCTGAAGTCTAATATACTCATTCATTTCCAACGTGGATGATAGAGAATAAATATAAAAAAATATTGATATTTGTAAACAAGTACAAGAGATTAAAGAAATTAAAATAAGAGATATTCCAACGTGTCGGTTAAAGTGATGTTACTTCTTAATTCTTTTTTGGCAAAACTAATGATTTAACCATCGTAGTTGGCAAGTTTTTCTTAAACACTACTGAACTTTTAATTTATTGAATTACGTCATTGAACTAATTATTATTTTAAAATTAAGTCATTCTGTTAATTTTGGCTTACGACCGTTAAGTCTTTTCCTACGTGGACCGTTAAGTCTTTGCCAACTTTCATACGTGGAAACAAAAAAAAAGGGAAATAAAATAAAAAATGAGGTGGCCGATTCAGCAACAATGACATGGCAATAAAAATAAAAAAAAAATTTTTTGACTCATTTTTAATATTTTTAAATTTTAAAAATGATAAAAACATAATAAAACAAAACAAAAATTAATAAAAATAAAACATTTTTTCATTCATTAAATCAAATTTATTTATCAAGATAAATTAAATCTTACTCAATTAAAAAATCAAACATATTTTTCTTAAAAAAAGACAATATGAATAACTAAACATTAAAATTAAAATCAAAATTTTATGTTTCAATTTCATCCAAAAAATTAATTTAATTATCTCATCTTCCAAATCAAATTATTCTGTTTCCATTTTTTTTAGATCTATTCTTCCAGTTTTTCCCCCAATTCCCATCATTTTTAGATCTGTTCTTCGATGAGGGTGAAAGGATGTGGATGGCGAGGAGGCGGCGACGGTGGTGAAGAGGTGATTTAGGCGGCAGATCTGTTCTTCTTCTCTATCTTCTTCCACCGCCTCCACCTCCTCCACGTGTAGCTAACGTTAGAGGTTGGACTACCGGTTCGGGCATGGAGGGCCCTCCAATTCCTGCCGGTTCAGTGTCAAAATCCAGCACGGAGAAAATCTCCACCTTCCCCTGGTCCCTCTTCACCAAGTCGCCACGGCGTCGTATGCGTGTTGCCTTCACTTGCAACGTCTGTGGTCAGCGAACTACGCGTGCAATCAATCCCCATGCCTACACCGATGGTACTGTCTTTGTTCAGGTATTGGGCCTTGATAGTTTAATGAAAATTTTGTGTGAATATTTGTCAGGCACTCTGATTTGTGTTCTGGGTTTATATCTATTTTTAGTTTTGTTTGATTAGCTTGATCAATCTGAAATTTTTACAATGTAGTGTTTGTAACCGAAAATGGAAAGTATCTTCTGGCCTAGAAATTCTCTTCTTTGCGGGTTTCTGAGTGTGGAAATCTGCTTCCTTGAGGGATTAGTATTGTTTATGACACAGTTTTTTCTTTGGTTCTATTTGTATTTCTTACCTTTTTTTTCTTTGTTTTGATAATAGTTGCTAGTAACTTTTCGATCCTTGATGTTAACTCCTTTTGATTTTGGTATGATTGGATTGCAAAGTTCTCTAGGAACAAAAGGTTTCTAAAATTATTTGTTGGCTGATTCGAATTCTATCAATTTAATGCATTTGGTTTGGTTGCTTGTTGTGACGACCCCAAAACAGGTCCATTCCATCCAACCTATTCTGAGTCGCCAAATACATGGTACAGAAAACAACTACAACTTTATTACAACAATTGTCGTGCAAAATACAACAACACATATGCTGTGAGTTTGGATACAAATATATACCAAATGTGACTCATGTCACAACCGTGGACAGCACCTCACAATGACACCTTACATAAAGGTATAGTCAAAAACTTTTTTAGAAATTAGAATATTTGGGAAGTGCTCAAGGAAACCTTTGTACATGGGAGGCCATGCTTCTAGGTTGTGATAGATATCATATGGCCACAGAATTATCCTTGGTTGACCCAATATACCCTAAAGAAAAACGAGAAGATTACTATCATATTCTTCCCAATGGTGAGTCTTCTCTTGACATATCATTATCTCTACTGTCCCTAATTGAAAATTATACTTCAGACAAACACCAAGATTATATAGGTAGTGCTCGTAAAGATACTCAGCAAGTGGATGAGCACAACCGTGTCTTATGATGACACGAGGTTGTATATCATTAGACATCTTGTATGATAGTGGCAAAACACCCTTCCAACGTTGGGTTCGCTTCACCCTATTTTCTTCACCAAATATAACTACTAAATGATGACCACCGTTCTATTCCCTTGTTACCCCCGCTCAACCCAGCTACACTTTTATTACCTGAAAGGAATTGTAAAATAGAAAGGTGAGCACAACTAGCCCAATAAAGAATATCATGACTAAAGATAAATAAATTATCAATAGCCTTCAACAGAATTAAATCAGAGATTTAGAACATATGGTAGATGATAAAAAATTTCAACCATAGTTGCAGCGGAACGAGCAATCCATTAGAAGAGTCAAATAGACCATAATGTCAATTATCTTCTCCATGTTAAAAATCCACCAACAATGTTTTATCCCTGTAACATCAATCAACAGTGCCTTTCCACAATTATATGAATAACTCATAATCATAATTGTAATTCTAAATTCCTCTTCGCATCCAGGACGAAGATAATTTTTATCACATGTCTTTACCTGAAACATCAAAGATCATGGTTATACCAAATCACAGTTCCTATTTATAATCATACTAATAATTTCATCTTTGCACTATGGCCAAAGGTATTCATCAACAGACCATCTTTGCACTACAGGCCAAAGATATTCAACAACAGATCATCTTTGCACTACGAGCCAAAGATATTCATCAATAATTCATCTTTGCACTACAGGCCAAAGATATTCCTCAACAGTTCATATTTACACTACAGGCCAAATATATTCATATCTCAAAGAAATATATAATCATTTCAGAATTTATATAAACAATAATTATAACCATGTTAATAAATTCATCTTTACACTTAAGCTAAAGATATTCAATTATAAATTCAATGGTCATGATCATACCAGTTAACAATTCATCTTTGCACTACAGGCCAAAGATATTCCTCAGTCACGATCATACTAATAATTTACCTATCTTTACACTCAAGTGAAAGAGAAATTCAACATCAGGGTTATAAAAATGTTATATATGATAATAAAAATAATATGATCAAAATATGGATTTAATTTCAAGAGTAATATTCATAAATCAACTATAATTTGGTCAGAAAAAGAAACTAATTTTGTCGTGAATAGTACCCGTGAATAGTAACTCGTGAATAGTAACTCATGAATAGTAACTCATGAATAGTAACTCGTGAATAGTACTCCGTATTTGTACATAGTACCGTATACGTAAATAATATCATATACGTAAATAGTGTCATATACATGACTAGTGCCGTATACGTGAATAGTAACCTTGACTCAAAAAGGTAGAAATTCCATAATAAAATCCATACCAATATTTCAGTATAATGATATTGAAAGAATAACATCATTATGAAGAATATAATATCTCTTACTATCCCTTACAATCCCTTACAATCTCTTACAATCCCTTACCTCAAAAGAGCAGCACTTCTGACTGGATATCGGATATGACGCTGAAGGAAACTTGCACTGATGAATAGTAACTCACCAAGTATCTAAATATTCACAAAATATACTCAATAATCTAGAGTGAGAAAGAGAGAAAACTTATTTCTGGTGTGATTTTCAATTCTAACTTAGCCCTCTATTTATAGAAAAATGTTAGCACGCCGAAGCAGACTTAACCTGCAACCTGATGGCTTTACCTGCTACTATTCCCACCCACCATATTTGAATAAAAATCTCAGCACATTTCTTCACCAACCAAGAGTGGAGCCCACCAATTCTAGAATTTTCCATCAAAATGATTAACTCCGAAAATTCAACAATTTCTGAACCAGTCATCTCGTAAAATTCATAACAAATTATACGTTCATTTTTAACGGTTTAAAATTTATGGACATATACTCAACTTATATATGTATAACATATCCAAAAATTACCACGATACAACGGTCGGATTAAAAATTATAACCCCCGCAAAATATCTCAAAAACCCTAATTTGATTTTCAATACCTCCGTTTCGACAAAAATACAGATAAAATACCTCAACATTAACTCCTTCTTTTTAAACACAAAAATATATCCCTCATTTATATCCACATAAAATAAATATTTCCTTATCATATGAATCAATAATTAATTATTTACAAATAATATTACAGAATCACATTTATGACAACCAGGCCGTTCCCAGGAAAGAGGGGGCTTTCCAATAAGGATTTCTCTTTACTAGTGCGCAATTAGATGACCAAACCTCTCCTTAGACAGAACTTTCTTGACATTGCCAATAATGCTATCTAATAATATTATTCAAATAATATGAATTATTGATCTGATAATGAGAAATACTGTGCAGCAACAATTATTGAAACAACAATAATATAAAATATCAATACAGTAATTATTGAATCAATAAAATAAATTATTGAACAGTAACTACTGTAACAATTATTAAGTAGTGCCTTCTTACGTAAGAATCAATAATTTCAAAAATAATGTGCAATACCGTGTGCTACTGTGCAATAATGCGTATTACTGTATTTTAATCACCGGATATTCCAACAGTGTTAACGGTAACAACTACGCCGTTATTTGTAAAAACTAAAATTTGTCGTTTTCTTCATCCGACAGTTATTCTGTTATGGGGCCCACAAATGGCTGCGCCGTCGTACGAATATTTCCCGACAGAAAAAATATTCCACAACCAAACGAATATTCCCCGACAACAATGAATATTTTATAACCACTTGTGTATTTTGAAAAAAAATTCATATATCACCCTTAACTTTAACATTTATCAATTTAACCATTTACTGAATAGTAATTATAAGAAAAATTGAATACTTTTATTTCATAAAATTTGGGGTCTTACACTTATCATTATTCCTTGCTTAGTGACATAATTAGGCTCACTTTCATTCAATTTGACCATCTCATTGTGTTATAATTGATAATTCTGCTTATTGGGCTGTATGTTGTGTTGCAGGCACCTACAGGATTTGCCCCTGATCATGAGTTGTCCTTAACAGAGCTTGCAGCTCTAGACATGTGCCATAATAGAGCAATATTTAAACCAATAACGGGAGATGAACGTCTAGAATTGAAACAAAAATGTGGAGGGTCCTGGAAACTGGTCCTACGGTTCTTCTTGGCTGGAGAAGCAGGTTCCAGGAGAGAGAAGTCACAAGCAATAGCAGGGCCTGGTCACAGTATTGCTGTGACTTCAAAAGTAGTTGTTTACTCATTCGGCTCCAATAACTCAGGACAGCTTGGACATGGCACCATTGAAGAAGATTGGAGGCCTCGCCAAATCAGGTTGATACTTTAATAAGTTGTAATAAGCAGTTGCTGAAAAGAAAGAAAATGGGAGAAGGTTGAGTTGAGAGAAAATCTAATAGAGGTCATTATGTTGCAGATCTCTTCAAGGCATTCGTATAATTCAAGCTGCTGCTGGGGGTGGAAGGACAATCTTGATAAGCGACGCCGGTCAGGTCTATGCCTTCGGAAGAAATGCATTTGGGGAAGCTGAGTATGGGGTTCAAGGAAGTAAAGTAGCAAGTACCCCACAACTGGTCGAATCTCTGAAACATATATTTGTGCTGAGTACATTATGCTAGAGTTTAACTAAACTCAGTTTAGCAAAGCAGCTAAAAGTACATTATGTATGCAAAAAATGAGAGCAGAAACATACATAACACTATGAGCAGAAACAGACATTACCGTAGGTAATGCATCTCTATGCTTTTTCTCTGTCCCCATTTATTTCCTTTCTAAACATCCCATCTGTATCTTTCTCTCTCTGTGTTTATTGCTCAATTTGAAAAACGGTGGCTGAAAAGTTGATTGTTGTTAACTTTCTAGGGCTAGGGTTTTGCTTCCCGCTATAGGGATTGTCTCTCTCAAGTTGTTAAAACCCCTTCACCACCCGCTGTTTACGATTCTAATTCTAATTTAGTGGTAATTGCATCATTTCTTGAGTTTGTACTTCAATGCTTGTACGCATGAAAAAGCCTAAAAGCTGGTATCAACTATAATGTGATTGTGGGCGGGATTTATATTTGAATGAAGTGTGTTGAAACTTGTCCATACAAAGTTTATTTATTTTTTGTTTTTACAAATTTTGCTATTTGAGTTATTGTTTTCATTATTGATTACACTTGTTATTATAAATGTGTGCATTGTACTGTTGTTGGCACATTTGGTGATTGAAAGATTTTATATTTTTAGGATTGAATTTAAGAGAGATTAGCAAGGTTGTTGGGTTTTGTAAGAGAAAGATGCCTGTGTTGCGGGGTGTGAAGGCAGAGAAAAATGATGAGGTGTGTTTGCCTAAGGGTGGCGAGGTTGCGGAGGGAAAATCAGTTTTTGGGAAATATAAGGATTTGGAAATGTTATCCCAGCTAAAAGCACTTGCTCTGAATCACTGTGAACCGGGAGTGTCTCGCGATTCAATTCGACCTTTGTGGGATCAGACTCTTCAAGTAAGAAAACTCATGGCTCTGAGTGATACTGAATTTCACTGGGTAAGCTCATAGTGTTATGCCTGTTTCTGCTCTCATTTTTTGCATACATAATGTACTTTTAGCTGCTTTGCTGAACTGAGTTGAGTGAAATTATATTTGTGGTGCAGTTGCATATATTTATGTGACTGGATTATCTACAAGGGTCGCAAAGAGAGATCTTGAAGATCATTTCAATAAGGAGGGAAAGGTTTGTTGATCTACTTGATACCTGAATGTGGGATGTGTTATGGTAGAATTATGGTGCACCGTGTCATTGTCTTGCTTATATATGGATGACTTCCTGTAAAACATCTATATCTTGTATGCAGAAATTGTTGAATAATTCATCTTCCTAGAATACGACTTCCTGCAAAAGATAAACAGATTTTCTTAATTTATGTTATGGGTGAAATGCCTTATACAGTGGTGTTTATTTTTTGGCTCTTATCTTTGAAACTTTTGTGATTGTTGTGTAACTCTCTCTTGGATTTGCTTGTCCTGTTTACATCAGTAATATTCAAATTAATTATCCTTTTTATCTTCAGGTGGCTTCATGTTTTCTGGTTGTGGAGCCTCATTCACGTATCTCTCGTGGTTTTGCTTTTATAACAATGGACAATGTTGAGGATGCCAACCGTTGCATTAAGCACCTGAATCAATCTGTTCTGGAAGGCCGATACATAACTGTAGAGAGGGTAAGTTATTGGATCCTTTGATAGCAACGATTAATGTATTTTTGATTGGTTATCCTTTTTTTCTTGACCTTGAAGTTTTCTGGTTATATTCAGAAGACATTGCTTCAGCTATATTATCAGCAATTACAGATGATGAGTTCATCCATTACAACATTTAAACAGCTTGATCAATGGCCAGCTAAAATAGCTTTTCAATTGCATCTGATCAACTAAAATAGCAACTATATTGCACAACAACTATACAACCTCAGCAATTACTTTCAACTCCCAACTACGGTCATTATCAACATTCTAATCAGGCTTTTATGGTACCTCATACCTGGCATTTTTTTTTGTTCTTGATAAAAACTGGCATAAGTTGGTGGATACTAGTAATATGAATATACTTCTCTTCCTTGTGTTTGAGACTATTGTATCAAATAGGGTAATTCAATCTTTTTTCCTAGAATGGTATTAACAATGCATTTGGTGTAATGTTTTCTCCCCTGTAATAGTTGGCGACCTACCACTGCATTTCGTGATTGTGCCGCTTCTTACAAAGGAAAATTCAAAGTTCAACATCAATACGACACTCAAAAAGACGTTGAAAAGATTTTCCATGAAATAATTGTGCACATCGTCGAGCTTATGACAGATCCCTTTGGGAATTACCTTATCCAAAAGCTTCTTGAAGTATGTAACGAGGATCAGCAGATGCAGATACTTCATTCCATTACCAGAAAAGCTGGAGATCTTGTTAGAATTTCATGCGATATGCACGGGTTTACTTTCTCTATTTCTCAAGATCTCTTTGTTCCTTTCCCTTTGTTATCAAGAATTTAGTACTTTGAAACATCCACTTAACTAGTATATCTTAAAGTAGGACTAGAGCTGTCTAGAAGGTTATTGAAACACTAAAGACTCCAGAGCAGTTCTCTATTATTGTTTCCGCACTAAAGCCTGGAATAGTTACTATGATAAAGGACATTAATGACAATCATGTTGCACAACGCTGCTTGCAGTACTTAACGTCTAAATACACCGAGGTAAATAATACCCTGAGAACAGATACAGGAATTGATACGCTCCTTCTCCCTTCATGTTTTATTTTAATGATGTTACTCATGTGAAATAATTTATTGTTCGTGTTTTGGAGAATAGGATCTAATTTATTATTTAACTATATTGATGTGGCATTTTCCACCTGAATCTTGTATTATCTAGAAACTTATTATGCTTGCAGATCTAGCAGATTTGGTAGGCTGCAAACTATTCTGGCAGGGAAAAATCTATACATCAGATTTAACTGCAGCACGGGTGATGCTATGGGAATAAACATGGTGTCCAAGGGTGTTCAGAATGTGTTGGAGTTCCTTCAAAGTGATTTCCTGGACATGGATGTAATTGGTATTTCTGGTGAGTTCTTATTCTCAATCGAGTTTGGATTTCAATCCTTAAACTGATATAATATTAGTGTAAGATGGCTTGGGGCACTAAAATTCTTGCAAATGTATAATTGTTCAGCTTTGTTGAATGTGGAACTCTTTCATAGTTGATCCATTGTAACTACGTTGACATGTATATGACTTTTGTGTGCCATCTGATACTTGGGGCCATCTTCCCTCTCCTTGGATTTTAGTCTATACAATGATTTGGGTAATTAAGTTGTTCTTTAGATCACTATGAATCTCTCTCTCTCTCTCTCTATATATATATATATATATACATAATATGACTTTTCTTCAAACTCAATTTTTTTATTTGGTTCTAAGGTAATTATTTTATTGATTTATGCACTTGGTTTAACTTTTGGCTTGACTTTGGAGTCAACTTATTCCTTCTTGGAGCATCTATTGACGGGGCTGACTATCTCTTTGATTTACTTACTATATATACTCTTGGTTTTCTACTTGGTTTTTATTTTTCTCTTAATTGCCTTTAAAGAAACATTTGTACCAAGAATAACGTGTTTGAAAGAAAGTTGTACGAGTGATATAGGATGTGTTTATTACAACTTCAAGTTCAATTGTATACGACAATATGAAAAAAAAATAAAAAGAGTGTTTTGTTAGTGGTGGTCAGTTGCTAGTCTCTACTCCTATGTCTTTTTGCAATTCCTTCTTAAGGTCATTTTGAATTGATTTTACACGAGGATCGATGCTTTGGGCTCTGTATCAAAATTCAAATACCACTATGAATGACTTTGACAATGTGCAACGTTCACAATACACGATTTTTACGATGCAACAGTCAGCCATGAATTTGCACTAAATGTGCCGGATTGGGGCCTCAGTGTGTGGTTAGATCAGTTGGTTACTACCTGTGTCCTCAAAAGGATGTCTAAGAGTACAATGGGTTGACAAATTTGAGGTTGGAAAATTAGAGGAGAGAGGATAAAACTGTTCCAATAATATTTGGACCCACACAAATAGCGTAATTAACTTGAGAGTGGAATGTTCTTACGGGGATATGTGCACTTTGGGTTAAATTATTATGCATGTCATATTTCACATTTAGTTTGTGTACTTTAGACTTCTTTTTTAAGACAAAATCTTGGTGTATTTCTGGACATGCTTTTGAGGATGGACTATCAAGTCAGATGACCTTGTAATAAAGATGGTCCATGTAATCTGTAGAAAATAAGAACTTGATCTTGGAATAATGGTTTCTTGATTCATTCTTCTCAATTATATTGGCTTATATACACAAGTATCTTAATTTACAGTGTACATTAGTACCACATAGCAACTCTAGTCTTTTTCTACTTATGAGCAATACGGTGTACATTAGTACCACGTAGCAACTCTATTGTCTTTGTGTATTATTTTGGCACTAAGCGTCTCTGGTGACCTATTTGCTTCATTTTTCTGACTTTGCTATTATTTTTAAATATGTGCAGGAAGACTGCTTCTACGACTTGTCTTACAATACTGGGTTTCAAATTTTCGTACTACATTTACGGAAGATAAGGGACGAAATTATGAAGTGTACTCTCTTTATATATGTACATATATACTTTGATTGAAGAACTGTGGTAGCTTTAGATGGTTAATTGTAAAGAAAATGAATGATTATGTAGTGGATGATTTTATTAAGTTAATAATATTTTAGTTTTTTTTATTTTTGCCATTATTTGCTATTGGGACATTGAGCCAGACAGGTACACAAAAAGAATGTCAAATTTTGATTTGGCAACAATATAATTCGTTACCAAAGCATTGAACAAGTTTTAATATAGCAACAATTTTTTATACATTTAGCAACAAATTTTCGTTGCTAATGACATTAAAAATATAATATTTGGCAACGAAAAAGTAACCTAATAACAACGAAAAGGATATTGTTGCTAATACTAACATAAAAGGTAACATTTTTTATCGTTGCAAATCATATCAACTTTCGTTGCGCATATAAAGAAATGGCAACATATAATGTCGTTGCTAATCGACGACTTTCGTTGTTATTGAAAAATAATCAGCAATAAATATTTTCGTTGTTGATTCAGCATAATGTCCTTGCCAAATAATATAATCAACAACGAAAATCGTTGCTAAAAAGTTTACATTCAGTAACGAAAGCAAGCTTAGGCAACAATTTTCATAATTGACTGCAACGAAAAATGTCGTTGCAAAATGGTGTCAATTCCAACGAAAATGCATGGTCGTTGCAAAAAAAAAAAGTTCATTTCGTTGCCAATAAGCAGGCTTTCGTAACGAAATGGAGTTTTTAGCAACGAAATTTTAATTATTCTGCAACAATATATTTTGTTGCTAAAGGATCAATGTCTCTGTACGAAAGTCAAATTTCGTTGCAAAATGTAGTACTTTTGGCAAAGAAAAAAAATGCTCGTTGCGGAACAATTAGCAACGCTCATTGCGCAACGAAAGACGCAACAACAGTAAAGTCGTTGCCAAAACCCTTTTGCAACGAAATTTGGCACATTTAGCAACGAAAATTGGTTGTTGCTGAAGGCCCATTTTTTTATAGTGGCGTTTAAACATTATACTAGCATTGCATTCCCAGATTAGGGTTTTCTAATCCCGAATTAGGGTTTCAAATTTTCGAAACTGAAATTAGGATTTCCAGAATCGGTTTTAGGGTTTCTTATTAATCGCTAGGGTTTTCTAACCGAACGTTGACGTTCTTAATATATATCTAGGATTTGTTACAGATATCGTTTATCTGGTCAACCCTTGACCCTTAACCACATTCTGAACACATAAATTACCATACTCACAGAACATATTCACGGATACCTTAATCCTGAATAATTAACCTAAATCCTTCACAGAATTTTGAAATCCTCAAAATTCCTTCTCAAAAATATCAAACGCATACACTTATTTTCGGTCTAGGTTCTAATATTGAACCTTAAATCCATTAATAAAAATTTAAAAAATATTCAAATTCTCAAGTTGTCACATTCACCCATTCTTCTAAAAATTTCGTCCCTGAAATTTACCTTACACCTTACACCTTACACCTTACACCATACACCATTCGCCATTCCTTCTCATCATCACATGCTACCCAATACACCTCTCACAAGAGTAAAAATTTTCAAATTGTGCTGAGGAGTCATATAGATTATTTGTCTGTTATTTTCGAAGATGTTATATGAAAATTCATCCGCAAACCTTCATAACTTACGGACATAGTGGGTCATTAGCCCGGTATGCCCTATACTTAATAAGTACTGTTGGTCGAATTTGTTTCTCGTCACTGCCATAGGCACAAAATTCTACCTTAGTCTTATTGGATTCCGCACCAAAACAATTTGGTTCAAGAAATTTCTTTCAATGAACAGTACTTAGAATTTTCATAACATTAGTCTAGCTGAATTTAATATCATAGACTCATATCAATAATTCAATTCAATCGAATTATTTAGGTGTAGCCAAACCCCGTTGGCAAATTAAAATTTTTGAAAATATTTTTGAGAATGACGTCATGATGTCGTACTGTATTAACAGTCCGTTTGAGGATACCGTCATCGTATGACTTTGTCATAACACATAATACAATAGTGGACCAATGATTTTTGGATCGAATTCACACTAAGTATTCCTGCGTTTATAACTCTATCAACTTTTATCATCTCTGCACCAGGTTACATGGTACAGAAGTGATAAATAAAAACATATTTTGATATTTCAAATCATTTGCGTCTAGCCGAAATAATTAGCATAGACTATACTTTAAACCGTTCCAAAAATGATTACGAGTCTAAATTTTTTTTTAAAAGCACATAGTGCGTATTTAGCTTGATGTAAAAATTTTGAAATCTAGCATAGCTAGAAGTTTTGGAAAACTTATGTCTTCACTAATGATCAGTTGCAACAATCTATCTACTCTTATTATCCTTAATACTCCATTTACACACAACTATACCCAGTTCGTCAAACCACACTTATGAATTCATTAACTTGCCACAATCATATGAGTTTAAGAACTTGTCCTAGTCAGACCTTTGGCGTCCATTCGCTGAAGGGTTCATAAATATTTCATATAACTATGAATCAAGAATTTCACAAAAGTATGAGTTTTAAGAACTCGTACTTAACCTTATATTCTCTACCTATAACCTATCTATTTGTTATATACATGAGAAAGGAATCACCCTCTTAACATGCATATAGCAAATAGCGTGACACAAACATTTTAATGATTATCATTGCCAGAAACTAAGTGGTTTTTTACACCAAGTACAATTCCGCGCCCAAACAAGGAATCATACAACTCAGCTACCGACATGAGTCCTCAATTGAAATCCCCACCAAATCTTAACTCCCTTCTCAATACGAATTTCATTCAACTCGTATTCATAATCCTTTCCTGAATCTGGTTCAATTCACACAGCAATCTTGCCGTAAACTTTCCAATCCTTAGATTGATTCTTATTCCCTGATATGCCCTTAACAGATCATGGGGTGATCTTATCGTATATATTACGATTCATTTATATGTCTTGATCGTTTTGTTTTATAATCTCCTATCACTGTACTTTTAGTCTTTTGGACTCTATCTATTCATCACTACTGTTCACCTTTGTTATCAGAGTTAGGGAACTCTGTATTTTATAACTCGCTGAGATTCGTCTTTGAATCTTACCGATCAACTAACTCTATATGAGTTAGATCTTATCCTAATCACTGCGGTTATTGGCCTTAGGTATTCCTACCTAAGGTTCATAACCAACAGCTTTGATACCAACTGTGAGAGCCCCAAATTCGGGTCCTGAATCACCGCGGATCTGATACAATCATTCTATTACTATTGCGGAAGATATAAACATAAATTGTTTATACAATAAACTTTACACACTATTCCCCAAGGTCGAGTAACCTTAACTTATACACAATTCATAACTTGACTAACACATAACATTATTATCATACAATACTATTACAAATCTAATCGCACACATTAACTTTAAGCTAGAACTGTCTTTAACCTTTCCTTGTATCCGACGCATTCGCCTTAATATGTAATGTTTTATCATGATATAGCAAGGGTGAGCATGAAAGTTGCCCAGCAAGTTTAAGTTTATAAATTAACGACATATCATGATTGAAAGAGTCTGAATAATAAGATGGATATAATTCAACAATATAGTTATGAATTAGCACGAACAAACTTTTGACTGAACAAGTATTAAACATGAACAAATATATCTGGACCAAATGGTAATAAAGGTGATCAGCCTTTCATACCTGACTTATACATACAATATGTACAGAGTATAATTCTACAATGGCAATCAGTAATGATTATCCATAAGCATATTTGAATGAAACAACTCTTAGTAGAGTTAAGTAAAACTTGCCTGAACCGTTATTTACCGCTACACAATTTATAATGCTTTATCCGAAGACCTAATATTAGTAATATAGATCTCCAATATTAGAATAATATCATCACAATATAATACTATTATATATATATATAGATATACATAGAATAACCTAAACACATAACACATAACACATAACTCTGTCAGTCTACAACACACATAGGACTCGGTATCAAGTCAAACTATTACAGTCTGAGTTGAACCCGACACAAATCTGACATCCCGACGGTCTAGTCAGACAAATCTCGAGTTTAAGTTCAATTAAACTCTGTCTAAACACTTAATCATTATCTAAGACAATTTATTAACAGTCAAAATATTTATCAATAGCTCATAATAATTTTCACATAATTATTATCATTTATCATGAATTTTAAATCATTAAACTCGTAATTAAATGAATTAAATACCACATAATTTCTTTTATCATTAATATTTATTTATTACTAAATATTAATGAAAATCACAACATAATATTATAATATATTTATAATATATCAAAGTATTTTTAATACCTTAAAATCATATTTATATAATTTTTAAACAGTTAAATCCATTATCCGATAATCGATATTAATATTAAAATATTAATATTTTCATGACAAAATATCAAAAGTTATATTTTATAACTTAAAATATTTTTGTAAGACTTAAATCATTTTTATATGATTTTTAAATCATTAATTCTATTTTTTCATAATTTATTTAATATATTTATTAAATAAATTAATTCTCATTAATATTAATTAATTAATGAATTTAATCCTAAAATATTAAAAGTAACTTAAAATATTTTATTATACCATAATATTATTTTTCATGATTTTTCATGTATTAAAATTATTTTTATATAATTTATTTAATATTATAATTAAATAAATTAAATACCATTTATATTCCAAAAATATTAAATATTTATGAAATATACTCAAAATAATTAAAAACTATTTTTCAGACCTTAAAATAATTTTTTAGAATTTATTTTGTATTTTTAATAATTAAAAACTATTTAATTCGATTTATTTAATTAAAATAAGTATTTTTCGAAAATAAGTGTCACTAAAGGGCCCTATAGCAACAGACCCACCGCTATAGGGGTTCTTGGCCTGTTCTTGAGGAAACCTAGAATTCAGGTCAGACTTCGAGGGGCTTGGTTTGACCATAGATAGATCTTTGTTCGTTATATTTCTGGGTTGGCTAAAGAGTTAAGAATGTAGTGTTTATGTAATACTACAACCTCAACTCAAAATCATGGCTAACAAACATCATAACTGAGAGATTCAAGCCTCACAAAACATGTCAGATGCTGTTCTTGAGTTTCTGGGTAACCCAGAAACTCAAGCAGTGCTAGGGTCCTACTTTACTGCATTAAATCATAGCTTTCTAGACTCGGTTTATGTGATATAAGGGTTCGATCGTGTAGAACACATGTCAAAGTACAATTGTATATCATCATAACATAATAACTTCATTACACCAGAAAGATTAAGGCTGGTCAAACTATTGTCAGACTCGAGTTCTTAGGAAATCTGGGTTTTCCAGTTTTCTTCAGAATCTGATGGTCAACGCTACTTTGACCCTTCTTATCTTTGATTCTATAAATGATCTGTGAATTCTATAAGCAAGAGCATGAAGCCTGAATGTCAGTCTACAATTATATCACACAAACATGGCCAGATCGCTTAATAGAAGGAAGATCAGAGGCCTTGAAAAGCTTGTCAGACGTTACTGGAATTCTGGGCTGCCCAGAATTCACTTTTCCGTGGACGATCAACCTACTTTGACCAATCATAACTTGAGTTCTACACACGATCAGACCATGATTCAAGTTTCAGAACAAAGACCACATAACATACTACAAGTACAAACTCTTAAAACACAAAAACAACTAACAGCTAATGATCTATGAGCCCTGACATTCGGCTGTCAGACCATGTTTTAGGGTTCATAGATTAGTTTTGAAAAACTCATTTCCAGGCTTCTAAATGATATGGATTTGGAATTTAACAACCCAGATCACAACTTAACATCTTAATACATAACTTTAACCAATCTATAACAACATTTAACATCAAATCATCAGATTTCTAAGATTAGGGTTTTATACCTTTAAAACTTTGATCTTTGATTTCTGATCAGTGAATCTGATTATGGGAAGCTATACACTGATCATGGCTCAATATTTCACTCTCTCCCACTCTAGATTTTCGGATTTAGAGAGAGAGAGGATGGCTTTAGCTATCCAGGAAAATAAAGTGAGTTTTCTCTCACTTTAATCTTTTATATCTAAGGTATATAATGAATGGGGCTGATAATGTTGGCTGATAAAAGTGATATAGACACATGCTAGGGCTAGGGTTTGTTCACTAACTCCTTTAGGGTTAGAGCTACAAGCAACATACTAAATAATGCACAAAGGGCATTTTGGACTTTTAGCTAGCAAATTTAATGGAAAAATGGTCTTTGATCCAACCCTTAGGGTTTAACCCTTAGGGTAAAACCTAAGGTTCCAAAAAATTTTATTTTCTATGATTTCCAGAATTAGATTTTCAAAATAAAAAATTAATATTTCTAAATTATAATTAGGATTCTATAATTATATTAAGATTTCCTAATCATAAATCAAACTTGCTAATTAGGATTATTATTCCTAATTAAAATTGTTAATTTAGCAATTAGGGTCAAAATCATGCATTAGGGTTTACAACCCAAAAATTAGGATTTCTAATAGAAAAATAATTTTCTAATTTAGAAATTAGATTTCGTAATTAGATTAGGGTTTTCTAATTACTTATAACTTGAAAATTAAGATTAATATTTTTTAATTAACATTAAAATTATTAAAACAACAATTAGGTTTTCCATAATTATAAATTAGGATTTCTAATTCAGAAATTAGGGTTTTCTAAATCAATTAGGGTTTCTAGTAAATCTTTAGGGTTTTCCCTAATTAGATTATTATTAATAACGTTTAAACATTATATTAGCATTGCATTCCCAGATTAGGGTTTTCTAATCCCGAATTAGGGTTTCGAATTCTTGGAACTGAAATTAGGATTTTCAGAACCGGTTTTAGGGTTTCTTGTTAATCGCTAGGGTTTTCTAACCGAACGTTGACGTTCTTAATATATATCTAGGGTTTGTTACAGATATCATTTATCTGGTCAACCCTTGACCCTTAACCATATTCTGAACACATAAATGACCATACTCACAGAACATATTCACGTATACCCTTAATCCTGAATAATTCTCCTAAACCCTTCACAGAATTTTGAAATTCTCAAAATTCCATCTCAAAAATATCAAACGCATACACTAATTTTCCGTCTAGGTTCTAATATTGAACCTTAAATCCATTAATAAAAATTTTAAAAATATTCAAATTTTCTGGTTTTCACAGAAGGACTGTCTGAAAAGGAGAATGGAGGTAGGGAGTATGAACACGGGAAAAGGCAGCGGGACTCTGGCGATCACAGAACCGACTTCAATCAACAAACCAACAAAATCAACCGCGAGAGTCTTCAACTTGACGGTTCAAGATGTCGTGGTAGCTGGTGATGAAACTCCAGGTATTATTCGAATAAACTTTATTTTCTTACATATGATTTTCCTTTATGTAGTAAATTATTTTATAAAAAATAATTGAATGAGGAATTTGAGTTCTTTTAGAAATCAAATTTCCGTTTAATCAGATAGACAAGTTTTATGTTGATTAGTTAAAGATCAGTTCGATCGAATCTGATCGAGATCTACTTGAAATGACTGTGTATGCTATGTATTAAGGTATAAGTTTTGAAACGGTGATTCTGGGGACGGAATTTTTATAAGGGAGTGTGAATGTAATAACCCGATATTTTCTATATAATTAAATAAGAAATTTTGCGTATAAATTTTTTTTTATTTTAAAGGTGGGAATATGTATAAGACAAAGCATATGTATTTATGTGATAAATAAAAATATATTTATTACATGAATAATTACAAATAATTTTATTTTAGAATTATTAATTATTATAAAGTATATTATGATAATAATTAATTTTATAGTAGAAATGATTTTTATTATTTTTTTTTCATGAAAATATGATTATTATATTATTTAAATAATATATGAAATGATTATTAGAATTATTATAATAACTATTTTATTATGTGAATTTATTAAAGATTGTTAAGTTAATAATTTTAACTTAATTAATAATGCTATATATGCAAGATAAATCAGATATGGAATCTAAATCCTAATTTTAGATTTTGAACAAGGAATGAGAATAATAATATAATATTATTTTTATTTCAGTGCTATAAATATGTACTGCATGTGTATATTCATAATAATTGGTCAATTATTGTGTACTTGACAAAACCCTAGCATTATTGATAAATCCTAATTCAAAAAGTCAAATATAACTTTAAGAATTTATTAAATCGTTAGGTATTCGTGTTAATAAAAATAATGTCTAGTATTATACTTAATTAGGGAAAACCCTAATTATTAGAAACCCTGATTTCTAAATTAGGAACCCTAACTTCGAAATTATAAACCCTAATTTGCTAATTATAAACCCTAATCGCCAATTAAGCAATCTTAATGCTAACTAATAAATCTTTAATCTAATTTCCAATATATTTGTGATTAGGAAACCTAATCTAATTAGGGAGCCCTAATTTATATTTTTAGAAACTTTAAATTTCATTTTTGCTCTAATTAGAAATTGTCGACGTCGGGATTTTTATTTGTCCCTTTTCTGTTCTTGTTCTTTTGTGTTCTCGTGTTAGGTGAGATTTGTTTGAAAAAACAAGCGAAAAAGGTCCGACATGTATGCCGACGATTGGACTGTAAGAGTCTCCAGTTTGTTTTTTACCTAGTTGTACCAACACAACCGAGAAAAGGTTTGCACATTGACCCAGTGATGTGACACTGCTTAACGGGTCTATGAAACCGAGATTCATTAGGGTCCGGGGACTTGCTTATGCAGAGGGAAGGTGTTAGACACCTCCCAACATCCGTGTTACCATGGTGACCGCCACTTTTCAAGAAACTGTTATATGAATGTGTGTGTGTGTGTGGGGGGGGGTCAATGTTCTATTATTTGGAAGTAGTGATATGCCTCGTTCTCACCTATATACACAAGGTTTGAATTTCTGTAAAAATTTAGTTTTAAACAAGATATAGCAGTGATGTTTTGTAAAAAAAAGATTTTTCAAACTCTGTGCTCAATAGTAATTGAGTACTTTGATACTTCCATTTTATTAAATGTTCAGCTTGATTGCTTTTATTTTCGAGATGCGAAGCATCTTCGAAAAAATAATATACAAAATAGTGTCGAACTCCTCGTGGGTATGAAAACCATATGAGGAAATCCAACACCGTAAATAAATTTACAAGCTGTTTACAGCTGAAAATGTCCATCACGGGAACCGAATCTAGATTCACTAGACTAAATCTGTGATCACATGATTCCTAGGCTCACATGATGCCGCGATTGACATGAACGCAATAAGCAGTTATATATATATATAAAAGCTGTAAATATATATATACAGATATGATCAACCACCACGGAGCACCTCCATGGGGGATCGAAAATGTAAATATGTAAAAGCGGTAAATATATATATATTGACATGATCAACCACCACGAAGCACATCCATGGGGGATCAAAAATGTAAATAAAGTGGTAAAAGCCATCAACCGCCATAGAGGAAACTCCAGGCGGAACGAAATGTACAGAAAGCTATAAAAACAGTCAACCGCCAAGAAGTAAACTCCAGGCGGGATGAAATGTAAAGAAAGCAGTAAAAACGGTCAACCGCCACGAAGTAAACTCCAGGCAGGACGAAATATATATATATATATAAAAGCAAGTAATCGCTCCGGATGTAAATCCAGGCTCATCGAACAAAGTTCGACCACTGTTTATATATACAAGTATATATATATATGAAAGCAAGTAAACGCGGATATAAATCTAGGCTCTCCGACAACAGTTTATATATACAAGTATATATATATATATATATATATATATATATATATATATATATATATATATATATATATATAAACTGTTGTCGGACTTTGTTCGATGAGCCTGGATTTATATCCGGAGCGTTTACTTGCTTATATATATATATATATATATATATATATATATATATATATATATATATATATATATATATATATATATAATATACAAAAAAAAATAAAAACCACAGACCGAAGTTCAGGCAAACACACGCAACACGACTCTCAACTTGAAGAACGGTGTGTGCAAAGATGAAGAGAAAGGCTTTAAAGTGTGTAAGAAGGCTTATAGTGGACTGCCAAAGAAAACTTCTATAGTTTTAAGTGGATGAACACTCGGCTCCCACCAATAGAAAAGTAGCTATATATGAGCCTACAAGTGTTTAAAATGAGAAAGCACTCAGCTTATAGTGTGTACAGAGCAAATTGGACAGGGCTTCCTCGCCTTTTTTCTTGTAAATATGGTCATCCCAAGCCCTCTATTTATAGAGGGGGGTGCTGCAGGTGTACCTGCGGCAGCAGCAGGTGTACCTGCGGCAGCAGTAGGGGTACCTGCGGCTGCCCGGGGTGACCCGGGCAGTGTGGGTCTCGCCGTGTCGAAGTACGTACACTCGGACAACGCGATGTTCGCTCAGTTGTTCATAACTTTCAATCCGGGAGTCTGATGGAAGTGTGCCATACCATTTTGGAAAGCTCTTTCCGAGAGCTACATAATGACATAGGATTTGCCCTTTTTTGATTTCAGTAAGATGGGTCTGTGACTGAAATAGCATTTCCAGGTCTCCGTTAGGCAGTCCGTTGAGTCGTTTTGCGTAGTTTATGCTCGAAAGTTAAGATATGGTTCTTATAAGACTTCTATTGAAGCAATTTGAGTTGACATGTGTTGATTTATTATGAGTTGAAGTTGAGTTGGCAAAATAACCATTTTGCCCCTCCCGGGGTTATCTCCGGTTTTTGCGCAGTTGTAGCAGTCTTTTCTCAGGGTTATCTCTGTGGTTGACTTGAAGTTGACTTTGATTATCCTCAGAGTTATCTCTGAGATTGTCTTAACCTCCTGGGGTTATCTCCAGGCTTTGAACTTGATCCCCCTGGGCTACCTCCGAGGTTGGAACTGATTTTTCTGGGGTTGGAAACTGATTTTCCGGGGTTATCTTCGGGGTTGGAAGCTGAATCTCCCGGGGCTATCTCCGAAGTTGGAATTAATGTTGTGGTCCTCCAGGGTTATCTCTGTAGTGTGAAATAGACGCTTTTGCCCTCCTTCATAGTTAGTAACAGGAAAAGAAAATTTCGAATGTCTACAGATGCCCCTCTTTATCATGTTCATGCAATGCAATGGAATGGACATGATAAAGATTAGTAGACATTTGAAATATGATAAGGTAGTTTTAATGATGCAAATCGCAATGTAATGAGTGTCATGATGAATGTTAAAATGTTTTTGCAAATCGTATTTCGTAAATCGCACATCGCACTTCGCATTTAGCCAATCGCACATCGCATATCGTAAATCACAAATTGCAAATCGTAAATCGCAAATCGTAATATAATGAATGTCATGATGAATGTTGAAAATGATTTTTTAAAATTGTTTTACCTTTACCGGTCATTGCTAATGCCTATGCTGATGTTGACTCAAACTGTATGGCTTTTTATCGGTGTCGCCAAGGTTTGTTTGATGAAGATAAGTTGAGATATTTTCCACATCTCTGATGGGGATGACGTTCTAAAATCACCAGACCTTCCCGATGTATATGCTGGTAGTTTTCAATGGTGCCTACCCTGCTGATCGCCAAACTGTTTCAATTCCCACTCGAATGGTGGTATACGAAGCTTTCATTGCTTAACTATTTTGATGTTGCGCTGAATTAATGCCAATGGTTTAGAATACTGGATCATCTAATACCTTCGCTAAAGTAATATTCAACGGTTTTCTTCACCAGACTCTACCTGATATTACGCTCTGCTGAGGTGATTTGGAGTTTCCTTTCGCTGTTGGGTGCTTATGCCCTATTTCCTTGAGCATTTGATTCGTAACCCGGCTGAACTGATGACCTGAATGTCGCTGACGTCCCTGGAGGGTGTAACTCATTTTTTTGCTGCCCAACTTTAAACTTTGGTGTAGAGGCCTCAACTGATGAGGACTTGACGCAGGTTAACATGTTTGATGGTGTAGATTTCCTTCGCTAGACCTTTCGTCGTTGGCCTTCTGCTCTTGAGTTAAGAACTTTTTTGAGAATTTTCCCCTTCTTTTGTAGGGGAAAGCTAAAGTCGCCATGATTTCTTCCAGGAGTTCTCCTCTTTCTTTTGAAGAGAGGATTGATTTCGCCCTAAGCTCCTTCCATTTTTTCGAACTGGACAATGCCCCAGCCCTTTCGTATGTTGATGTCAAGGGTTCATATGAGAAACTCTCTTTGTTGATGAAGTCGTAAGTGAGTAATATCCAAATCGACAGTGAGATGATGTGAGGGAAGCTTTGATGATGATGTACCATGTTGATGGTGCTGACTGGCGCATTTTCCTCCTTATGATGATTGATAAATGCTCCAGTGTTGAGTTGTCATTGTTTTTGAGATTGCCCCAGTCTTGTTGTAAGGGCTTCAATATCGGGTTGCCGCTAATTTTGAAATTACCCCAGCCTTGCTTGTTGTTTGGGATAATTACTTTGCCAGATGGGCTGATAAGATGCCGAGATCGTAAGAGGCTTTTACCAGATGGTAAACTGGTAGTGGATTTGGGCTTTGATGCCCTCAATTATTGTTTCTAACTTGTTTTTGCAATCGGCGTTGATGGTTTTCTTCTGATTTGATGAAGGCTTGCGGTTGAGGGTGTCGACTTTTTGAAGGTCCTCGCTGCTGGTTGTCTTAGTGTATCGTTGTTTCTTTCTTTCTGGGATTTGTGCCAGATTTAATGACATTAAAGTGTTGTTGGGTCTTCTCGACATGGGTCGCTGACTTGAAAGGTTGTCTTTGGGATTGATGTTTGGGTTTGGATGTTTCTTTTGAGAGTTATACCGCACCACTGATGGTTGCCTACGTACTCCCATTGATGAGGGGAGATCAGGTCTGCGTAGTTCTCGCTAGTGAGCTGAACAGTTTGAGAAGTGTTTGTTTGAGATGTGTTTGTTTGGGTTTTTTTGGTTTTAGTTTGGCTTGACCGCACCATAAATAGTTGCCTACGTACTCCCATTGATGAAGGGAGATCAGATCTTTCGTAGTTCAGGCTTTGGTTTGAAAGGCTAAAAATATTTATTGGAGGTTAAGCTTGGTTGAAGGGGTTTGTCGATTTTTGTAGTGGTTAGACCGCACCGTACAGGGCTGCCTACGTACTCCCATTAATGAGGGAAGATCAGGTCTGCGTAGTTCCAACTTCAGTTTGTAAAGGTTCAAAGTGGTAAGTGGTGAGAAGTGTGTAGAGATGTTTATTTTTTTGTTTTTTTTTGTTTTTTTTTTGTTTTTGTTTTTTTTTTTTGGTTTTTTTCTTTACATGCATGGAAAATAAATGGCACACTGCAAAGAAAATGATATCGTCTCAATATCTCATGGAACTCACAACTGTATCCTCTGGATCTGCATCTTCTTGGCTAGCTGAGGCATGATAGTCCAGTTGTCCATGGTTATGTTACCTTCAGGGCTCGCGATAGAGGTTACCTCTTGATTTTGAATATCTTCACTTATAGCCATAACTTGATCGCTTCCTGATTCAGTACATTCCTCAGGGACACTTGAACTGGACCCATCGCGCAAAGGTATGAACTCTGGATTCTTCAATGGGTTGGCTTCCCCAACAATCTCACCACTTTTTTTTCATCTGTTCCTTCACCTTTTTCCTGGGTTTGAGATGACTCTCCCTCAAACTGTTGTTGCATTTCTCGCAAGGAAATTTCCTTTTTGGCTTTTTCTTCTTTGCAAAGGATTAGTATTTCCTCCTCATCATCCAAGGTGATGAAATCAGGAACGTGGTTGATATCTTTGGACCACAGGATGTTTGATGTTGGCGGAGGAATCTCCTTTGGGGATTCCTTTGTCTCCTCTGTCATTACTTGTAGTATGATTAGTCCACCTTGTATTCTGGCAGAATTGTCGCTCATAGCCTTTACCTCATTTGAACTGCCTGTCTCGAATGGACATCTTAAGTTTTTTATTTCCTTTTCGCCTTTTTTGGTCATGGGAAATTCTATCTCCAGCTCTCAATTTTCAATGAGATCCTGGATTTTATGTCGCAAAGACCAGCATTCTTTAGTTGTATGTCCAAGTGAGTTAGAATGGTAGAGACATATTTTGGTGTAATCATAACTCTTTATCTTGGGATTTATAGGAGGCAGCAACTCAGTAATCCTTCCTTCGCTTATCAGAAAGTGTAGCATTTCTTCATTTGATTTGCTCAGAGGGGTGAATTTTCGGACTCTTTTGGAGGTTGTTTGATCTTTCATCTTTGAGAATTCGCATTCCCTCGAGCGATTTTTCCGCTGGCGAGATCTTCTAGCACATTTATCATTCCCCTTTTCTTGTACTTTCAGCCTGCTTTGATCTTCTTTATTTAGCTGGCTCATCATGGAGAGATATGGGCTTGCATTGTGATTAACCTTCTTTTTCTCTTGGCTTTCTAATAGTTGAGTGAAAAACTGCTTCGTTTCTTGATGTTGACGCACTATCAGCTTAGCCAGCAGATTTACTTGATTCTGGATCATCTCTAATTTTTGCATTACTGGCATACCCTCCTCCGGGTTTTCCCACTCTAGGACATTTGTTTTGTGCCTTTGGGGGTATTCCTCAATCCTTCGTATGCACTTACGAATTGGATATATTTCAGCGCTTCCTGACCCGATCATGTTTACTTCCCCCGTATCATGCTGCAATGGAAGGTTGGTGTTAACATTTTGTTGATCAGGTTGTTGGACCACAATATTGCCACTTTCGAACAGATTTTGAATTTTATGCTTTAAAAACCAATAATCTTGTGTATCGTGTCCTGAAGACCCTGAGTGGTAAGCACATCTTTGGCTTGGATTGTATCTTTTGCTCCCTGGTTCCAGAGGTGGGGCCAATTCAGTAATTTCTTGTGATCCATTAATATCGCCAATACATTTTTAAAGGAATCGCCAAGTGGAGTGAACACCCGATTTTCCGCTCTTTCTAATTTTCTTTTTCTATCCTGGCATTGGTTGAATGCAGCCTGTTGTTGAGATGGCAGATTGTCTTGTATTTTCCAAATGGGGGGACTGTAGTTTGGTCTCCTAGCTTGCCCCTGTACAACAAGGGATACATCTTCAATGCCTTTATCGGGTACACCCTTGGGATCGCTCGCGTACTTGCCAGTCTGTATATGCTTGGCGACTGCTTCCAAGGCAGTGAAGTCTTTAATCTTGCCAGCCTTCAGGCCCATCTCTGCCATTTCGCCGTGTTTGATCATTTCTGAAAATGGCTTTCCTATGCCTGCTAGGATCCTCTCATAGTAAGGAGCTTCTTGGATATCAATAAATGTCATTACCATCTCAGTTTCTGTCATTGATGGAAGGACTTGCGCTACTAGATGTCTCCACCTTTGGGCATATTCTCGAAAAGATTCAGTACTTTGCTTTTTCACTTTAGTCACTTGGTATCGATCCGGTGCCATTTGTGACGGAAAACTGTACTGATTTAGAAAGGTGTGGGCCAATTCTTCCCAATTATGGATTTTGGCATTGTCAAGTCGAGCATACCAGGCTTTAGCCTCTCCAGTGAGACTCCTTTGAAAAAGTTGCATTCTGAGGCTTTCATCTTTAGCATAAGACCTCAGTTCGGCAATGTACACTTTTAGGTGCGTATAGGGATCGCCTACCCTATTATACTTTTCAAACTCTGGGATTTTGAATTTGTCAGGATATCGAGCCCCTAGGAATATGCAGAGATCTGAATAGGTGACACTTCCATAGTTTTCAGTCACTTTAATTGATCGGATGGTTTCCTCAATTTGTTGGACTTTCTTCCTTATATCCCCAGTTTCTCGATCATCCCTGAGTTTTGTGATTTCAAGGGTTTTGTTGGTTCCTTTATTATAATGAGGTTTAGGTATTTGGGTTTCCATCTTTTTTCCAATACCCTGACTGCCCCCTGGTGTGAATAACTCTGGTTGAGTAGACATTGTCTGGCCCTGAGTATTTTAACTTTGTTCTTTTAAAAAGACAACCAATTCTGCTATCTGATTCCTTAGTCCTTCAAACTCCTCTCGGGAAACAAGAGTAGGATCAGTCTGGGCACTTATAGCCATGTCTGACGATGGGCTTAGGGCCTTTTTGGACTTTAAACGGGTAACGGGACCGATTGCTTCCCTACAAAAAGACTTATATAGTTTAGTCTTAGTGAATGTAGCAATATTACGTAATGTATCTGTTTAGGAGTATCGTCAGTGAAACGGATGTCAGTTGACAAGATAGCATGTCAGGTTTTGATATAAAGGGAAGGCATGTATACATTTTCCTTTATATTTTCCATTACATGGAAATGAAATTACAAGTAATTGAATTTACAAGTAATTAAAATGTGAAAGTATGAAGAGACTTTCCTCCGCGTTTGGTTTATCAGAGGCTGACCTATTTTAGGTTACTCTCGTGGTTTTTCGGCATGAAGGTTCCCAAATTATCGCAATTTACTTGACGGGAAGTTAATCCGGTCTTTCAACTTGAGAGAATTTAGGTGGTGTCTTTCCTGAGCCTCGTTGGAATTAGTCTTCCTACGAGTCCAGTAATCAAACTCCGACAGGATAGCCTCCTGGTCGAGGGACCACACAACATACATTCACATACATCGCGTCTCATCGTATGGAAATGATGACATGTGCGAAGCACTAATATCACAAGCAGATATGGTGTGAGCACTAAGTGCAATAAGTAAATGCATTAGTACACAATCATTCAAATGTAAATGCAACATCCACACATAAACAGATAGCAGTTTTAAAAAGATTGTAATAGCGGCTTATGTCCTTTTACTGGTATCCCCAGCGGAGTCGCCACCTGTCGACGTCGGGATTTTTATTTGTCCCTTTTCTGTTCTTGTTCTTTTGTGTTCTCATGTTAGGTGAGATTTGTTTGAAAAAACAAGCAAAAAAGTTCCGACATGTATATGTCGACAATTAGATTGTAAGAGTCGCCAGTTTATTTTTTACCTGGTTTTACCAACACAACCAAGAAAAGGTTTGCACATTGACCCAATGATGTGAAACTGCTTAACGGGTCTGTGAAACCGAGATTCATTAGGGTCCGGGGACTTGCTTATGCAGAGGGAAGGTGTTAGGCACCCCCCGACATCCGTGTTACCACGGTGACCGCCACATTTCAAGAAACTGTTATATGATTGTTTGTGTGTGTGTGTGTGTGGGTCAATGTGTCATTATTTGGAAGTAGTGCTATGCCTCGTTCGTACCTATATACACAGGGTTTGAATTTTTGTAAAAATTCAGTTTTAAACAAGATATAGCAGTGATGTTTTGTAAAAAAAAGATTTTTCAAACCCTGTGCTCAATAGTAATTGAGGCCTTTGATATTTCTATTTTATTAAATGTTCGACTTGATTACTTTTATTTTCGAGATGCGAAGCATCTTCGAGAAAATAATATACAAAATAGTGCCGAACTCCTCGTGGGTATGAAAACCATCTGAGAAAATCCAACACCGTAAATAAATTTACAAGCTGCTTATAGCTGAAAATGTCCATCACGGGAACCGAATCTGTGATCACATGATTCCTAGGCTCACATGATGCCGCGATTGACATGAACGCAGTAAGCAGTTATATATATATATATATATATATATATATATATATATATATATATATATATAAAAGCTGTAAATATATATATATACAGACATGATCAACCACCACGAAGCACCTCCATGGGGGATCGAAAATGTAAATATGTAAAAGCGGTAAATATATATATATTGACATGATCAACCACCACGAAGCACCTCCGTGGGAGATCAGAAATGTAAATAAAGTGGTAAAAGCCATCAACCGCCACAGAGGAAACTCTAGGCGAGACGAAATGTACAGAAAGCTGTAAAAATAATCAACCGCCACGAAGTAAACTCCAGGCAGGATGAAATGTAAAGAAAGCAGTTAAAACGGTCAACCGCCACGAAGTAAACTCCAGGCAGGACGAAATGTATATATATATATATATATATATATATAGCAAGTAATCGCTCCGGATGTAAATCCAGGCTCATCGAACAAAGTTCGACCACTGTTTATATATACAAGTATATAAATATAAAAGCAAGTAAACGCTCCGGATATAAATCCAGGCTCATCGAACAAAGTCCGACAACAGTTTATATATATATATATATATATATATATATATATATATATATATATATATATATATATATATATATATATACAAAAAAAAAAATCACAGACCGAAGTCTGGGCAAACACACGCAACACTGAATATGTGATCACATGATTCCTAGGCTCACATGATACCGCGATTGATATGAACGCAGTAGGCAGTTATATATATATATATATATATATATATATATATATATATATATATATATATATATATATATATATATATATAGACATGATCAACCACCACAAAGCACCTCCATGGGGGATCAGAAATGTAAATATGTAAAAGCGGTATATATATATATATATATATATATATATATATATATATATATATATATATATGACATGATCAACCACCACGAAGCATCTCCATGGGAGATCAAAAATGTAAATAAAGCGATAAAAGCCATCAACCGCCACGGAGGAAACTCCAAGCGGGCCGAAATGCACAGAAAGCTGTAAAAGCAGTCAACCGCCACGAAGTAAACTCCAGGCGGGACGAAATGTAAAGAAAGCAGTAAAAACGGTCAACCGCCACGAAGTAAACTCTAGGCGGGACGAAATGTAAATATATATATATATATATATATATATATATATATATATATATATATATATATATATATATATATATATATATAAGCAATAAACGCACCGGATGTAAAATCCAGGCTCATCGAACAGAGTTCGACAAAAGTTCATATGTAAAATCCAGGCTCATCGAACAGAGTTTGACAACAGTTCATATATATATATATATATATATATATATATATATATATATATATATATAAGCAAGTAAACGCTCTGGATATAAATTCAGGCTCTGGATATATATATATATATAACCATTTGGGGCGGAAGCAGATATATAAAGATGAGAATTAAGATCAGAGTTCAGAGGTGCATTCAAACACAATTGAATTACTAAATAAAAACAATTTTATTTATTGATAACTTGAACTATGTACAAGTGCAGAAAATAAAATGACTTACAAGCTTACTAGATTAAGAACATAAGAAAAAGAGGGGTAAAGAATGGTTAAACAGCGGTAGAGGCTAAAGATTCGACTGAGAAGGAACTCAGCGTCTTTTTAAGTCTGCCTTACCAAATGAATTTAGCTTCCTTTTATAGATCAAGGAACCGAACTGTTACATGGTTACTATTACATTAACTAAGGTAAAAGTATAAAGTAAGAAACATGTTACATTTACTAAGGTAAAGTAAAAAGTAAAAGCTGACTTTAGACCGAAAATTATGCAGGAATCTGCTTTCAGTGGAAAAGCTGGCGTATTCTTTTAACTTTAGTGGCCATGGGGCCCTGATGCATGTGACTGGAATGATTGAGGCTGCACGGGCAGGAATTGAGGCTGCACGGGCAGGGAATGGCTGTCGGAACAAGTGCCGGCTGCCGAAGCGGGTGCTGGAACTTGTTGGAACTGGCGGCTATCACCACATCCACTTTGATATTGATGAATGGGGCTATCACCGTTTGTCTGATTGATTAGGCGAAGGGATCTTGGGCATGCTGAAGACTAATGGTGCTATAGGGGTGACAATTGTCTTCTTTTTCGTCTTTATTTTGATTAGAAGCATCAACTCTGGATTGTGAAGAAGCATCGTCTGAAGCCTCAACTTCTTCACTTAACTATTCAAATCTCATATAAATAGCATCAGCAAAGAGTATGAGCTGAGCTGTAGAATAACTGTTAATATCAGAAATAATGTTTGACTCAGAAGGGGCAATCGATTTAACCTTTGATTTATTAGAGGACTTTTTGAATGATTTACTGGAAGAGTCGATTGCAGGAGTAGGGATGACTGGAGTAACTGAAGGGATAGAAGTAGGAGGAAATTCTTTTTGAACTTGGCCAACTATCCTATCGACACCGAATTTATCCCACCATTTGATGTAAAAACGGCAAGATACATGAGCAATGGGTGATAAAGAGGTCTGAATCGTCCTTATACCAATAGATGAAGGGGGTGCGAATATGGTGACTTCTTGAGGAGATAAAATCTCGTATTGCCATTTAAGGATCTACGGGATTTTAAATTTACTACAGAAGAGAAGGAAAACTGGAACTCCTTCATAAACTGGATTATACTTTGCATGATTGATAAAATGATTAACTTGTGTTTTGAGAAGATCAGGAAGAATCTCATAACACAGACTAAGTCTGGACCACCAAAGGGTGAACCACATAGGAATTTTACTTTTGAATTTGTGGTCGAACTGTAAAAACCACGAATGACTATGATCTTCATTTTGGTGAAGAATGATTTTATTCCAAGCCTCAATATAATCGAAATAGCAGTAAGAGCTAGTTTGATTAGATAGAGACCGAAGACCTGAGGGATGATTTCCCCAATCAGAAAAATTGAGGATGTTTTTAATATAAAGCGAATGATAGAGAAGTTTAGACTTATTATAATTAGCATAAATGGGTTTAATAAAAACGGATTCGGTTTCAATAAGAATGTCCTTATAATATGAAAGAGATTTATAAGGAGCCCATGGAAAGAAATGCTAGCCAGTAGGAAAATACTGGGCTGCAAGTTTAATCGGATCATCTTTGGGTTTCATGTGCGACTCAAGGTGAAATAAACGATGATCATAAACGGCATGATACTCAGAGACCGAAAAACTTGGTTTGGAGGAGGTTGCCCTCGTTTGATTAGCATATGGGTCAATTAGTTGTGGTTGACTAGCAAGAGCAGATGAATAAGGCCTGGGGATTGTCCCAAGAACCTGAAACCTATTGACTACATCGGGCTTGGTTACTGGATTGACTGGGTGAGGAACCAAGGTTCCCTTTAACTGATTACTTGGGCCGGGAGATTGGCCCTTTCCACGGGAATGAGGATTTCCCCTTATACTCATTTTGTCATAACTGTACCTGTGTTGATAAATTCTCTGGTTAGAAAATTTGGGATTGAATTGTTACTACATTTAATATATTCAATATCAAAATCAAAAATACTGAGGAGAGCTTGCCATCTAGCGAAAGAATGCTTAGAGGCGACTTTCTGAACGTCTTTTTCAAGAATAACTTTTGTTGATTTGCAATCTATCCTGACTAAGAATTTTTGGTTAAGTAAATCATGCTGGAATTTATTAATACATAAAACAAGTGACAAAATCTCTTTTTTAATAGTACTATAATTTAACTGTGTAGGATTCCATGCACCAGAATGAAATTGAACAATTTGTTCAGAGGAAGTAGGAGTTAACTTTTGTTTGAGAATGCCACCAAATCCAATGTCAGAGGCATCAGTTTCAACTATTTTGAATGCTGAATCATTTGAGATGCCAAGGCAAGGCAAAACCTTAACATATTTTTTGACTTATTGGACAACAGAAGTATGAACGTCAGTCCATGGAGGTGGATTACTTTGTAAGCGCTGAAAAAGAGGCTTACAAATCTTCCTGAGATCTTGGTAAAACTTGTCAATATAATTAAGCGAGCCCAAAAATCTCTGTAGCTGTGTTTTATCGGTAATCTTATCTGGGAACCGGTCGACAAATTGAATAGCTCTGTCAATTGGTCGCGTGAGTCCATGATAGAGGATTAGACCGAGGAATCTGACTTTAGTCAGAAACAGACTACATTTGGAAGGTGAAAGAACAAAGCCATTAGTTTTAACCGTTTTGGAGAACGAATTCAAATGTTTAATATGCTCTTAAATAGTCTTGGAGAATACAAGGATGTCGTCAATATAAACAATAATAAAATGGCTGAAAGGATTCAAAATATTATTGAGAATATTCTGAAATTCACTGGGTGCATTTTTTAGTCCAAATGACTGAACATTCCATTCGCAATGACCGAACGGAGTGGTGAATGTTGTTTTGTATCTGTCATGGGGATGAATAGCAATTTGCCAAAACCTGGATTTTAGATCAAATTTACTGAAAATAGTGGAGGAGCTTAACCTACTAAGGAGATCATCCTTATTGGGTAAAGGGTACCTAATCCATTCTAAGACTTTGTTTAATGGTTTGTAGTTGATAACTAGACGGGGAACACCTCTCTCTTTTTCTGCTTCATTGTTAACATAGAAATCAAGACAAGACCATGGTGATTTACTATGTCTAATTAAACCCTTGCTTAGGAGATCATTTGTAACGACCGAGAAATTCTGATCTTATTGTAAAATGATTTTTATTAAATTAAATAGTAATAAAATTCTATTCTATGTGTTATCAAGATGGTTGTCATTGTATAACTTATTGATGTTAGAATGTCGTAGTATTTGAGCTACGTGAATGAATTAAAGTGTTTACATTTTTAAGACGAAAATAAAAGTTTTCCGAGAAATTTTTCGAAAAACACTATTCATCGATAATTGCTCGGGATTTATTTTTGAATTTCTGAGAAATACGTAATGATGGAATGACAAGGTAAGATGGATTATGTAATAAAAATCTAGTTATGGGAAATGTAATATTTCGGTTGCGGACTTAATTTATAAATGTTAAGAAGGGTAAAGTAGTAACAAGTAAGTAATAATTGTATGATACTTTAGTATGGTGCAAAGTAATGAAAACGAGTATAATACGAAGTATTATACGAGTTTGTATGAATGATGAAATATCATATATAGATTCTATATGAATTAGAATACAAAAATGATACATAAACTATATGTATATGTATTAAGTAATGTTTAATGGACTTGGAAAGGTTGATTGGAATTTCTACTAATCCAAGTAAATTAAATGATGAGGCCCAATTATTGATTAATAAACAAGTTAGTGTTTATTAATGCAAAACCTAAAGATTAAGATTGATCCAAGCTCAAGCTAGAATCCATGAGTTGTTTGACTTATGGGGCAAATCATATTAATATGGTTAATATGGTGACCAAGTTAAAGTAATGACCAAGTTAATGTAATGACCAAGTAATAGAAGTAATGGCCAAGCAAAGGATAAGAGTTGTGATTAGCAAGTAATGAATAGTAAGAAGGTGGCTTAAGGAGGTGGGGTTGTATATTGACTAAACTACCCTAGCTTTGCAAATTCTATAAATAGAGAAGCCTTGCTAGCCATTTAACACTTGTTCAAACAATCTAGCTATTACAAAGTGCTTAATTGTTAGAGAGATTAAGTTACAAATAAGTTAATTCCATAAGTAAGAAAAAGAAGAAGAAGCTACTTACCAAGACTTCAAAAGTAAGATCTCTTCTCCAAATATCTTCTATTTCTACCATGATAGTTTGATAAGAAAAGTTTGGATTAAGGAACATGAATGTTAAAAAGTAAGAAGAATGAGTAAGCAATGAACTTAAGTCACATAAGTTGGTAATAAGTCATTTAAGCTAGCATAAGTTATAAACTTATGTGAAAGTGTTATGAACTTGTAAGGAGATTATTAAGAGAAGTGATATGGATGTACAAGAACTTGTATGATCATACGTATCATGTATACATAAGTAAAGTTATATGTTAAGAACATATAAGGTATGATGATTAAGAAACTTTAATTGTCATAAGTCATGAACAATGAAATCTTAAGTAGTTTATAATTTGATAAAATTATAAGCTCGTGAAGAAATAAATCAAAAAATCCAACAATGAATATAAGTTGTTGTAATAAGTATGTTGAAATGTTCACATGATGAATGGAATTCATTTGTAATGTTTAACAAATCATAAGAATGAAGATCTGCCGGAAATTGCACGATTGGACATTAATCGTCGAATTCGTAAAATTCTCAGAATAGAAGTCAAATTTTGTGTTTGAACTCGGAACCATTATTTTTTTATGGAGACAAGTCATATCTGGCCTTTAAGAGTTGCGGACTCGAAAATGACCGGATTCCGACTTAGAACGAAGAAATGAGTGTTGAACGTTCACGGACATTTATCGTTTTCGTTAAAAATGAACTAATAGGTGAATTTTTAGCAAACGAAGTCAAATAGATAAAATTCTTGCATGAACGCGTAGATTACGTAATTTGTGAACCGTAGGCTTTTGAACGAGCCAATTCGGACTTATAACGAAGTAGTTATGCGTCCGGGAAGTTCACAAAAATTTAAAGACTGAAATTTTTTCTGGTGCACAGATTTGGCGCCGCGGCGCCAACCCTAGGCTAAATTGGTCACGCCGCAGCGCCATGCACAGTACAAGACCTTCTGGAGAGTGGCACCGCAGCGCGGCCCACCAAGTAAGAACTCACGCCGTAGCGCCAAGTCCGGGATAATGTCACTATTAACGCACGCCGCAGCGCGAGATGTAAGCATATAGTCGGCGCCGCAGCGCCTATCTCAGAACAAAGATAGTGATGAATGTTTTTCATTACAAAGAAAAGAAAGTTAATTGATTTAAAAGTAAACACAACTTAAGGAATGTAATGTAACATTGTTTAAACTTTGTTAAACCTTAAGGATGTTGTATAAAGGTTGAGATAACCTAGTCGAATTTAAATGCATGGATCATGATAAACCGAAACAGATAGTAACTGAATCTAATACATAATTAGATTGAGATGAAGGGTAAGATATAGTCATATACATACTTGATTATATGTGAACTAATGTAAAGCATTATGTGATCATGTATTGTAGAGACTTGAAAGACTTGAACATAAAGTAAATATACCGTAGCAGATGCTAAATGTAAGTATTCTTGTAACGCCCCGAAATTCGATCTACTTTCAGACCCGGACTCCGTGCATCACTGTCATACTTCTTACCAATCATACATCATTATATACTAAAATATAATAACATATATTCTAAACTCCCAGGTTCTATAACCACAAAACCTCTTTCATTACAAATAATGATAATTACATTATTCTTTACATCTTACACGAGTGACTTTCATCCGCCACAAAGGATTCATAACAGTTCATTAAACTAGTTTATAGTTTAATTCTATCATTCTATATTACAAGTCTTCACTTGCTCTTCACGCTTATTCATATAATGAATGGCACTTCGTCTGAATACCGCTCAGCTTGATCTTTACGGGATCCTTAAGTTATTTCTAACATCGTTCGCTGAAAATATTTTTATTTAAAGCAAGTGTGAGCATTCAATTGCCCAGCAAGTCATACAGTTGAACAAACAACTTCAAGAGTTTAAACATTTTTCAGAACATCAATAATCGAACAAAGGTTACGAAGCAGCTTGAATAATAGGAATAGTCTTGATTCCTATCATTTTAAAACATTAGTCACATGCACTTTGAAATACTTTCATTCTCTACTTTCTTTCATGCACAATCGGCCTGGCTAGAATTAATAGCACAGACTTAACAATAACGGTTCATGTATAAACCGAACATGCTTTTATTGAATAGTTCAAACATAGAACAGTTCATCTCACAGAAACACCGAAGTGTTCAAATTGTGGCACAAGGCCTCATACATACTACCATCTTGTACAAATATCGCACATTCACACATAGACAGAACCTCTCAAGTTCAACATCTGAGAAGTTTTAGAAACTAACATTCATTTAAAATATGAATGAAGTTAGGAAACTTGCCTTACGCATAGCTACAGCTTACAGTTTACGCTGAAATGCTTATTCCAAAACCCTATATAACAAATAAGGAAATAACAAGTACACCAATTAGTCATATACTTGACTTACGCATTGGTTTACTTAACTTTACTTCTTAAGGTTCGCGTTCTTGTAATTTAAGCTTACGCGACTAACTTTCATTACCAGATTATGGTTTTATGACATACTGAGATGTCTTACTCAACACGTTCATCATCTTTGATGATTCACATTCTTATCTTCTTCTTATACTTATCTAGGACTCAGCACACATCGCTTTTCTGCTAGTAGTCCATATGGTACTCTGAGTGGTTTTCCACAAACAACCAACAAACAAGTTCCCGTCTCATCTACACTGCCCACACAGTGAGTTAGATCGGTTGCCAGTTTTGTATATACCTTCGCTCTCTGAAGGAATTGTTTAGCCCAGATCCCATATGTCAACCATCAAAGGTTACGGTTGTACTACAACCTAACTTACCTTAACTTATCCGAAACATTAAACTATAATGTTCGTTAAGTCAACTTCTTATTCCTTATGGCTTTCTGGCAACTAAATGCCATACCTCAGGAATCATTCTTTATTGTCTAAGTCATACAATCTTTTGTATACTTGGAACAATCATTCATTGTCAATACTATGAGACCATAGCGTTAAACATTTCATATGAACTTATTCATATCTTACAACGTCCGGTTCCCTCAACTCGGAACATTGTCCAAGTTAAACTTATTAACTCGGCTTCTTAACGTTATACGTTATTATCTTCAATTTAATTTCTTCACCGTTCACGGTTAATCAACATTCTTCATTACACTACGGTTAAACCATACACAAGGTGTAGGTTCTGCCCGTTTAACACTCGCTTACACTCAACCCTTAAGCTGGCTAAAGTGTTCAACGGTTACTTCATTCTAACATTCTCTATCCGACTCACACTCGGACTTTCTTTAATCTCATTACCGTTTATTACGGCTTTCTTTGATAACTCATATCTTACTTACTACCTTCGTCAACATCTAAGTCATACAACTAGGGTATACTTAGAACGTTCGTCAAACGCGAATACGATTCACGAGGATCGTTTACGTATTCAACGTTCACGTTGCTCGTCTCTTAATCTCTCATTCAACCTTTACTTAAGGTTTTACTTGCTTTTGATCGTTATCCATCCCATGAACCCCATGTGCATTATTCTTTCTTAATGTCAAAGCCATACTGTTCGATGTATGCTAAGACCGATCGTTCATCGCAACAACGTTACGTTCACAGCGTCTATACGCTTTACGTTCATCTTACAATGCCATGACATAACATCGGAATGTTATTCATTACCTTCATCACTCAATGTCTAAGGAATCACAATCATAGCAATCCCTCGCGTTCGTTCATCGCGACTACGGTCCCCGGACATCGGTTTCGTAACCCGCATCTACATTCTTTGTCTTTTATTCTCGTTTAATCTTTTCGTTCAACCTTTGCTAAAGGTTTAAAACACTTGACTAAGTGTTACATTACGTGAACTATATGTTCATACTTCTTTCTTGCACATCCCCCAGTATCTGAGAACTAAAAATCTCATTTCTGGGCAGTGCTATACACTGGCGCTGCGGCGCCGTGCCCTGCCTTTCCTCTCGCGATACGGCGCCACTCTCCAGAAGTGTATGGTCGAGCTCGCGCTGCGGCGCCCCTTCTCGCGCTGCGGCGCCCCTTCTCACGCTGCGGCGCCCCTTCCCGCGCTGCGGCGCCAAGACAAAACCTAGAAAATTTTCTAAGTGTTAAGTCAAGTTTGAGATGCTTACTTTACGATCTCATAACTTCTTCGTTATAACTCAGAACGAGGTCGTTCCAAAGCCATTCTCTTCCTTATCTTACATACTTTAATACCCCTCAGACAGAACTTTGTTCTGAATCCATTAACATGTCATTCGATTGGCTTAATCTTAACCCTTCGTTCATTTTACGCTTTTAACGTTCTTCGTTCGTTCGTCCGTAATTCGGTCATCCGAACTCGGAATTCGTTCGTTCTTGAGTCCACGACTCACATTTTATACATTCTCTTACATTCTTATGAAACCCTACACGTTCGGGTTCAGTTACTAACTTTCTAATTGTCATTCGTCTTTTACGAAATTTCACCATAACTTCGTTATTGCTCAATTTAAATCCGTTCTTCATGAACGTTTCTAATGTTCCTAACCAAGAAAGAAGCAACTAACTTATAAACGATGGTTTTAAACTTGTCCATCAACAACATTTACACTACGATGGTTTTAAATTTGTCCATCAACAATGTTCTATGTGTTCTTCTCGTGTTCTTCGCGTTCTTCATTTTTAATCGATATTTTGGATTACGATTTCACTTTTTCTTGGAATTTGATGTTATAGAACACCATTCCTTACTTAATTCACCTACTCGTTCATAATATTCATTCGGATTGCTCAAAATCCTCACGAATCTTATACTTGCTTAAGAAAATTTATAAACTAAATTTCTTATTTCTCATTTCTTATTTTCTCATGATTTCAACCATATGAAATTATTACTAACATCTTTTACTCCTTATTCTCATTAAGTTATGTTTTAAACATATTAAACTTAAAGAAAATAGTAGAAGCAACTAGGGTTCGGATTACCGTTCTTCTTTATTTCTCTTCCGTTAGACAAAGCCGGCGATTTGCTAGCTTTTCTATTTTACGATCACTTTTGATCCGAGCGTTCATGCTCATGCTCTTCCTCTTCTCTCCCAATCGAGCTCTCTCTATCTCTCTCAAGTTCTAGGATTTTCAAAATCCTAGAAAATGAAAGTTAAGCTTTCTATTTATAGAAAACCAAAGCTAAGGGCAAAATAGTCATTTCGCCCCCACCTCCTTACTATTCCAAACTTTGCAACCAAGTTTACTTGGCCACCACCCTTACTTGGTGGCCAAGTGGTCGGCCCTTATGCCCATGGGTCACCCCATGGGTTGCCCCAATGGTTTTTACCCATTCGTTTACCCATCGGTTCGATCCGCGGTTTCTTTTCTTGGTTTGGGCCTTAACCCTAATTCTTATTGGGCCTAACTTGGGCTTAACTTCACAAATCATTGGGCTTGACATAATCCAAGTCCAATTGGATTTTACAAAAGTCTATGAACACAAAGTCCATTAAGACTAATCGTATTCTACGCATTCCATTCTCGTATGCTCGTATTCTCTTCGTATATTGTTCGTATGATATTCGTATTATACGTCGTACTAATATTCGTAATATACTCGTATAATAACTCGTATCATACTCGTATTTCTCACGCATAATAACCCTAATTATTATACGCGATCATAACATTCTCGGAACTCACATTCCCTAACCCTTAGGTTTTGAGTCCGCAGGCGAAAACTTCATTTTTGCCATAACTGAAATATTATTGAATATTCCATCACGTCTTAAGATTTCACGTAATCAAGAACTTCTCAGAATTTCAAAAAAAATCTCCGAGCATAAATAGGTGAATAGTGCTTATTTCGTCTTTTTCCCCGAAAAATATTTTGTTCCCGGAAAGCTTTCATTTTCGTCTTGAAAATTCTTACTCGTTCAATCTAGCTCGTAGCCAGAATCCTCCCGACTTAATAATCATTCTAGGTTATAGAACGATTAATGAACACATAGCACAGAATAGTATTAATAAAAATTTATTTTATTAATAACTAATTCTTTAACTTAAATTCTTGACAATCCGATTTTTCGGGTTGTCACATTCTTCCCTCTTTCAAAGAATTTCGTCCTCAAAATTTTAGCTTACCCTTCTCCTCAACTTCTCTTCAAAAAAGTTCTTATCTTTCCATCATTCCTAACCTCCATAACCTATCAAGAATCATGAAGCGAAAGGAATAACTAGGAATATAAAAATTCCTTTAAAACATTTCATTCTTTTGCTGAGGGGTCAAATTGACCATGAACTCTTACAAGGTTAAACAGCCTCTCGCCGTAAACCTTTCTTACACGGTAAGTTTACAATCACAAAGAAGGTAAACTACCTCTTCCATATGTAGGTGATCAGCCTAACGTATAACCCCATTTCAGGGTATGTTCACCTCAGACTTAGTACCAAAAATTTGGATATTTCTTGAAACTTTCGTCTAGTCAACTCGCTTGACATCGACTACTTCTTTAAAATCTTTTCAAAACGTTTCATGACGTTGTGATGCCGTACTCTTCACAGTACGTTGAGGACTTTGTCAGTTTATGACTTCATCATTATACATCATACCATAGCAGGTTATTGATCCTCTGATCAAATTCCATACCAGGTTTAATTGCATTAACAACCCCATCTTTTTACCATCCTTACATCAAATACACTGATGATATAAAATTCATTTTGATATTTTAAATCAATTTCTGTCTAGCCGCAACAATTGGCATAGACATAAAAAGCATAGCTCTTTTAAAATCCATTGGTTCCAAAAAGTTGAACCAATTCTTTTCTTTTTTTCAAAATGTACAATTCAGCACGATTTGAATAAACTTTGAAATCTAGCATAGCTAGAGGATTTGGAATATCCTATTCTCCATCTTCCTTCATTGTCTTTCTGCGACAATACTTAAACTTCTCTAGCACCTTCAATGCTAAGTCTACTGAAAATACTTCGTTTTCAGTCTAAACATTCCTATTTCTTAGTACAGTCCATCAACTTACCACACCTTATGGGTTCAGGAACTTTCCACAATAATATGAGTTTAAGAACATCTAGACAGACCTTTGGCGTCCATTCGCTGAAACATTCGAAAACATACCATATTATTATGAGTCACGAACTTACCATAAGTATGAGTTTCAAGAACTCGCACCTACCTTATCGTTCTCTACCTATCAAGTATATACATGAGAAAAGATTCACCTTCCCGTCATATACATCTTAATAGCGCGACCAATTCCAATGATTATCACTGTAATAAACTGAGCAGTTGTTACACCAAGCACAAACCTCTGCCCATACAAAGGTTCATACAACACAGCCATCACATGAGTCCTCAATTAAAATCTTACAACTTCTAACTTCCTCTCTACTTAATACAAATTTTCTTTAATTCGTATTGTAACCTTTACAACTCAATCTGAGTTCTTCTTCCCGTACTATTTCGTAGTACCATTCATTCATAGCATTAGCTATAAATCATTCATCATTTAACAGCTCATCTGTTACTACGATTTACTATGATCATGTGGTGATCTTCTTATCATTCTCTCTACGATTATAGTCTTAGGTAATCTTACCTAAGATTTATAACCTATCAGCTCTGATACCAACCTGTAACGCCCCAAAATCCGGTCTACCTTCAGACCCGGACTCCGTGCGCCACTGTCATACTTCTTACCAATCATACATCATTATATACTAAAATATAATAACATATATTCTAAAATCCCAAGTTCTATAACCACAAAACCTCTTTCATTATAAATAATGATAATTACATTATTCTTTACATCTTACACGAGTGACTTTCATCCGCCACAAAGGATTTATAACTGTTCATTAAACTAGTTTATAGTTTAATTCTATCATTCTATATTACAAGTCTTCACTTGCTCTTCACGCTTATTCATATAATGAATGGCACTTCGTCTGAATACCGCTCAGCTTGATCTTTACGGGATCCTTAAGTTCTTTCTAACATCGTTCGCTGAAAATATTTTTATTTAAAGCAAGTGTGAGCATTCAATTGCCCAGCAAGTCATACAGTTGACCAAACAACTTCAAGAGTTTAAACATTTTTCAGAACTTCAATAACCGAACAAAGGTTACGAAGCAGCTTGAATAATAGGAATAGTCTTGATTCCTATCATTTTAAAACATTAGTCACATGCACTTTGAAATACTTTCATTCTCTACTTTCTTTCATGCACAATCGGTCTGGCTAGAATTAATAGCACAGACTTAACAATAACGGCTCATGTATAAACCGAACATGCTTTTATTGAACAGTTCAAACATAGAACAGTTCATCTCACAGAAACACCGAAGTGTTCAAATTGTGGCACAAGGCCTCATACATACTACCATCTTGTACAAATATCGCACATTCACACATAGACAGAACCTCTCAAGTTCAACATCTGAGAAGTTTTAGAAACTAACATTCATTTGAAATATGAATGAAGTTAGGAAACTTGCCTTACGCATAGCTACAGCTTACAGTTTATGCTGAAATGCTTATTCCAAAACCCTATATAACAAATAAGGAAATAACAAGTACACCAATTAGTCATATACTTGACTTACGCATTGGTTTACTTAACTTTACTTCTTAAGGTTCGCGTTCTTGTAATTTAAGCTTACGCGACTAACTTTCATTACCAGATTATGGCTTTATGACATACTGAGATGTCTTACTCAACACGTTCATCATGTTTGATGATTCACATTCTTATCTTCTTCTTATACTTCTCTAGGACTCAGCACACATCGCTTTTCTGCTAGTAGTCCATATGGTACTCTGAGTGGTTTCCCACAAACAACCAACAAACAAGTTCCCGTCTCATCTACACTGCCCACACAGTGAGTTAGATCGGTTGCCAGTTTTGTATATACCTTCGCTCTCTGAAGGAATTATTTAGTCCAGCTCCCATATGTCAACCATCAAAGGTTGCGGTTGTACTACAACCTAACTTACCTTAACTTATCCGAACCATTAAACTATAATGTTCGTTAAGTCAACTTCTTATTCCTTATGGCTTTCTGGCAACTAAATGCCATACCTCAGGAATCATTCTTTATTGTCTAAGTCATACAATCTTTTGTATACTTGGAACAATCATTCATTGTCAATACTATGAGACCATAGCGTTAAACATTTCATATGAACTTATTCATACCTTACAACGTCCGGTTCCCTCAACTCGGAACATTGTCCAAGTTAAACTTATTAACTCGGCTTCTTAACGTTATACGTTATTATCTTCAATTTAATTTCTTCACCGTTCACGGTTAATCAACATTCTTCATTACACTACGGTTAAACCATACACAAGGTGTAGGTTCTGCCTGTTTAACACTCGCTTACACTCAACCCTTAAGCTGGCTAAAGTGTTCAACGGTTACTTCATTCTAACATTCTCTATCCGACTCACACTCGGACTTTCTTTAATCTCATTACCGTTTATTACGGCTTTCTTTGATAATTCATATCTTACTTACTACCTTCGTCAACGTCTAAGTCATACAACTAGGGTATACTTAGAAAGTTCGTCAAACGCGAATACGATTCACGAGGGTTGTTTACGTATTCAACGTTCACGTTGCTTGTCTCTTAATCTCTCATTCAACCTTTACTTAAGGTTTTACTTGCTTTTGATCGTTATCCATCCCATGAACCCCATGGTCATTATTCTTTCTTAATGTCAAAGCCATACTGTTCGATGTATGCTAAGACCAATCGTTCATCGCAACAACGTTACATTCACAGCGTCTATACACTTTACGTTCATCTTACAATGCCATGACATAACATCGGAATGTTATTCATTACCTTCATCACTCAACGTCTAAGGAATCACAATCATAGCAATCCCTCGCGTTCGTCCATCGCGACTACGGTCCCCGAACATCGGTTCCGTAACCCGCATCTACATTCTTTGTCTTTTATTCTCGTTTAATCTTTTCGTTCAACCTTTGCTAAAGGTTTAAAACACTTGACTAAGTGTTACATTACATGAACTATATGTTCATACTTCTTTCTTGAACATCCCCCAGTATCTGAGAACTAAAAATCTCATTTCTGGGCAGTGCTATGCACTGGCACTGCGGCGCCGTACCCTGCCTTTCCTCTCGCGCTGTGGCGCCCCTTCTCGCGCTACGGCGCCCCTTCCCGCGCTGCGGCGCCAAGACAAAACCTAGAAAATTTTCTAAGTGTTAAGTCAAGTTTGAGATGCTTATTTTACGATCTCATAAATTCTTCGTTATAACTCAGAACGAGGTCGTTCTAAAGCCATTCTCTTCCTTATCTTACGTACTTTAATACCCTTTGGACAGAACTTTGTTCTAAATCCGTTAACATGCCATTCGATTGGCTTAATCTTAACCCTTCGTTCATTTTACGCTTTTAACGTTCTTCGTTCGTTCGTCCGTAATTCGGTCATCCGAACTCGGAATTCGTTCGTTCTTGAGTCCACGACTCACGTTTTATACGTTCTCTTACATTCTTATGAAACCCTACATGTTCGGGTTCAGTTACTAACTTTCTAATTCTCATTCGTCTTTTACGAAATTTCGCCATAACTTCGTTATAGCTCAATTTAAATCCATTCTTCATGAACGTTTCTAATGTTCCTAACCAAGCAAGAAGCAACTAACTTATACACGATGGTTTTAAACTTGTCAATCAACAACATTTACACTACGATGGTTTTAAATTTGTCCATCAACAACGTTCTACGCGTTCTTCGCATGTTCTTCGCGTTCTTCATTTTTAATCGATATTTTGGATTACGATTTCACTTTTTCTTGGAATTTGATGTTATAGAACACCATTCCTTACTTAATTCACCTACTCAGTCATAATATTCATTCGGATCGCTCAAAATCCTCACGAATCTTATACTTGCTTAAGAAATTTATAAACTAAATTTCTTATTTCTCATTTCTTATTTTCTCATGATTTCAACCATATGAAATCATTACTAACATCTTTTAATCATTATTCTCATTAAGTTATGTTTTAAACATATTAAACTTAAAGAAAATAGTAGAAGAAACTAAGATTCGGATTACCGTTCTTCTTTATTTCTCTTCCGTTAGACAAAGCCGGCGATTTGCTAGCTTTTCTATATCACGATCACTTTTGATCCGAGCGTTCATGCTCATGCTCTTCCTCTTCTCTCCCAACCGAGCTCTCTCTATCTCTCTCAAGTTCAAGAATTTTCAAAATCCTAGAAAATGAAAGTTAAGCTTTTTATTTATAGAAAACCAAAGCTAAGGGCAAAATAGTCATTTTGCCCCCACCTCCTTACTATTCCAAACTTTGCAACCAAGTTTACTTGGCCACCACCCTTACTTGGTGGCCAAGTGACCGGCCCTTATGCCCATGGGTCACCCCATGGGTTGCCCCAATGGTTTTTACCCATTCGTTTACCCATCGGTTCGATCCGCGGTTTCTTTTCTTGGTTTGGGCCTTAACCCTAATTCTTATTGGGCCTAACTTGGGCTTAACTTCACAAAGCATTGGGCTTGACATAATCCAAGTCCAATTGGATTTTACAAAAGTCTATGAACACAAAGTCCATTAAGACTAATCGTATTCTACGCATTCCATTCTCGTATGCTCGTATTCTCTTCGTATATTATTCGTACGATATTCGTATTATACGTCGTACTAATCTTCGTAATATACTCGTATAATAACTCGTATCATACTCGTATTTCTCACGCATAATAACCCTAATTATTATACGCGATCATAACATTCTCGGAACTCACATTCCCTAACCCTTAGGTTTTGAGTCCGCAGGAGAAAACTTCGTTTTTGCCATAACTGAAATATTATTGAATATTCCATCACGTCTTAAGATTTCACACAATCAAGAACTTCTCAGAATTTCAAAAAAAATCTCCGAGCAGAAATTGGTGAATAGTGCCTATTTCGTCTTTTTCCCCGAAAAATATTTTGTTCCCGGAAAACTTTCATTTTCGTCTTGAAAATTCTTACTCGTTCAATCTAGCTCGTAGCCAGAATCCTCCCGACTTAATAATCATTCTAGGTTATAGAACGATTAATGAACACATAGCACAGAATAGTATTAATAAAAATTCATTTTATTAATAACTAATTCTTTAACTTAAATTCTTGACAATCCGATTTTCCGGGTTGTCACAATTCTAACTCTTGTCTCAGTTCAATCTGAACAAGTTTTTGAAATTCATGTATCCTTACGCATGAATTGAGGTATGTTGAAGTTAAAGCCAAATCCTTTGGCTAGACTTGATACAGTGCATGGATTATTGATAATCTATTCATCTATTATCAAAGGTGGTTATCTTTTGTCAACTACTTGATATGGTTTTCAAAAAGAAGACTGAATGTTAAACAAATGTTTTGTCAGTAAAACGACAGGCACGTGAGGTTGCCAAATGATTAAACGTACATACGTTTAATGGATGTAGTGTTGATCAACATAGAGTACAATAGGCTGATCACCTAAAAGTGCTCGTAAGTAATATCGGGCTTATGGACTTAGTTCCGGGTTGTCCTTTTCCAAGAAAGAATGAACACTCGAGGTCTTTGACCGTAGTGAATGTTTTACTAAATATTGTTATTATTGTAAAACATTTTGAAAGAGAGATGAAGTGTTATTTTGAATTATCAATAGTACTTCATAACTATTGTTCAGTTATTGAAGATATACGATTCGCATGTGTCAAGCATGTTGTTATTGAATTATTATACTTGCTGAGCTAGTTATGCTCACTCTTGCTTGAACCATATGAATGCAACTAAGATTGAACATCCCGAAGGATCGAAAAAGGATAAAGGAAAAGCTAAGGCAAATTATTAAGCTGTCTTGTAATAGTATAGGTCTATTGTTGTAATGTAATTGATATTATGATAAAGAACCTTTGTAATGGGTATAGAACCAGGGAAATGTAAATACTTCTTTAAATATATAGAAGTTATGCTCATCCTTTGAGACTTTTCAATTGAATGAATGTATGAATGTTTGTACAGTATAGCACCATCTGTCGGGTTGGAAGATACCCGAATTTGGGGGCGCTACAAGTTGGTATCAAAGCTTATGTTATAAAACTTAAGGGGGAAGTAGAACCTTAAGTCATAACCTTAAGAAAGAATAAAGAAGTAAAAGATGGAAAGTAACCCTATGAAAATGCATTATATTATGTTATGTGTTTCTATTATTTTACTGACGTGTACTAATCAAACTATATTGTTTTATTGTAGATGTCAGGAGAAAATGATATGTATAGAGACATACATGTAGTGAGCGAGGATTTGGTTAATCTGGTAGAGATACTACCAAATCCCGTAGCAGTAGAACCAGAGGTGGTGACAATCGAGTCTGGAGACTCTGACGATTTAGACTACATGTCTATATTTGATGGCATGCTAGAGGAGGAGGTGGACGTGATGTCCTTTGATCAGGTTCCACCTACAGAGGAATTATCTACTGGGGAATTGATAAAGGCATTGTTTATGTCAGTATTGGATAGGAATATCCATTACTGCCAAGAGGTTAAGGAGTTGAAAGAGGAACTCCAAGCTGTCTGTGAGGACAAGACTAGCATGGAGGGAATGTGGGAAGAGGAGCACTATGATAGAATTCTAGCTAAGGACAAGGTCCGAGAACTGAAATGTGAAGTCTTTGAGCTCAAGCAAGAGCTAAAGACTAAACAGCAGAAATTAGAGAGGATGTCCTATATACATAGGAGTTCTCATGTGGATTTCCAGCAGCAGGTAGCTAGGTATCCTGTAGAAGCAGGACAGACCCGACATACTATCAGTAGAGATGTTATTGCCGGTCTGGCCAGCAAAGATTTTGAAAATGCCCTAAGGCTGATGTAACCTAGCAATAGCTAGAGTAGCTTAGATATATAAATATTATGTATCTAGTAGTGACGTAAAACCCTCTTTTGTATAACAAAGGGTAGTCTTTTGTAAAATCCCAATTTTTGAAAAGTAATTGCGGGATGGTAATGTAATCAGCTAAGGCTGAGTAATGTAAACAATGTAGTGTTATACTACAAGTTATGAATCAATATAAGTCTTTTTATGGAATATATTGAGTAATGAGTATGAGTTATTGTTTTATTACAAATAATAACAAACCAACAAGAATAAAGTAATAATGATGTGTTATTTTCTTAACAGCAAAATGCCACCAAGAAGGAGACAACGAAATCAAGGCACTAATGTTAACCAACCGGAGGGTGGTCCAATTAATCCAATACAGGAGTTCGTTAATCTTTTAATGGCTGCATTTAATAGAACGGGGGCTAATGTACCTGTGATTCTGGGAGTAGTACGAGCTACTACTTTTAAGGATTTTAAAAGTGTAGGTCCGCCGGAGTTCAAAGGAACTACGGACCCTATAGAAGCCCAGACTTGGGTAAAAGAAATTGAGAAAGCATTTGTAATAGCAAATGTTGAGGAGGGTCAAAAGGTTGCCTTTGCAACCTATTTGATGAAAGGAGAGGCCAACTTCTGGTGAGAGGCAAACTAGGCTAGGGCCGATATAGGAAATCTAACGTGGGAGAGGTTTAAGGAGATTTTCTTCGAGAACTATTTTCCCACGAGTATGCAAGGGAGGATGGAAATGAGGTTTCTTGAATTGAAACAAGGGGATATGACAGTTCCCTAGTATGCCGCCAAGTTTAATGAACTGGCACGATTTGCTCCACATCAAGTGGACACTAAAGTGAGAAAGGCTAGAAGGTTCGAGCAGGGCTTAAAACCCTGGCTCTATAGCCAAATTGTCGAAGGTGGGAATGAGGCTCTTAGCCAGTACCACAAGGATAAGAAAAACAAGGGCAAGGTTAATGGAGGAATCAAGACCGAGGGAACCAGTAGAAGTGGCAATGGTCAAAAGAGGAAGGGCTTTAACGCTGGGAATACCGGAGTAAAATAAGGGGGATTTTAAGAGGAGGATGGAGGCCTATAAAACCTGCGGGAAGACTCACTTAGGAGTCTGTCTCAAAGGAAAGGCAGTATGTTATAATTGTGGACAGGAAGGGCACATTTTGCCTAACTGTCCAAATTCGAAGAAAAATCACAGATGTTTTGTATGTGGATCAACTGACCACATAGCGAAGAACTGCCCGAAGAAGGGGACAGAAGGAAATAAGGGAACTAATAGCGATAAGTTGGCTATTAGTGGTCCATCTCAGCCAGGTAAATCAATGGCCCGCACTTTTAATATGACGGTCCAAGATGCTGTGGCATCAGGGGATGTAGTTGCATGTATTATTTCGATCAATAACATAAATGCATACGTGCTATTTGATTCGGGTGCTACTTGTTTATTTATAGCATGTGATTTTGCTAGACGACTAGAATTATTTCCCGAAAAATTGCATATACCTTTGAACATTAAGGTATCAAACGAAGAGATAATTCATGTTGAAGATATTCATAGGAGTTGTTGCGTAGATGTACGTGGTTATAAGTTATCGATAGATTTAATACAGATAAAATTAGGAGAAATAGACGTAATTCTCGAAATGGATTGGTTGATTAACCATGGAGCAATTACAGATTGCCAAAACAAATGCGTGAGCATCAGGACGTTGAAGCAACCTCCTGTAGTATTTTACGGTAATAAATCGCCAGGACGTTCGTGTTTCCTTACGATGACACAAACTAGAAAACTTTTAAGGAAGGGATGTGTAGGTTATCTATGTCATGTTGTTGATACTCAGAGAGTGGGAGCAACCATGGAACAAATACCTATAGTAAACGAATTCATGGATGTATTTCCAAGTGAGTTACCGGGTTTACCGCCGGATCGGGAGATCGAATTTGTGATAGACATTGTGTCAGGAGCGGCACCAGTCTCAAGGGCACCGTACCGTATGGCACCTGTGGAAATGAAAGAACTAATGGTTCAGCTACAGGAACTATTGGACAGAAAGTACATTTAACCAAGTGTTTCTCCGTGGGGGGCACCGGTGTTATTTGTCAAGAAGAAAGACGGATCGTTAAGGCTTTGTATTGACTATCGGGAGTTGAACAAGTTAACGATAAAGAATAAATACCCATTGCCCAGGATCGATGATCTCTTTGATCAATTGAAAGGGGCAAAGTATTTTTCTAAAATAAATTTGCGAACAGGGTATCACCAGTTGAAGGTTAGGAAGGAAGATGTACCAAAGATGGCATTCAGGACTCATTATGGTCATTACGAGTTTCTGGTGATGTCATTTGGGTTGACGAATGCACCAGCTGTATTTATGGATATGATGAACAGAGTGTTCAAACCAAATTTGGACAAGTTCGTCGTTGTGTTTATCGATGATATTCTAGTATATTCTAAGACGCCAGAAGATCATGCTGAACACTTAATATTAGTGTTGGAAACACTAAGGAAGGAGAAGTTATATGCGAAATTCACCAAATGTGAATTTTGGCTGGGAAAGGTGCAGTTTTTAGGTCATGTCATTCACCAAGAGGGGATTTCAGTGGATCCAGCGAAGGTAGAAGTGGTAATAAATTGGGAACAACCGAAAACGCCGACTGAGGTGCGGAGTTTCCTAGGGTTAGCAGGGTACTATCGAAAATTTATCCAAGATTTTTTGAAGATAGGTACCCCGTTGACCAATTTAACAAGGAAGACGGTGAAATACGTATGGACGGATAAATGTGAAGACAGTTTTCAAGAACTGAAGAAAAGATTAAGTGAAGCGCCTATTTTGTCATTGCCAGATGACAAAGGAAATTTTGTAGTGTATAGTGATGCTTCGCATAGGGGACTTTGTTGTGTGCTTATGCAGCATGCCAAAGTCATTGCGTACGCATCACGGCAGTTGAAGGATTATGAGAAAGTTTATCCTACTCATGATCTGGAACTAGCCGCAGTAGTGTTTGCCTTAAAGATATGGAGACATTATCTTTATGGGGAAAAATATAAGATATATACGGACCATAAAAGTCTAAAGTATATCTTCACTCAGAAGGAGTTGAATATGAGACAGAGAAGATGGCTAGAGTTGATAAAGGATTATGATTGTGAAATCCTATATAACCCTGGAAAGGCCAATGTAGTTGTCGACGCCTTAAGCAGGAAGGGTCAGGAAAAGTTGTTTATGTTAACGGCTCAAGATGAGTTAATAACAGAGATGGCTAGGATGGAAATAGAGGTAAAGATGTCGAGTGATTCGAGGCAGATACTCTTTGTGACGGAGATGCAATCTACCATCGTAGAAAGAGTCAAGGAGGTACAACTCAAGATTGACGAGTGTAACCAAATGAAGAAGCGGTTATCCGAGAAGGAAGATACTAAGTATAGTCTTGATAATGAGGGATTATTAAGATTTGAAGGAAGAATTTGGGTTCCGAATGAGACGAAATTAAAGGAGCAAGTGTTACAAGAAGCTCATAGTTCGAGGTACTCGATACATCCTGATAGCACTAAGATGTATCAAGACCTTTGACAGAGTTTTTGGTGGCCAGACATGAAGAGAGAAATAGCAGCGTATGTGAGTAGGTGCTTAACTTGTCAAAAAGTTAAGGCCAAACAACAACGACCCAGTGGCTTATTACAGTCATTAGAGATTCCAGAATTGAAGTGGGAGCATATCACGATGGACTTTGTGGTGGGACTTCTGACTACGAAGAAAGGGTATGATTCGATTTGTGTAATAGTGGACCGGTTAACGAAGTCGGCTCACTTTTTTCCAATTAGGGTCAAGTATAACTTAGACTAATTAGCTAAACTTTATGTTAAGGAAATCATTTCCAGACATGGAGTACCAGTGTCGATTGTGTCAGACCGTGATCCACGATTCACATCGAACTTTTGGAGGAGCTTGCAAGAACAGTTGGGAACACAACTGAAGTTAAGCACAGCTTATCATCCACAAACCGATGGGCAGAGTGAGAGAACAATTCAGATGTTAGAAGACATGTTGAGGTCTTGTGTCATGGATTTCAAGGGTAGTTGGGATGATCACCTACCACTAGTAGAGTTTGCGTATAACAACAGTTATCATGCAAGCATAGGTATGCCGCCATATGAAGCTCTGTATGGAAGAAAGTGCCGAACACCATTGTGTTTGGATGAGGTGGGAGAACGCCGGATGCTAGGACCAGAATTGGTGCAGCAGACAGCGGATGTGGTAAAGTTAATTCAGATGCGTCTCGTCACAGCTCAGGACAGACAGAGGAAGTATGCGGACCCGCATAGACTAAGTCGAGAGTTTGAAGTGGGCTCGTATGTGTTTCTAATGGTATCTCCCTGGAAAGGAAAGATACGCTTTGAAAAGAAAGGAAAGTTAAGTCCAAGGTTTATAGGACCTTTTGAAGTATTAAAACGGGTGGGAGAGGTAGCTTATGCGATAGCATTACCTCCAGACCTAGAACGAATACATAACGTGTTTCACGTATCTGTATTACGTCCATATAAGCCAGACTATAAGCATGTAATCGAGTATGAGCTGATTCATATCGAGAAAGACTTAACATATGAAGAATCGCCGATGCAGATCATTGATAGAAAGGAACAAGTTCTGAGGAACAAGGTAATACCATCAGTGAAGGTATTATGGAAGAACCACGATGCTGAAGAAGCAACGTGGAAATTAGAAGAAAAGATGAAGAAAAATTTTCCCCATCTATTTGAGTAAAGTAAGACGAGATTCTGGGGACAAAATCTTTATAAGGGGGGAAGAATGTAACGACCGAGAAATTCTGATCTTATTGTAAAATGATTTTTATTAAATTAAATAGTAATAAAATTCTATTCTATGTGTTATCAAGATGGTTGTCATTGTATAACTTATTGATGTTAGAATGTCGTAGTATTTGAGCTACGTGAATGAATTAAAGTGTTTAAATTTCCAAGACAAAAATAAAAGTTTTCCGAAAAATTTTTCGAAAAACACTATTCATCGATAATTGCTCGGAATTTATTTTTGAATTTTCAAGAAATATGTAATGATGGAATGACAAGGTAAGATGGATTATGTAATAAAAATCTAGTTATGGAAAATGTAATATTTCGCTTGCGGACTTAATTTATAAACGTTAAGAAGGGCAAAGTAGTAACAAGTAAGTAATAATTGTATGATACTTTGGTATAGTGCAAAGTAATGAAAACGAGTATAATACGAAGTATTATACGAGTTTGTATAAATGATGAAATATCATATATAGATTCTATATGAATTAGAATACGAAAATGATACATAAACTATATGTATATGTATTAAGTAATGTTTAATGGACTTGGAAAGGTTGATTGGAATTACTACTAGTCCAAGTAAATTAAAGGATGAGGCCCAATTATTGATTAATAAACAAGTTTGTGTTTATTAATGCAAAGCCCAAAGATTAAAATTTATCCAAGCCCAAGCTAGAATCCATGAGTTGTTTGACCCATGGGGCAAACCATATTAATATGGTTAATATGGTGACCAAGTTAAAGTAATGACCAAGTTAATGTAATGACCAAGTAATAGAAGTAATGGCCAAGCAAAGGATAAGAGTTGTGATTAGCAAGTAATGAATAGTAAGGAGGTGGCTTAAGGAGGTGGGGTTGTATATTGACTAAACTACCCTAGCTTTGTAAATTCTATAAATAGAGAAGTCTTGCTAGCCATTTAACACTTGTTCAAACAATCTAGCTATTACAAAGTGCGTAATTGTTAGAGAGATTAAGTTACAAATAAGTTACTTCCATAAGTAAGAAAAAGAAGAAGTTACTTACCAAGACTTCAAAAGTAAGATCTCTTCTCCAAATATCTTCTATTTCTACCATGATAGTTTGATAAGAAAAGTTTGGATTAAGGAACATGAATGTTAAAAAGTAAGAAGAATGAGTAAGCAATGAACTTAAGTCACATAAGTTGGTAATAAGTCATTTAAGCTAGCATAAGTTATAAACTTATGTGAAAGTGTTATGAACTTGTAAGGAGATTATTAAGAGAAGTGATATGGATGTAAAAGAACTTGTATGATCATACATATCATGTATACATAAGTAAAGTTATATGTTAAGAACATATAAGGTATGATGATTAAGAAACTTTAATTGTCATAAGTCATGAACAATGAAATCTTTAGTTGTTTATAATTTGATAAAATTTTAAGCTCATGAAGAAATAAATCTAAAAATCCAACAATGAATATAAGTTATTGTAATAAGTATGTTGAGATGTTCACATGATGAATGGAATTCATTTGTAATGTTTAACAAATCATAAGAATGAAGATTTACCGGAAATTGCACAATTGGACGATAATCGTCGAATTCGTAAAATTCTCATAATAGAAGTCAAATTTTGTGTTAGAACTCGGAACCATTGTTTTTTGATGGAGACAAGTCATATCTGGCATTTAAGAGTTGCGGACTCGAAAATGACCGGATTCCGACTTAGAAAGAAGAAATGAGCGTTGAACGTTCATGGACGTTTATCATTTTCGTTAAAAATGGACTAATAGGTGAATTTTTAACAAACAAAGTCAAATAGATAAAATTCTTGCATGAACGCGTAGATTATGTAATTTGTGAACCGTAGGCTTTTGAACGAGCCAATTCGAACTTATAATGAAGTAGTTATGCATCCGGGAAGTTCACAAAAATTCAAAGACTGAAATATTTTTTGGTGCACAGAGTTGGCGCCGCGGCGCCAACCCTAGGCTAAATTGGTCACGCCGCAGCACCATACACAGTACAAGACCTTCTGCAGAGTGGCACCGTAGCGCGGCCCACAAAGTAAGAACTCACGCCGTAGCACCAATCCGGGACAATGTCACTATTAACGCGCGTCGCAGCGCGAGATGTAAGCATAAAGCTGGCGCCGCAGCACCAGCCTCAGAACAAAGATAGTGATGAATGTTTTTCATTACAAAGAAAAAAAAATTAATTGATTTAAAAGTAAACACAACCTAAAGAATGTCATGTAACATTGTTTAAACTTTGTTAAATCTTAAGGATGTTTTATAAAGGTTGAGATAACCTAGTCGAATATAAATGCATGGATCATGATAAACCGGAACAGATAGTAACTGAATCTAATACATAATTAGATTGAGATGAAGGGTTAGATATAGTCATATACATACTTGATTATATGTGAACTAATGTAAGGCATTATGTGATCATGTATTGTAGAGACTTGAAAGACTTGAACAAAAAGTAAATATACCGTAGCAGATGTTAAAGGCAAGTATTCTAACTCTTGTCTCAGTTCAATCTGAACAAGTTTTTAAAATTCATGTATCCTTACGCATGAATTGAGGTATGTTGAAGTTAAAGCCAAATCCTTTGGCTAGACTTGATATAGCGCAAGGATTATTGATAATCTATTCATCTATTATCAAAGGTGGTTATCTTTTGTCAACTACTTGATATGGTTTTCAAAAAGAAGACTGAATGTTAAAAAAATGTTTTATCAGTAAAACGACAGGCACGTGAGGTTGCCAAATGATTAAATGTACATACGTTTAATGGATTTAGTGTTGATCAACATAGAGTACAATAGGCTGATCACCTAAAAGTGCTCGTAAGTAATATCGGGCTTACGGACTTAGTTCCGAGTTGTCCTTTTCCAAGAAAGAATGAACACTCGAGGTCTTTGATCGGAGTGAATGTTTTACTAATTATTGTTATTATTATAAAACATTTTGAAAGAAAGATGAAGTGCTATTTTGAATTATCAATAGTACTTCATAACTATTGTTCAGTTATTGAAGATATACGATTCGTATGTGTCAAGCATGTTGTTATTGAATTGTTATACTTGCTGAGCTAGTTATGCTCACTCTTACTTCAACCATATGAATGCAGCTAAGACTGAACGCCCCGAAGGATCGAAAAAGGATAAAGGAAAAGCTAAGGCAAATTATTAAGCTGTCTTGTAATAGTATAGGTCTATTGTTGTAATGTAATTGATATTATGACAAAGAACCTTTGTAATGGGTATAGAACTTGGGAAATATAAATATTACTTTAAATATATAGAAGTTATGCTCGTCCTTTGAGACTTTTCAATTGAATGAATGTATGAATGTTTGTACAGTATAGCACCATCTGTCGGGTTGAAAGATACCCGAATTTTGGGGCGCTACATCATTAATTTCCTTTTTGCATAACTCCATTTGTTCATGACTCATTTGAATAGGCCTAGCTTTAGTAGGAATTAAGTATTCTTTAAATTCCTTAGCATAAGGTAATCTCACTACATGTTTCTTCCTATGCCAAAATGCGTTGGGAGACTCAGAACATAGATTATCTTGTAAATACCTTTTTAAATTGTCAATATGTTCTTGAACTCTTTTAGCTTTAAGTTGTTCTTCAACTTGTTTGTATTTGATTTCTTCTTTAAGAAATCCTAAATGAGTAACTTTACAGTTTAACAAGTTTAAAGAATTAGAGATTGACTCTTCTTGAATAAATTTTAAATCTCTTTCTTTCGGTTTAATAAGAAATTTAAATGTTATCTCTTTGCCTAAATGATTACATGATAATCCTTTATTACTAGTAGTAAATGGATATAATAGATAAATAAAAGGAAGACCAAGGATGATCTTATCTGTAAGATTGCGAATTAAAACAAATGAAATTTTAAAACACGTATTATCCTGACAGATATGAACCTTAGGCAACTTATATTTTATTTCCATTTGACTACCATTAGCTGAGTTAAGTTTTTCACTAGTATTTTTATAATACCTAGTAGGGATAAGACCTTCTTGAATACAGTTCAAATCCGCACCAGTATCAACTAAGGCGGGGAGCTGTATAGAGAAAGTTTTATCAATAACTAAATTAATAGAGATATATCATTTCTGAATGGTAATATCTTTAATTCTTTTAAGAGAAAGACCTTGAACAAAAAGATCTTCTTTATTCTTTGTACTCGAGGATTCAGGTATGTCATGATCTTCTTCACTAGAGGAGAAATCATGAATCTGAAGATCAGATTTTTTATCTTCTATTTCTTTTCTCAAATTAGCAGCATCTAATCTTAGACTAGACATTTCTTTTTTAAGTTTATTAACTTCTTGATTCAATTCTAGGAGAGTGACTTCCCTAACTGGAGATTTAAATCTTTCAAGTGTTTTATTAAGGCTGAAAATAGGTTTCTCTTTGGCTTTAAGAACCCTATCAGTAATTTTCTTATCTTTTGTTAATAAATCTTTTAACTGTTTTGTGTGCTGAATTTTTAAATCTGGATCAGTAATTTTGCTAATTAAGTCAATTAACAATGAACTTTCGTCATCTTCTTTGGTAATTACATTTAATCTTTTGCAACAGTTGTTACTGCAGTCTTCAGCACAAACTGTAACTTCGTTATCACTATTTGATTCATCGTTACAAGTGTTGCTGCTCGAAGATTCTGGAATATCAGATGCATCATCGTTACGGACGTTGTTTTCTATTCTTATTAATTCTAACAATTGTTCAGTATCTTCAGTTGAGATGTTCAACTGAGCTAATTTTTGTTTAACTCTACACTCACTTTTATAGTGTCCTTTCTGCCAACAATTGTGACATACAATTTTACTTTTATCAAATTTCTTTGATTTATTGGTTGATTTCTTGTGTGTTGACTTGGGTTTCTTATAATAAGAATCTTGATTACTATGTTTATTATTATTCTTATTTTGATTATATCTCCTTTTACGATGTTTAAATAACTCATCAATTGTTTTGGTAAGTTCATTATCTTTATTAGGTAAACCTAATTTATATCTAATTTAAACATCGTAAAAGGAGATATAATCAAAATAAGAATAATAATAAAAATAGTAATCAAGATTCTTACTATAAGAAACCCAAGTCAACACACAAGAAATCAACCAATCAATCAAAGAAATTTGATAAAAGTAAAATTGTATGTCACAATTGTGGGCAGAAAGGACACTTTAAAAGTGAGTGTAGAGTTAAACAAAAATTAGCTCAGTTGAACATCTCAACTGAAGATATTGAACAATTGTTAGAATTAATAAGAATAGAAAACAATGTTAGTAACGATGAAACATCTGATATTCCAGAATCTTCGAGCAGCAGCACTTGTAACGATGAATCAAATAGTGATAACGAAGTTACAGTTTGTGCTGAAGACTGCAGTAACAACTGTTGCAAAAGATTAAATGTAATTACCAAAGAAGATGACGAAAGTTCATTGTTAATTGACTTAATTAGCAAAATTACTGATCCAGATTTAAAAATTCAGTACACAAAACAGTTAAAAGATTTATTAACAAAAGATAAGAAAATTACTGAGAGGGTTCTTAAAGCCAAAGAGAAACCTATTTTCAGCTTTAATAAAACACTTGAAAGATTTAAATCTCCAGTTAGGGAAGTCACTCTCCCAGAATTGAATCAAGAAGTTATTAAACTTAAAAAACAAATTTCTAGTCTAAGATTAGATGTTGCTAATTTGAGAAAAGAAATAGAAGATAAAAAATCTGATCTTCAGATTCATGATTCCTCCTCTAGTGAAGAAGATCATGACATACCTGAATCCTCGGGTACAAAGAATGAAGAAGATCTTTTTGTTCAAGGTCTTTCTCTTAAAAGAATTAAAGATATTACCATTCAGAAATGGTATATCTCTATTAATTTAGTTATTGATAAAACTTTCTCTATACAGCTCCCCGCCTTAGTTGATACTGGTGCGGATTTGAACTGTATTCAAGAAGGTCTTATCCCTACTAGGTATTATAAAAAGACTAGTGAAAAACTTAACTCAGCTAATAGTAGTCAAATGAAAATAAAATATAAGTTGCCTAAGGTTCATATCTGTCAGGATAATATGTGTTTTAAAACTTCATTTGTTTTAATTCACAATCTTACAGATAAGATCATCCTTGGTTTTCCTTTTATTTATCTATTATATCCATTTACTACTAGTAATAAAGGATTATCATGTAATCATTTAGGCAAAGAGATAACATTTAAATTTCTTATTAAACCGAAAGAAAGAGATTTAAAATTTATTCAAGAAGAGTCAATCTCTAAGTCTTTAAACCTGTTAAACTGTAAAGTTACTCATTTAGGATTTCTTAAAGAAGAAATCAAATACAAACAAGTTGAAGAACAACTTAAAACTAAAAGAGTTCAAGAACAGATTGACAATTTAAAAAGGTATTTACAAGATAATCTATGTTTTGAGTCTCCCAACGCCTTTTGGCATAGGAAGAAATATGTAGTAAGATTACCTTATGCTAAGGAATTTAAAGAACACTTAATTCCTACTAAAGCTAGGCCTATTCAAACGAGTCATGAATAAATGGAGTTATGCAAAAAGGAAATCAATGATCTCCTAAGCAAGAGTTTAATTAGACATAGTAAATCACCATGGTCTTGTCCTGCTTTCTATGTTAACAATGAAGCAGAAAAAGAGAGAGGTGTTCCCCATCTAGTTATCAACTACAAACCATTAAACAAAGTCTTATAATGGATTAGGTACCCTTTACCCAATAAGGAAGATCTCCTTAGTAGGTTAAGCTCCTCCACTATTTTCAGTAAATTTGATCTAAAATCCAGGTTTTGGCAAATTGCAATTCATCCCCATGACAGATACAAAATAGCATTCACCACTCCGTTCTGTCATTACGAATGGAATGTTCAGTCATTTGGACTAAAAAATGCACCCAGTGAATTTAATAATATTCTCAATAATATTTTGAATCCTTTCAGCCATTTTATTATTATTTATATTGACTATATCCTTGTATTCTCCAAGACTATTAAAGAGCATATTAAACATTTGAATTCGTTCTTCAAAACGGTTAAAACCAATGGTCTTGTTCTTTCACCTTCCAAGTGTAGTCTGTTTCTGACTAAAGTCAGATTCCTCGGTCTAATCCTCTATCATGGACTCACGCGGCCAATTGACAGAGCTATTCAATTCGCCGACCGGTTCCCAAATAAGATTACCGATAAAACACAGCTACAGAGATTTTTGGGCACGCTTAATTATATTGGCAAGTTTTACCAAGATCTCAGGAAGATTTGTAAGTCTCTTTTTCAGCGCTTACAAAGTAATCCACCTCCATGGACTGACGTTCATACTTCCGTAGTCCAACAAGTCAAAAAATATGTTAAGGTTTTGCCTTGCCATGGCATCTCAAATGATTCAGCATTCAAAATAGTTGAAACTGATGCCTCTGATATTGGATTTGGTGGCATTCTCAAACAAAAGTTAACTCCTACTTCCTCTGGACAAATTGTTCGATTTCTTTCTGGTGCATGGAATCCTACACAGTTAAATTACAGTACTATTAAAAAAGAGATTTTGTCACTTGTTTTATGTATTAATAAATTCCAGCGTGATTTACTTAACCAAAAATTCTTAGTCAGGATAGATTGCAAATCAGCAAAATTTATTCTTGAAAAAGACGTTGGGAACGTCGCCTCTAAGCATTCTTTCGCTAGATGGCAAGCTCTCCTCAGTATTTTTGATTTTGATATTGAATATATTAAAGGTAGTAACAATTCAATCCTAGATTTTCTAACCAGATAATTTATCAACACAGGTACAGTTACGACAAAATGACTATAAGGGGAAATCCTCATTCCCGTGGAAAGGGCCAATCTCCCGGCCCAAGTAATCAGTTCAAGGGAACCTTGGTTCCTCACCCAGTCAATCCAGTAACCAAGCCCGATGTAGTCAATAGGTTTCAAGTTCTTGGGACAATCCCCAAGCCTTATTCATCTGCTCTTGCTAGTCAACCACAACCAATTGACCCATATGCTAATCAAACGAGGGCAACCTCCTCCAAACCAAGTTTTCCGGCCTCTGAGTATCATGTCATTTATGATCATCATTTATTTCACATTGAGTCACACATGAAACCCAAAGATGACCCGATTAAACTTGCAGCCCAATATTTTCCTACTGGCTGGCATTTCCTTCCATGGGCTCCTTATAAATCTCTTTCATATTATAAGGACATTCTTATTGAAACAGATTCAATTTTTATTAAACCTATTTATGCTAATGATAATAAGTCTAAACTTCTCTATCATTCACTTTATATTAAAAACATCCTCAGTTTTTCTGATTGGGGAAATCATCCCTCAGGTCTTCGGTCTCTATCTAATCAAACTAGCTCTTACTGCTATTTCGATTATATTGAGGCTTGGAATAAAATCATTATTTACCAAAATGAAGATCATAGTCATTCGTGATTTTTACAGTTCGACCACAAATTCAAAAGTAAAATTCCTATGTGGTTCACCCTTTGGTGGTCCAGACTTGGTCTGTGTTATGAGATTCTTCCCGATCTTCTCAAAACACAAGTTAATCATTTTATTAATCATGCAAAGTATAATCCAGTTTATGAAGGAGTTCCAATTTTCCTTCTCTTCTGTAGTAAATATAAAATCCCGTGGATCCTTAAATGGCAATACGAGATTTTATCTCCTCAAGAAGTCACCATATTCGCACCCCCTTCATCTATTGGTATAAGGATGGTTCAGACCTCTTTATCACCCATTGCTCATGTATCTCGCCGTTTTTACATCAAATGGTGGGATAAATTTGGTGTCGATAGGATAGTTGGCCAAGTTCAAAAAGAATTTCCTCCTACTCCTATCCCTTCAGTTACCCCGGTCATCCCTACTCCTGCAATCGACTCTTCCAATAAATCATCCAAAAAGTCCTCTGGTAAATCAAAGGATAAATCGATTGCCCCTTCTAAGTCAAACATTATTTCTGATATTAACAGTTATTCTATAGCTCAACTCAAACTCTTTGCTGATGCTATTCATATGAGATTTGAACAGTTAAGTGAAGAAGTTGAGGCTTCAGACGATGCTTCTTCACAATCCAGAGTTGATGCTTCTAGTCAAAATGAAGACGAAGAAGAAGACAATTGTGACCCCTATGGCACCATTAGTCTTCAGGATGCCCAAGATCCCTTCGCCTAATCAATCAGGCAAACGGTGATAGCCCCATTCATCAATCAATCAAAGTGGATGTGGTGATAGCCGCCAGTTCTAACAAGTTCCAGCACCCGCTTCGGCAGCCGACACTTGTTCCGACAGCCATTCCCTGCCCGTGCAGCCTCAATTCCTGCCCGTGCAGCCTCAATCATTCCAGTCACATGCATCAGGGCCCCATGGCCACTAAAGTTAAAAGAATACGCCAGCTTTTCCACTGAAAGCAGATTCCTGCATAATTTTCGGTCTAAAGTCAGCTTTTACTTTTTACTTTACTTTAGTAAATGTAACATGTTTCTTACTTTATACTTTTACCTTAGTTAATGTAATAGTAACCATGTAACAGTTCGGTTCCTTGATCTATAAAAGGAAGCTAAATTCATTTGGTAAGGCAGACTTAAAAAGACGCTGAGTTCCTTCTCAGTCGAATCTTTAGCCTCTACTGCTGTTTAGCCTTTCTTTACCCCTCTTCTTCTTATGTTCTTAATCTAGTAAGCTTGTCAGTCATTTTATTTTCTGCACTTGTACATAGTTCAAGTTATCAATAAATAAAATTGTTTTTATTTAGTAATTCAATTGTGTTTATTTAGTCATATATATATATATATATATATATATATATATATACAAAAGAAATAAAAACCACGGACCGAAGTCTGAGCAAACAAACGCAACACGACTCTCAACGTGAAGAACGGTGTGTGCAAAGATGAAGATAAAGGCTTTAAAGTGTGTAAGAAGACTTACAGTGGACTGCCAAATAAGACTTCTATAGTTTTAAGTGGATGAACACTCGACTCCCGCCGATAGAAAAGTAGCTATATATGAGCTTACAAGTGTTTAAAATGAGAAAGCACTCAGCTTATAGTGTGTACAGAGCAAATTGGATAGGATTTTCTCGCCTTTTTTCTTGCAAATATGGCCACCCCAAGCCCTCTATTTATAGAAGGGGGTGCCACAGGTGTACCTGCGGCTGCCCGGGGTGCCCCGGGCAGTGTGGGTCCTGCCGTATCGAAGTACGTACACTCGGACAACGCGTTGTTCGCTCGGTCATTCATAACTTTCAATCCGGGAGTCCGATGGAAGCGTGCCATACCATTCCGAAAAGCTCTTTCCGAGAGCTATACAATGACGTAGGATTTTCCCTTTTTTGATTCCAAGAAGATGGATCCGTGACCAAAATAGCATTTTTGGGTCTCCGTTAGGTAGTCCGTTGAGTCCTTTTGCGTAGTTTGTGCTCGAAAGTTAAGATATGGTTCTTATAGGACTTTTATTGAAGCAATTTGAGTTAACATGTGTTGATTTAATGTGAGTTGAAGTTGAATTGGCAAAATAACCAATTTGCCCCTCCCGGGGTTATCCCTAATTTTTGCGCAGTTGTAGCAGTCTTTTCTCAGGGTTATCTCTGAGGTTGACTTGAAGTTGACTTTGATTATCCTCAAAGTTATCTCTGAGGTTGTCTTGACCTCCTAAGGTTATCTCCAAGCTTTGAACTTGATCCCCCGGGGCTATCTCCTAGGTTGGAACTGATTTTCCCGGGGTTAGAAACTGATTTTCTGGGGTTATCTCTGAGGTTGGAAGCTGGATCTCTCGGAGCTATCTTCGGGGTTGAAATTGATATTGTGGTCTTCCAGGGTTATCTCTGGAGTGTGAAACAGACGCTTTTTCCCTCCTGCATAGTTAGTAACAGGAAAAGAAAATTTCGAGTGTTTATAGAAATTCTACAAGAATCTTTGTGTCAAACCCTAAGGGTTTGCCAATATTACCAAAAATGCCATTAAATTTTCAAGCCAAATGTCCAATTTACCCTTTTAGTATTCTTTATTTAGCAACTTGTAAAATTCTGTCAAGTGTTGGAGTTAGTGAACCACTCTTGACTTTCCTAGTGACCAAATTCTCAGCACATAGTGTATATATCATCAGTCACTTCATTACATGTTATATATATAGATTAAAGAGAGAGAAAAGTGTACATTATTGCTCATTTGCACACAAACACTCTTCCAAGACATCTCTCTTTAAGACCCATGAAATATAGTTATGTATCTGTGATAGCACCAAATTCGGGTCCCAAATTACCACGGATCCGGTATAATCATTCTATAAATATTGCGGAAGATATAAACATAAATTATTTATACATTAAACAATACACAATATCCCCAAGGTCGAGAACCTTACTTAAAACCTGAATCAATATCGTATCTGACATACAATATTATTATTATACAATATTATTACAAATCTAGCTGCACACATACTCCCAAGATGAACTTGGCTTTGACTTTCTTAGTATCCGACGTATTCGCCTTATTCTGTAATGTTTATCATGATATAGCAAAGGTGAGCAACAAGTTTGCCCAGCAAGTTTAAGTTCAATAAATTAAGGATATATCATGATGGAAAGATTTTGAATAATAGCTGGCTAACATTCAACAATATAATTGTGAACTAGCATGAAAAAATTATCATAACTGAACGAACATTGAACATGGACATATCAAATATATCTGGACCGAATGGTAATGAAGGTGATCAGCCTTTCATACCTGATAAACACATGCAATAGGCACAAAGTACGATTTAATAATTCATAGACGTGATGTAATCAACAATGATTAATCACAAGTTAAAAGGATAGTTCAAGAAAACTTTCACAATAAGTGAGCATAAGAAACTTGTCTGATCGGTTGATTACCATTACGAAATATAACTTAGCTTTATCCAAAGGCCTAATATTAATAATATCGATTTCCCAAGTTAGAATAATATCATCACAGTATTTAAAATAACCTAAACACATTATCACATAATCCCATCCGTCTATAACACACATACGACCTATCCTCAAGTCAAACTTTTATAGTCTGAGTCGAGTTCGACAAAAATCTAACATCCCGACGGTCTAGTCGGATAAAATTTCGGGTTTAAGTTCAATTAAACTCTGTCTAAACACTTAACCATTATCTAAAATAATTTAATATCAGTCAAAATATTTTTCATAAGCTCGTAATAATTTTCACATAATTATTATCATTTAAAATGATTTTTCAGTCATTAATAACGTATTTAAATGAATTAAATATCACTTAATTCCTTTAGCATTAATATTTATTTAATATCAAACATTAATGAAATACATGTCATAATATTATAATATATTTATAATATATCAAAGTATTTTTAATACCTTAAAATCATATTTATATGATTTTTAAACACTTAAATCCATTATTCGATAATTGCTTTTAATATTAAAATATTAATATTTTCATGACAAAATATCAAAAGTTATATTTTATAACTTAAAATATTTTTATAACACTTAAATCATTTTAATATGATTTTTAAATCATTAATTCTATTTTTCCATAATTTATTTAATATATTTATTAAATAAATTAATTATCATTAATATTAATTAATGAATGAAATTTCTCACAAAATATTAAAAGTCATTAAAAATAACTTAAAATATTTTCTTATACCATAATATGATTTTTCATGAATTAAAATTATTTTTAAATAATTTATTTAATATTATAATTAAATATCATTTATATTCCAAAAATATTAAATATTTATGAAATATACTCAAAATAATTAAAAACTAATTTTCAAACTTTAAAATAATTTTTAGGAATTTATTTTATATTTTTAATAGTTAAAAATCATTTTTATCTATTTATTAATTAAAATAATTATTTTTCTAATTAAACTGTCGCTAAAGGTTGCCTATAGCAACAGGAGTGTCGCTATAGGTGTTCTTCGTGTTCTTAAGGAAAACTCAGAACTTCATGTCAGACTTCGAGAGGCTTGGTTTGACCATTTAAAATTTCCAATCAAAAGTGTTTCTGGGGCATGTTAAACGTTGATCATGTAGTGTTTATGTAACACTACACGAAACAGTCATCAACTATGTCATACAATCACATAACTGCATGATACAAGCCCCTAAAGTCGTTGTCAGAGGCCTGCTGGGTTTTCTAGGTTACCTATAAACCCGGACAACTCCGAGTGCACACTTTGTGGCTCACAAATCTTAGGGTTCGGGTCTTTAAATCGGTGTTCTTAAGGTTCAAACCTATAGTACTTATGTCATAGAGCATATATATAACTACAGCTCAGTCCAAATCTAACACATTAACCAGATTTAGTTCAGTCAACCGTTGTCAGAAAGTTCCTGCTAACAATTTCTGGAATTTCCAGAAACTTCATCCGTGACTGACTAGGCTAGTTTGATCATCCATTCTGTTCGATCTGTTTGTTGTTTAAGAGATCTAAGGCCATGGGTCTAGAGTACATCTTACAGGTTACAATCTGGTTACCAACACATCAACAAACAACATCATTACTGACAGATATTGGCTTCATAAAACGTTGTCAGACGCTGATATTTGATTTCTGGGTTACCTGGAAATCATTTGGTCATGCCCGGTCAACGGGTTTTGACCAAGAATAACATGCAATCTAGCAATGTAATGGATGTGATTTGACTTCCAGATCAAAGACAACATGATAGGCTACCGATTAAAACTTTAAAACAACAAAAATCATAATCACAACAAAATCTAGAGCGACTGACATATGCTTGTCAGACCAAACTTTTCCAGATTCCCAGATTTCTAAAAAGGCTATTTTTGTGCATCTAAGTGTCATGGATCTATGTTATAGCAACCCAGATCACTAAATGACACCCTATAACACAACTTTAAACAACAAATCATAACATTAACACAAATCTATAAAGATTTTGAAATTTAGGGTTTATACCTTATGAATGCCCAATTTTTGAATCTGATCCTTGATGTTTGATCTTGGCAAGCTAACACATGCTCTTGGCTTAACTTATCACTCACTATTACTCTAAAATTTCAGATGGAAGAAAGAGAGAAGACTTAGCTAGGTTGAAAAATAAAGTGTGTAACTTTTCTAGACTTTTATGCCTTAATTCCATGATGCAATGTATTTAATCTAGCAAGTTGGCTGATATTTGTGAGATATAGGCACATGGCTAGCTAAGGTTGGTCACCAACCACTTACTAGGGCACGATCTACACTTCATCTCATTAAAATATTCAAAAGGGTAGTTTGAATATTTGGCTTGTAAAGTTAATGGCATAAAGGTGACTTGTCATAACCCTTAGGTTTTGACCCTTAGGGTTTAACCCTTAGGGTTTGACCCTAAGGTTATACAAATTTATTTTCTAGGCTTTTCTAATTAAGTTTGAAAAATAGAAAATTAAGATTTCTAAATTATAATTAGGATTCTCTAATTATATTCAAGCTTGCTAATTAAGATTAATACTTTCTTAATTAAAATTGCTAATTTAGCAATTAAGTTCCATAATTGTACATTAGGGTTTTCAACTGATTAATTAGGGTTTTTTAATAATCAATTTGGGCTATCCCTAATTAAATATAAAATCAATAACATAAAAATCTTATACTATCGTTAAGCTTCCAAATTAGGGTTTTAATATTTCAAATTAGGGTTTCAGATTCTCGAAACTGAAACTAGGATTTCCAGAACCGGTGCTAGGGTTTTTTATCAGTCGATATGGTTTTCTAATTGAACGTCGAGGTTCTTAATATAATATTAGGGTTTGTCACTGATATAATTTATTTGGTCGACCCTTGACCCTTAACCACATATTGTACACATATATGACCATACACATAGAACATATACACTTATACTCTTAACACTGTAAACCTTAACCAAAAGTTTTTAAATTCACAAAATTCCTTTCCAAAAATGTCAATTTCATACACTTATTTTCTGTCTAGGTTTAATATTTAACCTTAATTCAATCTTTTAAGAAATTATTAAATTGTCTAAATTCTCGGGTTATCACATTCACCCCTTCTTCTAAGAATTTTGTCCCCGAAATTTACCTTACGCCTTACACCATGCTCCATATACCATTCATACACAGCATCACATGCTACCCAAATACATTTCTCACAAGAGTAAAAATAATTTCAAATATTGCTGAGGATTTATATAGACTATTGTATGTCATTTTTGCAAAGGTTATCTGGAAATTCATCCATAAACCGTCATAATTTACGGACATAGTGGGTAATTAGCCCGGTATGCCTTGTACTGGCCATGTACTACTGGTCGGAACAATTTTTTCACGTTCCTCTTATCCGCCTTAGGCGCACAAAATTTCTTATCTTAGTCTTTATCGAATTCCTCACCAAAATAATTTAGTTCAGGAAAATTTTCAAAGAATGCTTAGAATTTTATAGACGTTGGTCTAGCTGAATCAAATAGCGCAGACTCATATCAATAATTCAATTCAATGAAAATATTTAGGTATAGCCAAACCCCGTTGGCAAATTAAAATTATTTTAAAAATAGTTTAAAAATGACGTCATGATGTCGTACTGTATTAATAGTCCGTTTGAGGATGCCGTCATCGAGTGACTTTGTCATAACACATCATACAATAGTGGAACAACGATTTTAGATCAAATTCAACACTAAGTATTCCTGCATTTATAACTCCATCAACTTTTTATCATCTCTGAACCAGGTTACATGGTACATAAGTGATAAATAAAAATATATTTTGATATTTCAAATCATTATCGTCTTGCTGAAATAAGTAGCATAGACTATTCTTTAAACCGTTCAAAAATTCATTTCAAAATAGTTTTATTACCTCAACAGGTAACGATGTGTCGGTGGCCTGAAGTCCACTCTAACACAATGGTCACCCAGAGTGGAGAATAAAAATTTATTTTCAAAAGCACATAGTGCGTATTTAGCTTGATGTCAAAATTTTGAAGTCTAGCATAGCTATAAGATTTGGAAAACCTATGTTTCCACTAATGATCAATTACTTAGTAACCTATCTATTCCTATAATTCTCAATACTCCAATCACACATGTCTATACCCAGTTCGTCGAACTTACCACACTTATGAGTTTAGAAACTTTTCACAATCATATGAGTTTAAGAACTTGTCCTAGTTAGACCTTTGGCGTCCATTCGTTGAGGGGTCCATAAACATTTCATATAATTATGAGTCACGAACGTACCATAAGTATGAGTTTTAAGAACTCGTACTTAACCTTATATTCTCTAACTATACCCTACCTATCTGTTATATACATTAGAAAAGAATCGTCTTCTCAACAGGTATATAGCCATTAGCGTGACACAAATATTTCAATGATTTTCAGTGTAAGAAACTAAGTGGTTCTTACACCAAACTCAGTTGCTGACATGAGTCCTCAAATGAAATCCCTACTTAATCCTAACCCCATTCTCAATACAAATTTCATTTAATCCGTATTCATAATCCTTTCCTGAATCTGTACCAATTCATAGTACAACTGACATGACATTCTTGCCGTAAACTTTACAATCATTCGCTTGATCATTCTCACTACTATAACCTTATCCGATCGCGGAGTGATCTTATCGTATATATTACGATATATTTCTATGATATGATCGTTTTGTTTTATAATCTCCTATCCCAGTACTTTTAGTCTTTTATACTCTATTTATTCACCATTATTGTTCACCTTTATTATCAGAGTTAGGGATCTCCGTATCTTTACAACTTAACGTGATTCGTCTTTGAATCTTAACAACACACTAACTCTATGTGAGTTAGATCTTATCCCATCACTACGGTTATTAGTCGAAGGTAACTCTACCCTAAGTTTATAACCAACAGCTTTGATACCAATTGTGATAGCCCCAAATCTGGGTCCCAAATCACCACGAATCCGGTATAATCATTCTATTGCTATTATGGAAGATATAAACATAAATTATTTATACATTAAACAATACACACTATCCCCAAGGTCGAGAACCTTACTTAAAACCTGAATCAATATCGTATCTAACATACAATGTTATTATTATACAATATTATTACAAATCTAGCTACAAACATAGTCCCAAGCTGAACTTGGCTTTGACTTTCCTTGTATCCGACGTATTCACCTTAATCTGTAATGTTTATCATGATATAGCAAGGGTGAGCAACAAGTTTGCCCAGCAAGTTTAAGTTCAATAAATTAAGGATATATCATGATGGAAAGATTTTGAATAATAATTGGCTAACATTCAACAATATAATTGTGAACTAGCATGGACAAATTTTCATAACTGAACGAACATTGAACATGGACATATCAAATATATCTGGACCTGTGACGCCTCCAAATCCGGGTATCTTCCAACCTGACAGATGGTGCTCCATGATACTACAATCCATACAATCATGCCATTGAAATAACAACAAAATGAGTGTAATTTCTTTCTTTGTATTACATTTGTAATAAATCCTTTCCCAGGTTCATAAACCGAATACATTATTTGTTCTTCATAAGTATATTACATACAAATACACTAGTCTATTACAGGACGATTAATTGTCCATCTTAGCCTTGCCTTTATCTCTCTTAGAACTCCCAGTTCGCTCGGCTTTAGCTGTAAACATATGGTTCAAGCAAGTGTGAGCATAACTAGCTCAGCAAGTCTTAACAATGAATCATATGAATATCACATTAATAATTACATGCTTTATTTCCATAACTAAACAATTAACTACGAAGCACTATGAAACATTTGACTAGTACTTCTCATGTCATAACAATAATTCCAAAGTATATATATATATATATATATATATATATATATATATATAATAGCTTAGGAATTCTGAACCGGTCAAAAGACCAGGAACATACTCTTTCCGTTTTCATACTTGAAAAGGACTTCCGGCACTAAGGCCATCCATCCGGCTTTACTTACGAGTACGTCTAGGTGATCAGCCTATAGTACCCTATGTTGATTAACACTCTTCCGTTAAACGTATTTATGTTTAAGTTTTGGCAACCTCCTGTGCCCATCGAATAATCGATGAAAATACTTTTTGTTTGTTCATAGACAAACTTATCTTTACATCCGTACCAAATAATTGGCATGGGATAATGTTAACAGTTCTATATTGAAAGACTTATAAATAAATCCATCAATCTTTCAAAGTTAGTCTAGCCCAGTTAAAACTGGCATCAACCCTTTCTTTAAAATCATTCATGCATTTTATAACATGAATCACATAAAACTTGACTAACGCGGAGGTTAGACAAGCGATAAGAAAGACTTGCCTTCAAGCGTCTGCTAAAGTATAATTACCTTCCCTTTAAGTCTTTACAGTCTCTACAACATATAACCACATAATATACCACATTAGGTCATGAACAAACATACATAGTCCCTAATGAATCTTACCCTTCTTCTCAATCTAATCATTTATTAGATTATTTATTATTGGTTCCAGCTTGCCGTTTATAACTTTCTTACCAACTTCTTTCTCTTCTATGTTGTAAGTGGATTTACTTCATTAATATCACTCGTTTCGAATTAATCATCCTTCCTAACAGCTTACTAACGTTCTTACATCATTAATCGAAATTCGATCATCATTGGTTATACTTATTGCATACCGTTCACGTTCACGTAATATTCAACTACTTTTAGTTGTAACTCTTAACGTTATTGTCATCATCGAATATGCTACTTTAAGTTAATTAATTCATCATCAATTAACTATCTTTCATCTTGTATACTTAATCATACTTATTTCATTAATAAAGTCAAATCGACTTTCTATGCTTCGTTATAGCTACTTAACGTTTTTACGTTATTTAGCCAATCCCGATCATCATTGGTGAAGTACCAAAGGTGAACATCATTCACAGTTTACTTATTACCCCCTTGCATTCTTTGTTTAATTATGGTTAAACCATACTTAATCTTCTAACGTTATCACTTTATAAGTGATTTAAAGTCAATCTTATTATGTATATTAAGTACCTTCATTGTCTTACTTTTGGTCTACATTTAAAAGGAATGAAAACCTAACTTGGTCAACAATTTTATACTGTCGGCGCTGCAGTGCGAGTTAACAGGGGACTCGGCCGGATCTGGCGCTGCGGCGCGGATCATTTGTGCTAGATTGGCGCTGCGGCGCCACTCCTGTGCACCAGTTGGCCAAAACAGTTTTGGTTTTCTAACGAAACTCCCGGCTTCCTAATTTGTTCGTTTTACATCCGAATTGACCCATTAGAAACCCTACAACTCACAAATTACATCCTTTACGTGTTCATATAAGAATATCACATTTTCGAATCTGTTAACTCAGAAATCACCTTTTGGTACATTTTGAGTGTTCGTTTATCGTTTTCGACCATTAAATACTCGTTTTCTTCGTTATAAGTCAAAATTCGACGATTCTTGCGCCCACGACTCTTAATTACCTTATCTCACGTGTTGACATTGGAAACCAACGTTTTCATATCACACGACAACTTTTGACCCTTAATCCGGAATTTCTACGTTTTCGACGTTTAACGTCAACTTTCGCAAAATTCGCCATAACTTCGTTACTCGTGTGCTATAAGCTAAATCAAATGGAACACTCCATTGATTCATTATCTACATCCTAACTAATCAAGATGCACATACCTTATCTATGGTGGTTTTTAATTTGTCCATCAACAACCATATTAACATTCAATGATTTCTAAAGTTTAAACTTACGTAAATATTTACAATTTCTATTCGATCATGACTTATCAATGTTTTCATTATTAATAGTCATCCTTATTTCTCCTCACTAATCATGCTCCACCAATCTACGATTCTCTATGAGAAAGAAATCGAAAAAGATGAAGATAAATGATTACGAACTATTACCTTTTTCGTTCTTCGCGTTCTTGATAAACTTCTTATGTTTTGCTTCAAAGTAGGTTGATCACTTGTTTCTAGCTCTTTCTCTCTCTCAATATATGTTGGCTAATCTTTGTAAACTATCAAATGAGCTAGCCAAGCTTCTATTTATAGGAAACTCAAATGGAGGGCATAAGGGTCAATAATCCACCCACCTCCTTACTATTCCTTACTTAGTTTCTAAGTTAACTTGGCCACCACACTCTTTGCTTGGCCATTAAACTTACTTGATCACCATCCTAACTTAGCCATTAAGCTTAATTGCTAAATCACCTAGCTTATCTCTTGCTTGCTCATCACATTTACTTAGCCACCAAGCATAATCACTTTACTTAGCTTCCAAGCATAAGCACTTTACTTGGTCATTAATTAACTTATCCTTTTCTTAGCCAGCAAGTACTTTAATTGCTCATCACACATATTACTTGGTCATCACACCAAATCCTTGGTCACCAAGATTAACCATATAATCAAGGGTTGCTCCATGGGTCACTCTAATCCATTGGATTCTTACTTGGGCTTTTAGCTTAATTAACTTATCTCATACTCTGGGCTTTCATTTAACAAACACATGGGCTTGTTCCCTAAATCACTTTGGACCTTAACCTTTTCTACCATTAGGCTTAACCATTCCTATACTTGGCTTGTATAATTCTTAACACATCCTACAAATCCAATCCATTTGCTTAAAGCCTTATAACGTATAATTTACGTATTAATCTCGTATTCTAACTCGTATACTAATTCATACTATACGATATACCATCTTTCATACATACTCGTATAATATTTCGTATCATACTCGTATTCATTACATCGTACAATACCTTCGTATTATACGATCATTACTTTAATTCATTATACGCATTTCATTTCCTTCTCAGAAATCACTTTCCCTAACCGTTAGGTTTTAAGTCCGCATGCAAAAAACTGTGTTTGCCATAACTAAAATATTATTGGATATTCCATCTCACCTTCGATATTCTATCGTTACGTATTTTTCGGAAGTTCAAAAATAATTCCCGAGTAAAATACGTGAATAGTGTTTTTCGAAAAATTTCTCGAAAAGCTTTTATTTTCGTCTTAGAAATTCAAACACTTTAATTCTATCACGTAGACAAAATACTACGACGTTCTGACATATCTAGGTCATATAACGACCTTAAATTAGCTTTCTCCCATAAATAATCAATTAAATTTATTTAACTCACATAATCAAATAAAAATTTAATTCTCCCAAAAATTCGATTTTGTCGGGCGTTACATTCTTCCCCCCTTATAAGGATTCTATCCCCAGAATCTCGCTACAATTACACAACTAAATGAGGAAAAAAAAATTTCCATCATTTTAATCTTGAGTTCCTACAATGCTTTGTCGACATTGTGGTTCCTCACCTTCACCTTCACTGAAGGTATTATCTTATTTCACATGACTTGTCCCTTCCAATCACTAATCTGAGTTGGAAGTTAAGCACTTACTAACACATTACCCTATCTTCATTTTATTAGCTCTTCTTTTAACTTAATTTTATTTGAAATCAAATTCCTCCTTCAAAACGAGATTATACTTAATCTTCTCTTCATCCTTCATCATCTTCTTCATTCGCTTACATCCCTCGTTACCTAGTTGTATTTACTTAACTCGTTCCATTTTCGTGGATTAAATCTATATTGTAAATACCATTTCTACCTCTTCATTTCGTAATTTAACTTCTAACTCTGTTCTTGAAATCTCCGTTATTAACTCATTCTGAGTCGCTAACATTGATAGCTTTTCCCTTACCCTTCCTACTTAATGTGTTGACTACTACATTCACCTTCCCTGAATGATATAACATATCACAGTTGTAAACCTTTATCAATTCTAACCATTTTTCTACCTCATATTCAACTCATTCTGTGTGAAGATATATTTTAGACTCTTAGAGCCTGTATATATCTCATACTTCTCCCCGTATAAATACTATCTTCAAATTTTAAATCCAAAACTATAGTTGCTAATCATAGATCACAAGTAGGATAGACCTTCTCATAATCCTTTAACTGGCGTGATACATATACAATGACCTTGCCATGCTACATGAGCATGCAATCTCGTCATCTATGCTAAACATCGAGATACACTACAAAATTCCCTGTATTATCTGATAAAGACAATACAGGCGCCTCACTTAACCTCCCTTTTTAGTTCCTGAAAACTATTTTTCTCCCTTCTCATTCCCATTATACTTATCAATAACAAATCTTCATATCTTTTAAACTAAAATTCACACTTAGTGAATTCTGTATCCAACTCCTCCCTCCGTAGTGATTACATCACTATCTCCTCACCATGATTTTTTGACATCTTAGAAAGACTAGAATATCACCAATGATCATTACGACACACTCGTCCAAATATTATTCGAACACTATAACGCTAATGGTACTTTCAACCATAGCACCTCACAAGAGTACCTATGAATTTTCCACCGACTTGCTCGGCGCCCCCTACGAAAAGTCTAACTTCAATGCATTAGTCAACCCAAACGACATACCCAGAAACTCGTGATAACCATAACGAGTTCTGAACGTAGTCTTAGGTACCTCCTTCTTCCTTACTTTCAACCGACGATATCCCGTACATAAATCTATCTTAGAAAAATACTTTGCCCCTTTTCAACTGATCAAATAGATCATCGATCCTGGCCAATGAGTATTTATTCTTAACAGCTAACCAATTAGTCATATATTTGACATACACATTGGTTTACTTACTTTACTTCTTAGGGTTCGCGTTCTTTCAACCTAAGTTTACGCTACCTACTTTCATTATCGGCTTACAGCTTTATGATATACGGAGATGTCTTACTTAATACGTTTATCATCTTTGATGATTTACAATACTTCTCTAGGATTCAACACACATCGCTTCTCATCTAGTAGTTCATATGGTACTCTGAGTGGTTTCCCATAAACAACCAACAAACAAGTTCCAGTCTCATCTACACTGCCATCACAGTGAGTTAGATCGGTTGCCAGTTTTGTATATACCTTCGCTCTCTGAAGGAATTGTTTAGCCCAGCTCCCATATATCAACCATCAAATGTTACGATTGTACCACAACCTAAACTTATCTTTACATCCTTCTAGATTGCATCTTGATTAGACAACAAGAATGTTCCGGTAATTTATTACCATAACTTACTACCTTGGGTTTCTTAGAAAACCGAAGATTCATAATTTTCCTTAGACCATTTATTAAGGTTCTATGGTTAATCAACCCATTCATACCGAGAATTACTTCAAATTCTCTCAACTTCATCGATTTTTATCTACCGATACTTACTTACTCTTTTATTCATGAAACAATTTCCATGAATATCATCAACGAAAGTTATTTTCTCATTCTCTACCTTAACATTTAAAGGTATTTATAATCCTTTCGGGAATGAACTTAATCACTTAGCAAATTCACATGCTATAAAAGATCAAGTAGCACTCCAATCAAACTGCACATAAGCATTCATTGTATTGACTGGAATGATACATGTTACTACATCTGCTGATGCAACCGCATCTTAGATAGTCATATTAAAAGTACGGCCAGAGGTCTACTCGACTATGGTGATCCAGTGATGGCTAATTTAGCACTACTAACACCCTTACTCTCCTCCGACCCCTTCTTTAGGCGATTTCTTATCATGTGGTCCAACGACCCACATACAAAACAATCGTGGTTTTTCTTAGAATTAGGACAATTGGGTGATATATGACCTTCCTGTCCACAGTTATAACAACCCGATTTCCCTTCAGACAGACTCCTAAAGGAGTCTTTCCACATATCTTACATGATTCCATCCTATGCTTAGGATCCTCTTGTCCTACCCCAGTATTCCCGGAGTTAAAATTCATTCTTTTCGACATATCGCCACTACCACCGGCATTCTCTGCCTTAGTTTCTCTCTATCCCTTGCTCTTATTCTTTCTCTCTTTGTGGTATTGGGTCTATGCCTCATTACCACCTTCCGTTATAATTGCTTTCTCCAGAATGGTCCAATAGGAAGCACTCTGAAACACTGAAATCCTACTATAGAGCCAGGGTTTCAGGCCCTGCTTATACCTACGAGCCTTCCTCTCCTCAGTGTCCACTTAGTGTGGAGCAAACCTTACCAATTCATTACATTTGGTCGCGTATTGGGGAACTGTCATGTCCCCTTTCTTAGTTCTAAGAACATAATCTCCATCCTCCCTTTTTTATATAGGTCGCAAAGGAAGTCTTTTGCGCCTCAGCTACGTTCGTAATAACAAACGCCTTCTCTATTTCTTTTACCCATGTCTGGGCTTCTAATGGGTCCATCATTTCTTTGAACTCTGGCGGACCTACGCTTTTAAATTCTTTAAGGGTAGTCGTTCTGGCTACCCTAGGTCCCGTGGGTGCTCTACCCCCAGTTTTGTTAAATGCAGCCGTTAATAAATTAACGAACTCTTTCATAGGGTTGTTCTTACCCCCTTGGTTATCAGTCCATAATAATAACTCATGCCACATCAAAGCACATTAAACAAAAACTTCATTATATTAGTATGCTTCTTCATAGTTTGAAACTATTTACAATTTGCTTATATAGCCAAAAGCTATTACATTTCTATCCCACAATTGAACTTCACAAAAGTTGGGATTTACAAAAAGACTACCCTTTTTATGCTAAAGAGGGTTTTACGTCACTACACACATATCTATAACTCTATACTTCTAATATTGTATAACAGCATCTATGAGTTCCTCATTCGCAATCATTATTACAGTATCCCGACTAATAGTATACCGAGTCTATCCCGACTCAATGGAATAACACACAACTTTTGAAATCCCTATGAGCACTCTCATGGATGTAAGACATCTGTGCTATCTTCTGGTCTTTTTCAACCAGTTTCTTACGAAGCTCATTGACTTCTTCCTTATAGTCCCTAGCATGCTCTGTCATAAGCACATGTTTATCGTGCTCTGACTCAAAATCTGCTTTTGCAGACATCTTAGCTTCATGGAGATAATCAATCTCTTCATTCTGGTTCTGCACAACTGTACTCAGTTACACATTTCTGTCAAGCACTGCCAGATACAATGCTCTCATTGCATCTGGAGATGTTGACTCTAGTGTAGGTACCCCCATATTAACTGAGGCTACCTCTATTTCCTCCTCCTTATAGACCATCATATCAAGGTATGATGTCAAATCCATATCTCCCTAGGAGTAGTCCTCCTTAGAAAAGTACTCCTCTGACTCCGACTCCTCTAGAATCACTAATGGTACCTCCGCCACTGGCATAGGTACAGTCTCTACTCTGTTCACAGACTCTTCGCTCACCGCGTGTATGTCGCTATACATCAAGCTATCGATCAACATCCTTCAATAACACAAAACATGTTTATTAGTACATAATACACATTAGTATAAGCACAAATCACATTTAGTTTATCTAGGGTTAACTTCCATCTTTTAAATCTTTTGGTACTGAGTTTCCTCAATACCTTATTAACTCATTTGACTTAAGTAAAGCTTGAGTTTACTTTTTTCGGACTTTTGCTTTCCTAACGAGGTTATTAGCCTAAGGTTCTTTCCCCCTTAAGTTTTATAACCTAATGCTTTGATACCAACATGTGACGCCCACAAATTTGGGTATCTTCTAACCCGACAGATGGTGCTCCACGATACTACAATCCATACAATCATTCCATTGAAATAACAACAAAATGAGTGTAATTTCTATCTTTGTATTACATTTGTAATAAATCCTTTCCCAGGTTCATAAACTGAATATATTTTTTGTTCTTCAAAAGTATATTACATACAAATACACTAATCTATTACAGGACGATTAATTGTCCATCTTAGCCTTGCCTTTATCTCTCTTAGAACTCTCAGTTCGCTCGGCTTTAGCTGCAAACATATGGTTCAAGCAAGTGTGAGCATAACTAGCTCAGCAAGTCTTAACAATGAATCATATGAATATCACATTAACAATTACATGCTTTATTTCCATAACTGAACAATTAACTACGAAGCACTATGAAACATTTGACTAGTACTTCTCATGTCATAACAATAATTCCAAAGTATATATATATAATAGCTTAGGAATTCTGAACCGGTCAAAAGACCAGGAACATACTCTTTCCGTTTTCATACTTGAAAAGGACTTCCGGCACTAAGGCCATCCATCAGGCTTTACTTACGAGTACGTCTAGGTGATCAGCCTATAGTACCCTATGTTGATTAACATTCTTCCGTTAAACGTATTTACGTTTAAGTTTTGGCAACCTCGTGTGCCCATCGAATAATCGATGAAAATACTTTTTTTTTGTTCATAGACAAACTTATCTTTACATCCGTACAAAATAATTGGCACGGGATAACGTTAACAGTTCTATATTGAAAGACTTGTAAATAAATCCATCAATCTTTCAAAGTTAGTCTAGCCCAGTTAAAACTGGCATCAACCCTTTCTTTAAAATCATTCATGCATTTCATAACATAAATCACATAAAACTTGACTAACACGGAGGTTAGACAAGCGATAAGAAAGACTTGCATTCAAGCGCCTGCTACAGTATAATTACCTTCCTTTTGAGTCTTTACAGTCTCTACAACATATAACCACATAATATACCACATTAGGTCATGAACGAACATACATGGTCCCTAATAAATCTTACCCTTCTTCTCAATCTAATCATTTATTAGATTATTTATTATTGGTTCCAGCTTGCCGTTTACAACTTTCTTACCAACTTCTTTCTCTTCTATGTTGTAAGTGGATTTACTTCATTAATACCACTCGTTTCGAATTAATCATCCTTCCTCACAGCTTACTAACATTCTTACGCCATTAATCGAAATTCGATCGTCATTGGTTATACTTATTGCATACTGTTCATGTTCACGTAATATTCAACAACTTTTAGTTGTAACTCTTAACGTTATTGTCATCATCGAAGATGCTACTTTAAGTTAATTAATTCATCATCAATTAACTATCTTTCATCTTGTATACTTAATCATACTTATTTTATTAATAAAGTCAAATCGACTTTCTATGCTTCGTTACAGCTCCTTAACGTTTTTACGTTATTTAGCCAATCCCGATCATCATTGGTGAAGTACCAAAGGTGAACATCATTCATAGTTTACTTATTACCCCCTTGCATTCTTTGTTTTATTATGGTTAAACCATACTTAATCTTCTAACGTTATCACTTTATAAGTGATTTAAAGTCAATCTTATTATGTATATTAAGTACCTTCATTGTCTTACTTTTGGTCTACATTCAAAAGGAATGAAAACCTAACTTGGTCAACAATTTAATACTGTCAGCGCTGCGGCGCGGCATCACTATTGTAAACTCGGCGCTGCAGCGCGAGTTAGCTGTAATAACCAAGAATTTCTATGATACATTGTAAATAAGTATTACATAATCGATAATATTTTATGGATGATGACGTGATTATATGGTTAGTATGATATAATATTTAAAGAAAGTTTCACTAATAAGTTATATAAAATAGTGAACTAACTTAAGTATTTTAATAATCTAGGAAATAGATTTAGGATGTTAAACCCTAAGTAAGTACTCAATAAACTTGAATAAGACAAGTCTAATTGGGTTATGTAAGTTAATTAATATTATTGATTGATGTGAATGTGTAAATATCAAAAATAATGAATAATAGTTCATGTGATAATAGGGTTAATATTACTAAGGATGGCTAGTAGTTTAAACAAGCTCAATAATTATTTAAGCATTGGACTTGTAGATAATTTGATTGTTAAGCTAGACCATTATTAAATTTAATGGGCAAGTATGCTAGTAGCATAATTATTTAAGGGTCGAGGCCCAAGTTTATATTAATTAGTAAGTCAAACTAGTTAATTGAAAGTCCAATAGATTATTTATGGAAAGCCCAAAATATTTTTTTTATGGCCCAACTTGTAGCCCAATTGATGAGGGTACTTTAGACATTTTGTATGCTAGATTTTTCTATAAAAACAAAAACAAAGCTTGGAGATAAGAAGGCCACTTGGCCGGCCAAGTAAGGAGGAGAAAGGGGGGATGAATGTTATCAGTTCAAGCTCCCAAATTTTCAAAGATAAGTGCAAGATTGGCTAGGTGTCAACTCTAGTATGGAGCCAACATATTAGTAAAGTAATCTTGTAATAATTAAGAGATATAGAGAGAGGAGATAGGCTAGTAGAAATGTATAGATATACTATTGTATCTCTAGATATTTGTCCAACATATTAAACCATTCTCTTTCCACTTTTATTCTACTTTGTCTTATTTTCTCTTAAAGTAGCTAAGCAAAAACATAAGAGAAAAAGAGAGAGAGAGAAGTTCGGTGGGGAAGAGGAGAGAAAGAGGAAGGAAATCCACCATTGATGCACCCAAAGTTTATCTCTTACTTTGGAAGAAAAAGAAAGTGTGCCCAAAAATCAAAGTGAAAACTAATCTAGCTTATTCTTTTTATTTTGTTTGATCTTGGTTATCTAAGGTTTATGATCTTGAGGTCTAAAACCCTATATCTACATGTTTTATATGGTTTCAAGTATGGTTCTAACATATTTGAGTGTTAGAAAGTGAATCAAAAGGATATAAGAAAAACTAGTTTTGTTTTGTTAGAAAACTCTAGTTTTTTTCACATCCTTTGATCGACTACCGTTTTTGATCTACACCTTCTTTTTGTGATCCGTCAAAGAGGGATACTAGATATGTAAGTTAACTACTAAACCCAAGTGGTAGCATCCAAAAATGTTGAATACACAAGTGGTAGCAACTGTTTTAGGAAAAACAGTTTGGTCTTTTGAAAGAAAAATAAACTGTTTTTGGACAGTCAATGCAAGGGGTATTTCCGTCATTTTTCTGGCATTTAAAAATTCTGGAAAAATTTGGGAGAGTAATATGATGAGTTATCTTTCAAACCCAAGTGGAATCACCTAAAAAGGAGTTGTAGATTTCCGTATGGACTGATTTTACCAAAATAGGTAAAAGCTAGAAATCCCAAAATGGAGTCTGCCCAAAATTTTGAAAGGGCAGTTTCGGCCACTTAAAAAATGATATAAATTCCGGCCTTTTGGGACATGAAAATATATGTCATAAAGTAGTTCCTATCCAAAAATGAGCTCATTCCGACTTAAAATGACCAAGTTATGATCATTTCAATATTTAGGTTTTTCGGACAAAAATCGCTATAACTGGAGTTCTATAACTCCGATGGCCACGAAATTTAAACTGGAGGGTCACGTTAACATGTATGAGATTATGCCAAGAGATGGGAATTTCTGGAGTTGAGCATGATGGGATTAATTTCTTAAGTCACGCACTAAAAATGATTTTTGAAAAATAGTAAAAGAAATTGAAAAATTACAAAAAAAATACTTTTTGTGTATGAAATACATGTATATAAGTATGGCCAAAGGATAGAAAAAGAATAAGTTGATTTGGTATTTTCGTAAAGGAGATATGGAATCCAGCTTGCTGGATTGGAAAAAATGTTGAATCCAGTTTGGTGGATTGAAAGATTTAGAATCCAGTTTGCTGGATTGAAAGATTTAGAATCCAGTTTGCTGGATTGAAGGATTTAGAATCCAGTCTTGCTGGATTGGAAGTTTGTTGAATCCAGTTTGCTGGATTAGCCAATCCAGGTGGCTGGATTGCATGTTTGTATAATCTAGACTATGATGTTAGTATTCATCTTACTAGATTATAAAGAAGAGCTAATAAAAGGAAAGATTAAGTGTTAAATCATAAGAAATATGATAAAGTAAATAATATATTATCAAAGAATGATAATAATAAGAATGTTTTCAGGTAATTGATTATGTGGATAAGTAATTTGCTGATAGAGTAATTGTATTCCGATATAAAGTATGATATGCTGATTGTAAGATCAATCTTAACAATGATAGGTCGTTGCAATAAAGAGATTAAATTAAATTGTGTAGCAGTAGATTGCAGTCAAGGCAAGTTCTCTAACTCAAACTTGAGTTATTCTCTTCAAAGCATGTTAGTGAATAATTATTGTTTATTATTCACATCCATATTAATTATTGATGCTCGCACTTAGTGCAATTAAATTCTTGTTCTATTATTATTGAACTGTGAATTGGTTAAAGTTCTTTTATTCATGAACTATTTAAGATATGGATCTATGCTCATTGTATCAGCTAGATCAAGTATGTTTAAATTTGTTTAATCAAATATGTTGTTAAAAGCTGTTCTTCACCAATTGATTTGGTAAGGACTCAAGACTAAGAAAAAGAACAATTTGATTAGAGCATTATTGAAAAACAATTATTGCTAGTAAATTAAGTGTTTATGCATAATACACCGAGTATGAAAGGCTGATCCCCTTGATTACCAAAACTTATTAAAAGGACCAGTTTAAATACTGACAACCTTAGCATATGTTCATGGTCATTATGACCACTCAGTATCTGTTATTCTAATATTCAGTTATCAAGACTTAATTCATGTTCTTTCGCAATTAATTTTTATTGTTGAACATTGAACGATAAATTTCTTGCTAATCATGATATATCTTCTTTGTACTTAAACTTGTTAAGCAAATTAGTTGCTTACCCTTGCTATATCATGACATTTATTTCAGCTAAGCCAGAGAGTTCAAGTAAGAAGGATAAGGGCAAGGGAAAGGTCCAAGAATAGTTATTATAAATGTTTAAGTATCATGAAATACTATGTTTGATGTTTATGTAAACCTTTTGTGTTACTTTATGTAACTTAAGTAAGGTATGTTTATGTTAAGGTAATAGACCTCGGGGTATTGTATAAGACTTTTTTATAATGAACAACGTATGTTTATTATTCTCCAATAGTATATAGAATGCTTATGTTGATGATGGATAGTGAGCACCAAACCCGAGGTTGAGAACTCGGATTTGGGGGCGTCATAGATTGGTATCAGAGCTGTAGGTTATTAACTTTAGGATGCGAACCTTAGGTTATAACCTTAGAAGAAAACGCGTATAGAGTATGCTAAGAGGTGGATTGTAGAGATTCATCTAGTATAGCGTGTACATAATAAAATATTGTTTCATTTTATCAATGAATATATTTTATTATGATACTGATGTTGTGTTTGTTTGGTTATAGGATGCCTGAGGAAGGACAAGGTAGCCATACAGTCGAGCAAGAGCCGTTAGATCCGGTAGAGGATCATGCTATTAGTGACGAGCGTGATGAGGATGTGATGGAGGTTTTGTTTGAAAATAACATGGCGCCGGAGAATAGAGTGATAGAGTTAGAGCAGGAGAATTCCACTCATCAGTTTACTGAAACTCAATACAAGGAACTGGCATATCAAGCTCAGAACGAGCTTGCTGAGATGAAGATACAGTTGCAGGAGCAGACGACCTTGGCTACTCATATGGTTGCCAAGAATGCTGAGCTGAGAGAGATATTAGAACAAGAGCATAATAAGTTTGCGATATTGAGTATTGAGCATCAGGCATTGCACCTGAGGTTTGACTTAGAAACCGCTGACAGGGTCCGAGTTGAGGATGCTTGGGTCCGAGCAGCGAGAAGAGTGGATCAGTTAGAGGTTGAGACGGAGGCTGGACGGGTTAGGATGGAGTCCTTGGGACGGGCTTTAGATGCAGCATATACTGGTCCCCAAGTAGGAGTGAGGAGAACCTTTGAGATAGGCGAGTCGAGTCGAGCTGTTAGACGTCGACTTATGGATGGACTCTTTCCACCAGAGCAGGAGCATTCAGGCGCACCCTCTCCAGACGCGCAGTGATAGTTTAATAGCTTTCTATTATTTATAGATGCAGTAGTACCCCTTTTGATTATTAGGGTTGTATGTTTGATGTAAACCTCAGTAGGTGTGAGGTAGTATGTAAATATGTTGTATCCCCATCTTAGGTGTGTAAGGGAGTATGTCTTTTGGTAGATCCCATCTTTTGATGTTTAAAAACGGGATAGTTAACGTTTATAAAAATATGCCAAGTATGTAAATGTATGACTCTAAAATTTGGTATATGAATATAAATGCATTATTATAATTACATGTTGGATCAAATAGAAAAGTATTAAGAATTAAAATGAGAAGTTGACTGTTTGGAAAAAAAATCAGTAAATCGAATATGTTAATTCAGCAAGTTGAATGTGTTATTCAGCAAGCTGGATATGTTAATTCAGCAAGCTGAATATGTAATTCAGTAAGCTGAATATGTGAATTTAGTAAGATGAATACGTTAATTCAGCAAGCTGAATTAGTCAATTTAGCAGGTTGAATTCGATAATACAACATTATGATAATATGATTGTTAGAGTTTAAATTACATGTTATATTTTAAACACTTAGAAAATATATCATATAATTAAACTCGATGTAATAAATTAATGTTTTGTTAATCAGATAATGCCGCCAAGACGTCAAAATCGTAACCAGTGGGAGGAACGTTCTGTGAATAATGAAAGGAATCAAGATGACCCAATGCAGAACTTCGCTGATATGATAGCTCAAGCTATGCGAACTCGTACACCTGCAGCAAGGGGGCAAGCTAATAATAGATTGGCAAATTTTAAAGATTTTAAAGCTGTAGGACCACCAGAATTCAGCGGAACTACGGACCCTATAGCGGCTCAAACATGGGTGAAAGAGATGGAAAAGGCCTTTATCATTGCAAGGGTAGCCGAAGAGCAAAAGACGGCTTTTGCTACCTACTTGATGAAAGGTGAGGCTAATTACTGGTGGGAGATGAACCAAGCTAGATCCGGAACAGAGGTAGTGACATGGACCAGGTTTAAGGAGTTATTCTAAGAAAGTTATTTCTCGGAGGCCATGCAAGCCAGAATGGAAGTGTAGTTTCTTGAATTAAAGCAAGAAAATATGTCTGTTGCCGAATATGCAGCAAAATTTAATGAGCTAGCCAGATTTGCACCTCATCAGGTGGATACAGAACTACGAAAGGCACGTAGGCTTGAAAATGGGCTGAAGCCATGGATTCACAGCAAAGTTGCAGTGTTGCAAATTGCTACATTCTCAACACTGTTAGAAAAAGCCATCATTGCAAAAGTAGTGAGGCAGTTTCTAGATTCAACCGAGAGAAGAATAAGAAGAAAATTGAAGGTGGTCATCAGGGTGCGAGTAGTGGTGGCAGCAACAGCAAGAAGCGTAAGTGGAACAACAGTGGCAATGAATCAGGAACGCAACAAGGAAATACTCAGCAGAAGAAGGCAGCGTGTTCAAAGTGTGGAAAGAATCACTCTGGAGAGTGTATGAAAGGGAAAAACGTCTGTTATAATTGTGGTCAAGAAGGACATATTTCACCAAATTGTCCTAAGCCGAAGAAAGGTGGTTGTTTTTCTTGTGGAGGAACGGGGCACCGATTCAAGGATTATCCACTGAAGAAGAATACAGATGGAGGAAGTGGAAACAAGAGCAGTTCAACAAAGTTAACTATTGGAGGGCCAACACAGCAGAGCAAGCCGACAGCCCGAACGTTCAACATGACTGTGCAAGATGCAGTTGCATCAAAGGAGGTGGTGTCAGATATTATTCTGATCAATAATATAAATGCTTACGTATTATTTGATTCGGGAGTTACCTGTTCATTTGTTTCTGATGAATTTGCTAGAAGATTAAACTTACCATTTGAAAAGTTAAAGAACCCAATGAATATAGAAGTTGCAAATAAAGAAGTGATCCCTATAGAGTTTATCCATAACAATTGTGGTGTAGAAATAAGGGGACATAAGTTAAGCGTGAATTTGATTCTGATACGCTTAAGAGAATTTGATGTTATCTTAGGGATGGATTGGTTGTTTAACCATGAGGTAGTTATAGATTGCCAGAAAAAGAGTATACAGCTTAAGACCCCAGATAAGTCTAAGGTTGTATTTTATGGTAGCAAGTCGCCAAGGCAAACAAGTTGTCTGACGATGATGCAGGCCAGAAGAATGTTACGAAAAGGTTGTGAAGGTTATTTGGCTCATGTAGTGGATACACGGGTTGTGAATTCGGGCATGGGGCAAATACCTATAGTTAATGAGTTTGGGGATGTCTTTCCAGAAGAACTTTCGGGACTTTCTCCAGACAGGAAAATAGAGTTTGTGATTGATTTAGTACCGGGGACAGCGCCGATATCGAAAGCGCCGTATCGAATGGCTCCGGCAGAAATGAAAGAGTTGATGATCCAGCTACAAGAATTATTGGATAAGAAGTACATCCAACCTAGTGTATCTCCGTGGGGAGCACTGGTGTTGTTTGTAAAGAAGAAGGATGGTTCGATGAGGTTGTGTATGGATTATAGAGAATTGAATAAGGTGACAATCAAGAACAAATATCTGTTACCAAGAATAGACGATCTGTTTGATCAACTTAAGGGAGCGAGATGTTTTTCGAAGATTGACCTAAGAACAGAAGATGTACCAAAGACAGCATTTAGAACTCGTTACGGTCATTATGAGTTCCTAGTGATGTTGTTTGGATTGACAAACGCACCAGCTGCTTTTATGGACTTGATGAACAGAATATTTAAACCGTATTTGGATAAATTTGTGGTGGTGTTCATTGATGACATTTTGGTGTATTCAAAGACTGAAGAGGAGCATGCCGAACATCTACGAATTGTGTTGGAAACCTTAAGGAAAGAGAAGTTATATGCTAAATTTTCAAAGTGTGAGTTCTGGTTGAAGAGAGTTCAATTTCTGGGGCATGTCATCGATAACGAGGGAATTTCTGTTGATTTAGCAAAAGTAGAAGTGGTGAAAAATTGGGGACAACCGAAAACACCGACAAAGATTAGAAGTTTCTTGGGATTGGCAGGATATTACCGAAGGTTTATTCAGGATTTCTCGAAGAGAACGACGCCATTAACTAATCTGACAAGGAAGACTGTTAAGTATGTATGGACGAAAAAGTGTGAACAAAGTTTTCAGGAATTAAAGAAGCGACTAAGTGAAGCACCTGTGTTATCATTACCAGATAGTACGGGAGGTTTTATAGTATATAGTGATGCATCACACAAAGGACTAGGTTGTGTATTAATGCAGAATGGTAAAGTCATTGCGTACGCGTCACGACAGTTAAAAGACTATGAGAAGGGATACCCTACCCATGACCTTGAGTTGGCTGTGGTAGTATTTGCCCTTAAGATTTGGAGACATTATCTCTACGGAGAAAAGTGTGAGATATACACAGATCACAAGAGTCTGAAGTACATCTTTACACAAAAGGAGTTAAACATGAGGCAGAGGAGATGGTTAGAGTTGATTAAGGACTATGATTGTGATATTCTATATCATCCGGGAAAGGCTAATGTGGTGGCAGATGCTTTAAGCAGAAAGAGCCAAGAAAAATTGTTTGTATTAACAGACCAGGAAAAGTTAGTAAGAGAAATGGAGAAAATGGAGTTGGAGGTGAAAAATCCGAAGGATTCGGATAAAGTAATAGAAATGGAAGCAAGTCCAACTTTATTAGACAAGGTGAAAGAATCACAAGGGAATGATGAAGAATGCGGTAACATAAAGAAGCGATTGGCTGAAGGTGAAGAGCTGAAGTATAAGATCGACGGCACTGGATTGATGAGATTTGAAGGAAGAATTTGGGTACTTGCAGCACCAGAGTTACGAGAAGAGATTCTTCAAGCAGCGCACAATACGAGATACTCAATACACCCAGGAAGCACGAAGATGTATCAAGATTTGCGTCAACATTATTGGTGGCCAAACATGAAAAAAGAGGTTGCTGAATGCGTCAGCCGCTGTTTAACTTGTCAAAAGGTCAAAGCAGAGCATCAGCGACCAAGTGGACTATTACAGCCGTTGGAAATTCCTGAATGGAAATGGGAGCACGTCATGATGGATTTTGTGGTAGGACTTCCAGCGACACCGAAGGGTTATGACGCTATATGGGTGATTGTCGACCATCTTACAAAGTCGGCACACTTTTTGCCGATCAAGATTAGGTATAATTTGGATCAACTAGCAAAATTATATATCAAGGAAATTATTTCGAGACATGGAGTGCCAGTATCAATCGTATTTGATAGAGATCCGCGCTTCACGTCAAACTTTTGGAGGAGTCTTCAAGAAAGAATGGGGACATAATTAAGGTTGAGTACTGCGTATCATCCACAGACTGATGGGCAAAGTGAGAGAACGATTCAAACATTAGAAGACATGCTTAGAGCCTGTGTGATGGATTTCAAGGGAAGTTGGGAGGATCATCTTCCATTGGTGGAGTTTGCGTATAACAATAGTTATCATGCAAGCATTGGTATGCCACCGTATGAAGCCCTGTATGGGAGAAAGTGCAGAACGCCCTTATGTTGGGACGAGGTAGGTGAAAGAAGATTGTTGGGGCCAGAATTGGTTCAGCAGACTATGGAGGTCATTAAAGTGATAAAAGCTCGATTGGTAGTAGCTCAAGATCGACAAAAGAAGTACGCAGATATTCATCGCAAGAAAATAGATTTCGAAGTGGGAAGCTACACATTTATGAAGGTATCTCCTTGGAAGGGGAAGATAAGATTTGGGAAGAAAGGTAAATTGAGTCCAAGGTTTATTAGACCGTTCGAAATACTGAAAAAGATAAGGGAAGTAGCGTATGAGGTAGCTCTACCTCCTGAACTGGAACATATTCACAATGTGTTTCATGTGTCAGTGTTGTGTCCGTACAAGCCGGATTACAAGCATGTGATATCATACGAGCCGATTCAAGTCGAGAAAGACTTATCGTACGAGGAGATTCCTATAGAAATTTTGGATAGGAAAGAGCAGAAATTGAGAAATAAGGTTATACATTCTGTCAAAGTGCTCTGGAGGAACCACAATGCTGAGGAAGCTACATGGGAACTCGAGGAAAAGATGAGGAAAGAGTTTCCAAATCTTTTTGAATAACCTTAATGAAATTCCGGGGACGGAATTCTTATAAGGAGGGGAGAATGTAATAACCAAGAATTTCTGTGATACATTGTAAATAAGTATTACATAATCGATAATATTTTATGGATGATGATGTGATTATGTGGTTAGTATGATATAATATTTAAAGAAAGTCTCACTAATAAGTTATATAAAATAGTGAACTAACTTAAGTATTTTAATAATCTGGGAAATAGATTTAGGATGTTAAACCCTAAGTAAGTACTCAATAAATTTGAATAAGACAAGTCTAATTGGGTTATGTAAGTTAATTAACATTATTGATTGATGTGAAAGTGTAAATATCAATAATAATGAGTAATAGTTCATGTGATAATAGGGTTAATATTACTAAGGATGGCTAGTAGTTTAAACAAGCTCAATAATTATTTAAGCATTGGACTTGTAGATAATTTGATTGTTAAGCTAGACCATTATTAAATTTAATGGGCAAGTATGCTAGTAGCATAATTATTTAAGGGTCGAGGCCCAAGTTTATATTAATTAATAAGTCAAACTAGTTAATTGAAAGTCCAATAGATTATTTATGGAAAGCCCAAAATATTTTTTTTATGGCCCAACTTGTAGCCCAATTGATGAGGGTACTTTAGACATTTTGTATGCTAGATTTTTCTATAAAAACAAAAGCAAAGCTTGGAGATAAGAAGGCCACTTGGCCGGCCAAGTAAGGAGGAGAAAGGGGGGATGAATGTTATCAGTTCAAGCTCCCAAATTTTCAAAGATAAGTGCAAGATTGGCTAGGTGTCAACTCTAGTATGGAGCCAACATATTAGTAAAGTAATCTTGTAATAATTAAGAGATATAGAGAGAGGAGATAGGCTAGTAGAAATGTATAGATATACTATTGTATCTCTAGATATTTGTCCAACATATTAAACCATTCTCTTTCCACTTTTATTCTACTTTGTCTTATTTTCTCTTAAAGTAGCTAAGCAAAAACATAAGAGAAAAAGAGAGAGAGAGAGAAGTTCGGTGGGGAAGAGGAGAGAAAGAGGAAGGAAATCCACCATTGATGCACCCAAAGTTTATCTCTTACTTTGGAAGAAAAAGAAAGTGTGCCCAAAAATCAAAGTGAAAACTAATCTAGCTTATTCTTTTTATTTTGTTTGATCTTGGTTATCTAAGGTTTATGATCTTGAGGTCTAAAACCATATATCTACATGTTTTATATGGTTTCAAGTATGGTTCTAACATATTTGAGTGTTAGAAAGTGAATCAAAAGGATATAAGAAAAACTAGTTTTGTTTTGTTAGAAAACTCTAGTTTTTTTTCACATCCTTTGATCGACTACCGTTTTTGATCTACACCTTCTTTTTGTGATTCGTCAAAGAGGGATACTAGATATGTAAGTTAACTACTAAACCCAAGTGATAGCATCCAAAAATGTTGAATACACAAGTGGTAGCAACTGTTTTAGGAAAAACAGTTTGGTCTTTTGAAAGAAAAATAAACTGTTTTTGGACAGTCAATGCAAGGGGTATTTCCGTCATTTTTCTGGCATTTAAAAATTCTGGAAAAATTTGGGAGAGTAATATGATGAGTTATCTTTCAAACCCAAGTGGAATCACCTAAAAAGGAGTTGTAGATTTCCGTATGGACTGATTTTACCAAAATAGGTAAAAGCTAGAAATCCCAAAACGGAGTCTGCCCAAAATTTTGAAAGGGCAGTTTCGGCCACTTAAAAAATGATATAAATTCCGGCCTTTTGGGACATGAAAATATATGTCATAAAGTAGTTCCTATCCAAAAATGAGCTCATTCCGACTTAAAATGACCAAGTTATGATCATTTCAATATTTAGGTTTTTCGGACAAAAATCGCTATAACTGGAGTTCTATAACTCCGATGGCCACGAAATTTAAACTGGAGGGTCACGTTAACATGTATGAGATTATGCCAAGAGATGGAAATTTCTGGAGTTGAGCATGATGGGGTTAATTTCTTAAGTCACGCACTAAAAATGATTTTTGAAAAATAGTAAAAGAAATTGAAAAATTACAAAAAAATACTTTTTGTGTATGAAATACATGTATATAAGTATGGCCAAAGGATAGAAAAAGAATAAGTTGATTTGGTATTTTCGTAAAGGAGATATGGAATCCAGCTTGCTGGATTGGAAAAAATGTTGAATCCAGTTTGGTGGATTGAAAGATTTAGAATCCAGTTTGCTGGATTGAAAGATTTAGAATCCAGTTTGCTGGATTGAAGGATTTAGAATCCAGTCTTGCTGGATTGGAAGTTTGTTGAATCCAGTTTGCTGGATTAGCCAATCCAGGTGGCTGGATTGCATGTTTGTATAATCTAGACTATGATGTTAGTATTCATCTTACTAGATTATAAAGAAGAGCTAATAAAAGGAAAGATTAAGTGTTAAATCATAAGAAATATGATAAAGTAAATAATATATTATCAAAGAATGATAATAATAAGAATATTTTCAGGTAATTGATTATGTGGATAAGTAATTTGCTGATAGAGTAATTGTATTCCGATATAAAGTATGATATGCTGATTGTAAGATCAATCTTAACAATGATAGGTCGTTGCAATAAAGAGATTAAATTAAATTGTGTAGCAGTAGATTGCAGTCAAGGCAAGTTCTCTAACTCAAACTTGAGTTATTCTCTTCAAAGCATGTTAGTGAATAATTATTGTTTATTATTCACATCCATATTAATTATTGATGCTCGCACTTAGTGCAATTAAATTCTTGTTCTATTATTATTGAACTGTGAATTGGTTAAAGTTCTTTTATTCATGAACTATTTAAGATATGGATCTATGCTCATTGTATCAGCTAGATCAAGTATGTTTAAATTTGTTTAATCAAATATGTTGTTAAAAGCTGTTCTTCACCAATTGATTTGGTAAGGACTCAAGACTAAGAAAAAGAACAATTTGATTAAGCATTATTGAAAAACAATTATTGCTAGTAAATTAAGTGTTTATGCATAATACACCGAGTATGAAAGGCTGATCCCCTTGATTACCAAAACTTATTAAAAGGACCAGTTTAAATACTGACAACCTTAGCATATGTTCATGGTCATTATGACCACTCAGTATCTGTTATTCGAATATTCAGTTATCAAGACTTAATTCATGTTCTTTCGCAATTAATTTTATTGTTGAACATTGAACGATAAATTTCTTGCTAATCATGATATATCTTCTTTGTACTTAAACTTGTTAAGCAAATTAGTTGCTTACCCTTGCTATATCATGACATTTATTTCAGCTAAGCCAGAGAGTTCAAGTAAGAAGGACAAGGGCAAGGGAAAGGTCCAAGAATAGTTATTATAAATGTTTAAGTATCATGAAATACTATGTTTGATGTTTATGTAAACCTTTTGTGTTACTTTATGTAACTTAAGTAAGATATATTTATGTTAAGGTAATAGACCTTGGGGTATTGTATAAGACTTTATTATAATGAACAACGTATGTTTATTATTCCGCAATAGTATATAGAATGCTTATGTTGATGATGGATAGTGAGCACCAAACCCGGGGTTGAGAACTCGAATTTGGGGGCGTCACATTAACAGGGGACTCGGCCAGATCTGGCGCTGTGGCGCGGATAATTTATGCTAGATTGGCGTTGTGGCGCCACTCATGTGCACCAGTTGGCCAAAACAGTTTTAGTTTTCTAACAAAACTCCCGGCTTCCTAATTTGTTCGTTTTACATCCGAATTGACCCATTCGAAAGCCTGTAACTCACAAATTACATCCTTTACGTGTTCATATAATAATTTCACATTTTTGAATCTATTAACTCAGAATTCACCTTTTGATTCATTTTGAGCGTTCGTTTATCATTTTAAACCGTTCAATACTCGTTTTCTTCGTTATAAATCGGAATTCGATGATTCTTGCTCCCACGACTCTTAATTACCTTATATCACGTGTTGACATTGGAAACCAACGTTTTCAAGTCACACGGCAACTTTTGACCCTTAATCTGGAATTTCTACGTTTTTGACGTTTAACGTCTACTTTTGCAAAATTCGCCATAACTTCGTTACTCGTGTGCTATAAGCTAAATCAAATGGAACACTCCATTGATTCATTATCTACATCCTAACCAATCAAGATGCACATACCTTATCTATGATAGTTTTCAATTTGTCCATCAACAACCATATTAACATTTAATGATTTCTACGGCTTAAACTTACGTAAACATTTACGATTTCTATTCGATCATGACTTATCAATGTTTTCATTATTAATAGTCATCCTTATTTCTCCTCACTAATTATGCTCCACCAATCTACGATTCTCTATGAGAAAGAAATCGAAAAAGATGAAGATTAATGATTACGAACTATTACCTTTTTCGTTCTTCGCGTTCTTGCTAAACTTTTTATGTTTTGCTTCAAAGTAGGTTGATCACTTGTTTCTAGCTCTTTCTCTCTCTCAATATATGTTGGCTAATCTTTGTAAACTATCAAATGAGCTAGCCAAGCTTCTATTTATAGGAATCTCAAATGGAGGGCATAAGGGTCAATAATCCACCCACCTCCTTAATCACCTCCTTACTATTCCTTACTTAGTTCTTAAGTTAACTTGGCCACCACACTCTTTGCTTGGCCATTAAACTTACTTGATCACCACCCTTACTTAGCCATTAAGCTTAATTGCTAATCACCTAGCTTATCTCTTGCTTGCTCATCACATTTACTTAGCCACCAGGCATAATCACTTTACTTAGCTTCCAAGCATAAGCACTTGGTCATTAATTAACTTATCCTTTGCTTAGCCACCAAGTACTTTAATTTCTCATCACACATATTACTTGGTCATCACACCAAATCCTTGGTCACCAAGATTAACCATATAATCAAGGGTTGCTCCATGGGTCACCCTAATCTATTGGATTCTTGCTTGGGCTTTTAGCTTAATTAACTTATCTCATACTTTGGGCTTTCATTTAACAAACACATGGGCTTGTTCCCTAAATCACTTTGGACCTTAACCTTTTCTACCATTAGGCTTAACCATTCCTATACTTGGCTTGTATAATTCTTAACACATCCTACAAATCCAATCCATTTGCTTAAAGCCTTATAACGTATAATTTACGTATTAATATCGTATTCTAATTCGTATACTAATTCATACTATACTATATACCATGTTTCATACATACTCGTATAATACTTCGTATCATACTCATATTCATTACGTCATACAATACCTTCGTATTATACGATCATTACTTTAATTCATTATACGCATTTCATTTCCTTCTCGGAAATCAATTTCCCTAACCGTTAGGTTTTAAGTCCGTAGGCGAAAAATTGCATTTGCCATAACTAAAATATTATTGGATATTCCATCTCACCTTCGATATTCTATCGTTACGTATTTTTCAGAAGTTCAAAAATAATTCTCGAGCAAAATACGTGAATAGTGTTTTTCAAAAAATTTCTCAAAAAGTTTTTAGTTTAGTCTTGGAAATTCAAACACTTTAATTCTATCACGTAGCCAAAATACTACGACGTTTTGACATATCTAGGTCATATAACGTCCTTAAATTAGTTTGCTCCCATAAATAATCAATTAAATTTATTTAACTCACATAATCAAATAAAAATTTAATTCTCCCAAAATCCAATTTTCTCGGGCATTATAGGACCAAATGGTAATGAAGGTGATCAGCCTTTCATACCTGATGAACACATGCAATAGGCACAAAGTGCGATTCAACAATTCATAGACGTGATGTAATCAACAATGATTAATCACAAGTTAAAAGGACAGTTCAAGAAAACTTTCACAATAAGTGAGTATAAGAAACTTGCCTGATCAGTTGATTACCATTATGAAACATAACTTAGCTTTATCCGAAGACCTAATATTAATAATATCGATTTCCAAAGTTAGAATAATATCATCACAGTATTTAAAATAATCTAAACACATTATCACATAATCCTATCCGTCTATAACACACATAGGACCTATCCTCAAGTCAAACTTTTATAGTCTAAGTCGAGTTCGGCAAATATCTAACATCCCGACGGTCTAGTCGGACAAAATTACGGGTTTAAGTTCAATTAAACTTTGTCTAAACACTTAACCATTATCTAAGATAATTTATTAGCAGTCAAAATATTTTTCATAAGCTCATAATAATTTTCACATAATTATTATCATTTAAAATGATTTTTCAATCATTAATAACGTATTTAAATGAATTAAATATCACTTAATTCCTTTATCATTAATATTTATTTAATATCAAACATTAATAAAATACATGTCATAATATTATAATATATTTATAATATATCAAAGTATTTTTAATACCTTAAAATCATATTTATATGATCTTTAAACACTTAAATCCATTATCCGATAATTATTTTTAATATTAAAATATTAATGTTTTCATGACAAAATATCAAAAGTTATATTTTATAACTTAAAATATTTTTATAACACTTAAATCATTTTTATATGATTTTTAAATCATTAATTCTATTTTTTCATAATTTATTTAATATATTTATTAAATAAATTAATTATCATTAATATTAATTAATTAATAAAATTTCTCACAAAATATTAAAAGTCATTAAAAATAACTTCAAATATTTTCTTATACCATAATATGATTTTTCATGAATTAAAATTATTTTTAAATAATTTTTTAATATTATAATTAAATATCATTTATATTCCAAAAATATTAAATATTTATGAAATATACTCAAAATAATTAAAAACTAATTTTTGAACTTTAAAATAATTTTTAGGAATTTATTTTGTATTTTTAATAATTAAAAATCATTTTTATCTGTTTATTAATTAAAATAATTATTTTTCTAATTAAACTGTCGCTAAAGGGTGCCTATTGCAACAGGAGTGTCGCTATAGGTGTTCTTCGTGTTCTTGAGGAAAACTCAGAACTTCATATCAGACTTCGAGAGGCTTGGTTTGACCACTTAAAATTTCCAATCAAAAGTTTTTCTAGGGCATGTTAAACGTTGATCATGTAGTGTTTATGTAACACTACACGAAACAGTCATCAACTATGTCATACAATCACATAACTGCATGATACAAGCCCCTAAAGTCGCTGTCAGAGGCCTGCTGCGTTTTCTGGGTTACCCAGAAACCTAGACAGCTTTGAGTGCACACTTTGTGGCTCACAAATCTTAGGGTTCGGGTCTTTAAATCAATGTTCTTAAGGTTCAAACATAAAGTACTTATGTCATAGAGCATATATATAACTACAGCTCAGTCCAAATCTAACACATTAACCAGATTTAGTTCGGTCAACCGTTGTCAGAAAGTTCCTGCTAACAGTTTCTGGAATTTCCAGACACTTTATCTGTGACTGACTAGGCTAGTTTGACCATCCATTCTGTTCGATCTGTTTGTTGTTTAAGAGATATAAGGCCATGGGTCTAGAGTACATCTTACAGGTTACAATCTGGTTACCAACACATCAACAAAAAACATCATTACTGACAGATGTTGGCTTCATAAAACGTTGTCAGACGCTGATATTTGATTTCTGCGTTACCTAGAAATCATTTGGTCATGCCCGGTCAACGGGTTTTGACCAAGAATAACATGCAATCTAGCCATGTAATGGCTGTGATTTGACTTCCAAATCAAAGACAATATGACAGGCTACCGATTAAAACTATAAAACAACAAAAATCATAATCACAACAAAATCTAGAGCGACTGACATATGCTTGTCAGACCAAACTTTTCCAGATTCCCAGATTTCTAAAAAGGCGATTTTCGTGCATCTAAGTGTTATGGATCTATGTTATAGCAATCCAGATCACTAAATGACACCCTATAACACAACTTTAAACAACAAATCATAACACATTAACACAAATCTATAAAGATTTTGAAATTTTGGGTTTATACCTTATGAATGCCCAATTTTTTAATCTGATCCTTGATGTTTGATCTTGGCAGGCTAACACATGATCTTGGCTTAACTTATCACTCACTATTACTCTAAATTTTCGGATGGGAGAGAGAGAGAAGACTTGGCTAGGTTGAAAAATAAAGTGTAACTTTTTTAGACTTGTATACCTTAATTCCATGATGCAATGTATTTAATCTAGCAAATTGGCTGATATTTGTGGGATATAGGCACATGGCTAGCTAGGGTTGGTCACCAACTACTTACTAGGGCAAGATCTACACTCCATCTCATTAAAATATTCAAAAGGGTAATTTGGACATTTGTCTTGTAAAGTTAATGGCATAAAGGTAACTTATCACAACCCTTAGGTTTTAACCCTTAGGGTTTGACCATAAGGTTATACAAATTTATTTTCTAGGCTTTTCTAATTAAGTTTTAAAAATAGAAAATTAAGATTTCTAAATTATAATTAGGATTCTCTAATTATATTCAAGCTTGCTACTTAAGATTAATATTTCCTTAATTAAAATTGCTAATTTAGCAATTAAGTTCCATAATTGTACATTAAGGTTTCCAGCTGATCAATTAGGATTTTCTAATAATCAATTAGGGATATCCCTAATTAAATATAAAATCAATAACATAAAAACCTTATACTATCGTCAAGCTTCCAAATTAGGGTTTTAATATTCTGAATTAGGGTTTTGGATTCCCAAAACTGAAACTAGGGTTTCCAAAACCGGTGCTAGGTTTTCTTATCAGTCAATATGGTTTTCTAATTGAACGTCGAGGTTCTTAATATAATATTAGAGTTTGTCACTGATATAATTTATCTGATCAACCCTTGACCCTTAACCACATACTGTACACATATATGACCATACACACAGAACATATACACTTATACTTTTAACACTGTAAACCTTAACCAAAAGTTTTTAAATTCACAAAATTCCTTTCCAAAAATGTCAAATCCATACACCTATTTTCTGTCTAGGTTTAATATTTAACCTTAATTCAATCTTTTAAGAATTTATCAAATTGTCTAAATTCTAGGGTTATCACAGTATCAGTCCCAAAACAAAGCTCCACTATCACTCCTAACAGATCAGAAGCTCAGATTCTAGATTTGTTCAAAAGAAAGGTATAACCCTAGTTTAGGATCTGATCTTTAATGCCATGTTGGATTTGGTGTTTAAGTGTTTTAACATGTTGAATTTAGTGTTATTATGTGACATCCCCAAAATAGGTCCATTCCATCCAACCTATTCTGAGTCGCCAAATACATGGTATAGAAAACAACTACAACTTTATTACAACAATTGTCGTGCAAAATACAACAACACATAAGCTGTGAGTTTGGATACAAATATATACCAACTATGATATTGGACACCATCATGTGTCAGCGCCTCACAAAGGTACCTTACATAAAGGTACAGTCAAAAACTATTTTAGAAACTAGAATCTTTGGAAAGTGCTCAAGGAAACCTTCGTACATGGGAGGCCATGCGTCTAGGTTATGATAGATATCATATGGCCACAGAATTATCCTTGGTTGACCCAATAGACCTCAAAGAAAAACGAGAATTTACTATCATATTCTTCCTAATGGTGAGTCTTCTCTTGACTTATCATTATCTCAACTGTTTCTAATTGAGAATTATACTTCAAACAAATACCAAGATTATATAGGTAGTACTCGTATATATACTCAGCAAGTGGATGAGCACATCCCTGTCTTATGATGACATGAGGTTGTATGTCGTTATTAGACATCTTGTATGATAGTGGCAAAACACCCTTCCAACGTTGGGTTCGCTTCACCCTAGATGATTCACCAAATATAACTCCTAAATGACGACCACCGTTCTATTCTCCTGTTACCCCCGCTCGACCCAACTACATGCTTATTACCTGAAAGGAATTATGAACAGAAGGGTGAGCACAACTAGCCCAGTAAAGAATATCATGACTAAAGATAAATAAATTATCAATAGTCTTCAACAGAATTAAATCAGAGATTTAGAACATATGGTAGATGATAAAAATTTCAACCATAGTTGCAGCGGAACGAGCAATCCATTAAAAGAGTCAAATAGACTATACAGTCTATTATCTTCTCCATGTTAAAAATTCACCAAAAATATTTTATCCCTGTAACATCACTCAACAGTTCCTGTCCACATTCATGTGAATAACTCATAATCATATTTATAGTTCTAAATTCCTCTTCTCATCCAGGACAAAGATAATTTTCATCACTTGTCTTTACCTGAAACATCAAAGATCATGGTTATACCAAATCACAATTCCTGTTCATAATCATACTAATAATTTCATCTTTGTACTACGGGCCAAAGATATTCGTCAACAGTTCATCTTTGAACTACTGGCCAAAGATATTCAACAACAGTTCATCTTTGCACTACAGGCCAAAGATATTCAACAACATATCATCTTTGCACTACAAGCCAAAGATATTCATCTACAATTCATCTTTGCACTACAGGCCAAAGATATTCATCAACAGTTCATATTTGCACTACAGGCCAAATATATTCATATCTCAAAGAAATATATAATCATTTCAGAATTTATATAAACAATAATTATAACCATGTTGATCATTTCACCTTTGCACTTAAGCTAAAGATATTCACTTATAAATTCAATGGTCATGATCATACCAGTCAACAATTCAACTTTGCACTACTGGCCAAAGGGAACCCATAGTAATGATCATACCAAAAATCTACCCATCTTTACACTCAAGTCAAAGAGAAATATCATCATTAGGGTTATAAAAATATTCTATATGATAATGAAATCAATATAATCAACAATTGCATTTATTTCTGAGAGCAATAATCATAAATCAACGATAATTTGGTTAGAAAAAGAAACTAATTTTGTCGTGAATAGTAACTCGTGAATAGTAACTCATGAATAGTAACTCGTGAATAGTAACTCATGAATAGTAACTCGACACAAAAAGGTAAAAATTCCACAATAAAATACATACCAATATTTTGGTATAATGATATTGAAAGAATAATATTTCTTAAGCTTATAAACAATTTATTTTAATTGTTTACACATTACTAAATAATACATTTAATCATCCTAAAATGCCAAACTCATAAGATTTCATCACCAATAACCAAAATCCTCATCAAAAATCTGCATATACCTCATATAGGTTTCTCAAGCCATAAAATCCTATTTTCCAATTTTCTTACTTCACATAACATATTTAATTCATTTTCTCATAACTAATCTATTTTCATGAAAAATACCAAATCAGTTCTAAAAATATTTCTTTTCTGGGATTTAGCATAATATAGTCCCATAGTGAATATATATTTTTTTCAGAATTTTTAAAAGTCATTTACTATTTTTCATATGGCCAAAATAGCCGAATATTTAGACATTTATCAAAAATTATACTTTTGTCCAAAAATTCTAAAATTTACAGAGTATACTTCTATCATATACATGTACTCCCAATAAAAATTTTATCAATTTTGGAGTTAACCACAAGTAATTATAAGCGGTTACTTTTAAAATAGCCTTTTCTCATAAAATTCATAACTCTTAATTTATACATCCAAAAATCACTATTTTTGGACACAATCAATAAAACTCATCAAAATATCATTTTAAATTTTTTCAAAATTTTTGAAGTTCAGAAAAATTACGAAACTGAAAATCATAACAACCCTTAAAATCTCTTACTATCCCTTACCTCAAAAGTGCAGTATTTCTGACTGGAATGCAAAGCCGAAGGAAACTTGCACTGAATAGCAACTCTCAAAGTATCTAAGTACTCACAAAATATACTTCATAATATTGAGAGAGAAAGAGAGAAAACTTATGTTTCTGGTGTGATTTTCAATTCTAACTTAGCCCTCTATTTATAGGAAAATGTTAGCACGCCGAAGCAGACTTAACCTGCAACCTAATGACTTTACCTGCTACTATTCCCACCCACCATATTTGAATAAAAATCTCAGCACATTTCTTCACCAACCAAGAGTGGGGCCCACCAATTCTAGAATTTTTCATCAAAATGATAAACTCCGAAAATTCAACAATTTCTGAACCAGTCAATTCGTAAAATTCATAACAAATCATTCGTTCATTTTTAACGGTTCAAAATTTATGGACATATACTCAACTTATATATGTATAACATATCCAAATATTACCACGATCCAACGATCGAATTAAAATTATAACCCTCGCAAAATATCTTAAAACCCTAATTTTATTTTCAATACCTCCGTTCCGACAAAAATACAGATAAAACACCTCAACATTAACTCCTTCATTTGTAACCACAAAAATATATCCCTCATTTATATCCACATAAAATAAATAATTCCTTATCATATAAATCAATAATTAATTATTCACAAATAATATTACAGAATCATAGTATTGGCAACCAGGCCGTTCCCAGGAAAGAGGGGGCTTTCCAATAAGAATTTCTCCTTACTGGCGCGCAATTAGATGACCAAACCTCTCCTTAGACAGAACTTTCTAGTCATTGCCAATAATATTATCTAATAATATTATTCAAATAATATGAATTATTGATCTGATAATGGAAAATACTGTGCAGTGACAATTATTGAAACAACAATAATATAAAATATCAACGCAGTAATTATTAATTCAATAAAATAAAATATTGAATAGAAATTACTGTAACAATTATTGAGTAGTGCCTTCTCACGTACGAATCAATAATTAAAAAAAATATTGTGCAATACCGTGTGCTACTGTGCAACTACGCGTATTACTGTATTTTAACCACCAGGTATTCCAACAGTGTTAACGGTAATAACTACGTCGTTAATTATAAAAACTCAATTTTTGTCGTTATCTTCATCCGACAGTTATTCTGTTATGGGGCCCACAAATGTCTGCGCCGTTATACGAATATTCTCCGACGGAAAGAATATTCCACGACCAAACGAATATTCCCCGACAACAATGAATATTTTATAACCACTTGCGTATTTTGAAAAAATTTCATATATCACCCTTAACTTTAACTTTTATCAATTTAACCATTACAAGAAAAATTGAATACTTTTATTTCATAAAATTCGGGGTCTTACAATCTCCCCTCCTTATGAAATTTCGTCCCCGAAATTTACGTACCTGGTATTTCAAAGAGTTGAGAATACCTTCCTTTCATTTCAGATTCCATCTTTCTGTCATCATAATTTCTCCATTGCTCATCTCCTGTATTTCAAATATCATACTAGAATACAGCTTTAAAACAAGGGTTAATTTAACAAATTAACATATCACATAATATCTCGATATTATGACTGACCAACAAATAAGCTTAGGTAGGACACACTAGCGAAGGATATTACTCATCTCTCCCCTCCTAGTTATATTCCCCGATCTCCGCCAAAGATCATATCCCTAAGCTCTGATACCAAATGTGACATCACCAAAATAGGTCCATTCCATCCAACCTATTCTGAGTCGCCAAATACATGGTACAGAAAACAACTACAACTTTATTACAACAATTGTGGTGCAAAATACAACAACACATATGCTGTGAGTTTGGATACAAATATATACCAACTGTGACATTGGACACCATCATGTGTCAGCACCTCACAAAGGTACCTTACATAATGGTACAGTCAAAAACAATTTTAGAAACTAGAATCTTTGGGAAGTGCTCAAGGAAACCTTCGTACATGGGAGGCCATGCGTCTAGGTTATGATAGATATCATATGGCCACAGAATTATCCTTGGTTGACCCAATAGACCTCAAAGAAAAACGAGAAGTTTACTATCATATTCTTCCCAATGGTGAGTCTTCTCTTGACTTATCATTATCTCAACTGTTTCTAATTGAGAATTATACTTCAAACAAACACCAAGATTATATAGGTAGTGCTCGTATATATACTCAGCAAGTGGATGAGCACATCCCTGTCTTATGATGACACGAGGTTGTATGTCGTTATTAGACATCTTGTATGATAGTGGCAAAACACCCTTCCAACGTTGGGTTCGCTTCACCCTAGATGATTCACCAAATATAACTCCTAAATGACGACCACCGTTCTATTCTCCTGTTACCCCCGCTCGACCCAGCTACACTCTTATTACCTGAAAGGAATTATGAACAGAAGGGTGAGCACAACTAGCCCAGTAAAGAATATCATGACTAAAGATAAATAAATTATCAATAGTCTTCAACAGAATTAAATCAGAGATTTAGAACATATGGTAGATGATAAAAATTTCAACCATAGTTGCAGCGGAACGAGCAATCCATTAAAAGAGTCAAATAGACTATACAGTCTATTATCTTCTCCATGTTAAAAATCCACCAAAAATATTTTATCCCTGTAACATCACTCAACAGTTCCTGTCCACATTCATGTGAATAACTCATAATCATATTTATGGTTCTAAATTCCTCTTCTCATCCAGGACAAAGATAATTTTCATCACTTGTCTTTACCTGAAACATCAAAGATCATAGTTATTCCAAATCACAATTCCTATTCATAATCATACTAATAATTTTATCTTTGTACTACGGGCAAAGATATTCGTCAACCGTTCATCTTTGCACTACTGGCCAAAGATATTCAACAACAGTTCATCTTTGCACTACAGGCCAAAGATATTCAACAACATATCATCTTTGCACTACAGGCCAAAGATATTCATCTACAATTCATCTTTGCACTACAGGCCAAAGATATTCATCAACAGTTCATATTTGCACTACAGGCCAAATATATTCATATCTCAAAGAAATATATGATCATTTCAGAATTTATATAAACAATAATTATAATCATGTTGATCATTTCACCTTTGCACTTAAGCTAAAGATATTCACTTATAAATTTAATGGTCATGATCATACCAGTCAACAATTTAACTTTGCACTACTGGCCAAAGGGAACCCATAGTCATGATCATACCAAAAATCTACCCATCTTTACACTCAAGTCAAAGAGAAATATCATCATTAGGGTTATAAAAATGTTATATATGATAATGAAATCAATATAATCAACAATTGCATTTATTTCTGAGAGCAATAATCATAAATCAACGATAATTTGGTTAGAAAAAGAAACTAATTTTGTCGTGAATAGTAACTCGTGAATAGTAATTCATGAATAGTAACTCGTGAATAGTAACTCATGACTAGTAACTCGACACAAAAAGGTAGAAATTCCACAATAAAATACATACCAATATTTCGGTATAATGATATTGAAAGAATAATATTTCTTAAGCTTATAAACAATTTATTTTAATTGTTTACACTTTACTAAATAATACATTTAATCATCCTAAAATGCCAAACTCATAAAATTTCATCACCAATAACCAAAATCCTCATCAAAAGTCTGCATATGCCTCATATAGGATTCTCAAGCCATAAAATCCTATTTTCCAATTTTCTTACTTCACATAACATATTTAATTCATTTTCTCATAACTAGTCCATTTTCATAAAACATACCAAATCAGTTCCAAAAATATTTCTTTTCTGGGATTTAGCATAATATAGTCCCATAGTGAGCATATATTTTTCTCAGAATTTTTAAAAGTCATTTACTATTTTTCATATGGCCAAAACAGCCGAATATTTAGACATTTATCAAAAATTATACTTTTGTCCAAAAATTCTAAAATTTACAGAGTATACTTCTATCATATACATGTACTCCCAATAAAAATTTCATCAATTTTGGAGTTAACCACAAGTAATTATAAGCGATTACTTTTAAAATAGTCTGTTCTCATAAAATTCATAACTCTTAATTTATACATCCAAAAATCACCATTTTTGGACACAATCAATAAAACTCATCAAAATATCATTTCAAATTTTTCCAAAATTTTTGAAGTTCAGAAAAATTACGAAACTGAAAATCATAACAACCCTTACAATCCCTTACTATCCCTTACCTCAAAAGTGCAGTATTTCTGACTGGAATGCAAAGCCGAAGGAAACTTGCACTGAATAACAACTCTCAAAGTATCTAAATACTCACAAAATATGCTTCATAATATTGAGAGAGAAAGAGAGAAAACTTATGTTTCTGGTGTGATTTTCAATTCTAACTTAGTCCTCTATTTATAGGAAAATGTTAGCACGCCAAAGCAGACTTAACCTGCAACCTGATGACTTTACCTGCTACTATTCCCACCCACCACATTTGAATAAAAATCTCAGCATATTTCTTCACTAACCAAGAGTGGGGCCCACCAATTCTAGAATTTTCTATCAAAATGATAAACTCCGAAAATTTAACAATTTCTAAACCAGTCAATTCGTAAAATTCATAACAAATCATTCGTTCATTTTTAACGGTTCAAAATTTATGGACATATACTCAACTTATATATGTATAACATATCCAAATATTACCACGATCCAACGGTCGGATTAAAAATTATAACCCTCGTAAAATATCTTAAAAATCCTAATTTTATTTTCAATACCTCCGTTCCGACAAAAATACAGATAAAATACCTCAACATTAACTCCTTCATTTTTAACCACAAAAATATTTCCCTCATTTATATCCACATAAAATAAATAATTCCTTATCATATAAATCAATAATTAATTATTCACAAATAATATTACAGAATCATAGTATTGGCAACCAGGCCGTTCCCAGGAAAGAGAGGGCTTTTCAATAAGAATTTCTCCTTACTGTCGCGCAATTAGATGACCAAACCTCTCCTTAGACAGAACTTTCTAGTCATTGCCAATAATGTTATCTATTAATATTATTCAAATAATATGAATTATTGATCTGATAATGGGAAATACTGTGCAGTGACAATTATTGAAACAACAATAATATAAAATATCAACGCAGCAATTATTAATTCAATAAAATAAAATATTGAATAGAAATTACTGTAACAATTATTGAGTAGTGCCTTCTCACGTACGAATCAATAATTAAAAAAAATACTGTGCAATACCGTGTGCTACTGTGCAACTACGCGTATTACTGTATTTTAACCACCAGGTATTCCGACAGTGTTAACGGTAACAACTACGTCGTTAATTATAAAAACTCAATTTTTGTCGTTATCTTCATCCGACAGTTATTCTGTTATGGGGCCCACAAATGTCTGCGCCGTTATACGAATATTCTCCGACAGAAAGAATATTCCACGACCAAACGAATATTCCCCGACAATAATGAATATTTTATAACCACTTGCGTATTTTAAAAAAATTTCATATATCACCCTTAACTTTAACTTTTATCAATTTAACCATTACAAGAAAAATTGAATACTTTTATTTCATAAAATTCGGGGTCTTACATATTAAGTGATGGGTTGATAGATGTTAGATCCATAACATCTATAGGCTCGGATTTGAAGTTTTTTAAAATCTGAAAAACTGAGAAATATGGTCTGACAACCAAATGTCAGGTCCCATAGATCTCAGTCTGTTATGTGTTTTTATTGTTTAAAAATTTGAACATGTAGTGTGCTATGAGATCTGTATTCTGGAACTTGAATCAAAGTCAGAACATGAACAGATTGAAGTTATGGCTAGTCAAACATAGTTGACCGACCATGACTTTCATTTTTCTGGGTAACCTATATTTCCCCAGAACGGTCTGACAGCTTGCTCTCGGGCTCTGATCTTGCAGGTTTTATGTGTTTTGTATATGTTGTTGCATCAGTGTTATAGTATGTTGTTTAGACTATATATTTATGCCTTTATAACACCTAAAGATCAAACAGGTTGATCATTGTAGACGGTCGAACCAAGCCGGACGATCATGAAATACGCTTTCTGGGTAACCTAGAAAACGTATGAACATGTCTTCTGACATGGTTTGACTGGCATGGATCTAGCGATTCTGTTGTTGTCATAGTGATTTTATGTAATGGATCTCTTCATTTATATGTTGACGACACACTGCAACTCTTAAATCATTAAAACATCACCAGAATCACAAGTTGTGGAAGCCCAAAGTAGGGCAGTCGAACTGTTCTTCATATCTGGGTAACCCAGAAATAACAGCTCTGACAGCTACTTTGCATGCTTAGATCTCCTTTGTGTTATGCTATTTGGCCATGTTTTTTTGTTGGATCATGTAGTATTACACTACTACTACAAGATCACTATCATAGCTTGCCCAGAAACTTTAAGATCTGACATTTATTGTTAGTCAAAGTAGGTCACTCGTTAACTGACTTTGAATGTTCATGGTGCTCAAGAACACCTAAGGGACGCTTTCTATCGCTAAAGGCTACAGCGACAGACTTTTTAATTTTAATTAAATTAATTTTCAAAAATCATTTAAAAACAGAAATTAATTTCTAAAAATTATAAAAATTATTTAAAAAATTATTTTAAGTTATAAAAATTAACTTTTAATAATTTGACATATTTTTCATAAATATTAATATTTATTTGGATATTATTGATATTTAATTTATTTAATAAATGTATTAAATAAATTGATTAAAATGATTTTATTATATTAAAAATTATTTTAAATGATAATAAAGTATTTTAAAATATTTTAAGTTATAAAATATAACTTTTAATATTTTAAGACAAATTTTATTAATTATTTAATATTAATGATATTAGATTTATTTAATAATTATATTAAATTAATTAATTAAAAATAATTTTAATAGTATAAAAATCATTTTAAATGAAAATAAATAGTTTTAAAATATTTTAAGTTATAAAATATAATTTTTAATATTTAAAGGTAAATTTCATTAGTAATTTAATATTAAATGATATTAGAGTTATTTAATAATAATATTAAATAAATAGTTTAAAAATGAGTTTATTAATTTAAAAATCATTTAAAAAGGATATAAATAGTTTAAAAATATTTTTAAGTTATAATAAATGACTTTTAATATTTTGATAAATGGTACATTAATATTTAAATATTAATAGAAATTATTTAAAAATAATTTTAAATATTTTAAAAATCATTTAAGGGTAATAAAATTGTTTTAAAAATATTTTGAGTTATTATAAATAACTTTAATATTTTGGCAATGGTTTCATTAATAATTTAATATTAATTAAATATTAATGATAACAGAATTATTTAATATTTAAATCATTTAAAAATGATTCTAGTATTTGAAAAATCATGATAAATTATAATAATTAATTAAAAATTATTATAAGCCATGGAAAAATAATACGACTATTATTTAAATTATCTAATCGAATATTAAACTACAGAATAGAGTTTTAGACTCGATAATTACCCGATTAAGCCATCGGTACATCGAAATATTTTAGAAATTGATCTAGATTTAGATAATTTGACTAGATACGTATCTGTTTGTGATCCAATGACTTTTAAACTTATGTGACAATGTGAATAGGTTATGTGCTGACTGCAAATAGTAGTACTATGTGATATAGTATGTTATTCTAATTGAACAAATGATCTTATTAATGATAGGTCTCAATATAAAAGATGAAACTAAGTTGTGTAAGTAGCAGATCAGGCAAGTATCATACCCTTTGCATTTACTTTATGTAATGGACTTGAGTAAGAAAGTTTTAAAATTATATTATCATTATGTCAGATTATTAACTCTATTGTTATCGATGATGTGTCCAATTACTTGAATTCATACAAGTTCTTAAATTATTCGATCATTGTTTATCAATGCAGTATTATTGTACAATCCTGATATTTATTATGTTCGTTAATTTCTAAATATGGTTATACAAGTGTCCTCACTTGGATAATCATTATATTTTATCACATATTGATACATACTAGTTGGTTTCTAGTATGTATACATTGACTTAAAAGCCGTCCAAGCTATTTGATTCAACTAGACACAGATTTAAAAATATTGTTGAACAAGATAAAACTTTATTGTATCCAACCGCATTGTTTTTGTTCGGATTCCCGACTAAGTATGAACAACCCGAACATGGGAAACTTTTATGCGCCTAAGGTGGATATACTGGACGAAAATATCGTTCAAACAAGTAGTATTGATCAATAAAGGGCATAACGGGCTGATCACCTCTCGTGCCTGTAAGTTATGACGGTTTGTAGATGAAGTTCTGTTAAACCTTATCGAACGTTAAAAACAAAGTCCATAGTCTGTCGACTGCTCTCCAATTATAGTCAATACGTAGTTTCAAAAATTTGATATAGAATTGATATGTTGTTATTATTAGTTTAGCTTACTTCACAACTGTTGATTCGTTATAGAAGTGTTATTCAAAGAAAACGTTTAATCTTTTCAGCTAATAATTATTGTTGCTATTACTTGCTGGGCAATCAAATGCTCATTCTTGCTTTAAATTTAAATATTTTTAGCGAAGCGTGATCAACCTGAAGGTTAAGGTAAGAACAAGAGAAAAGGAAAGCCGACCGAATAAGTTTTATAATATTATGTGTAATAGTTAAACTTTATTAAGACAATGATACTTATTAATTATCATGTAATGAATATTTGAAGGTCGCGTACCTGGGGATTAGATTCTGATGTATGTAAATTAAGTTTAATGTTATATTATTATTGTTATTATTCCGCTCAAAGAAATGATATCGTGAAGCACCGAGTTCGGGTTCCAAGTACCTGAATTTGGGGGCATCATAAAGATAAATCGATGACAATTGTTGGCTTTGGATTCTATTGGCCCAATCACGTCCATTTTCCACATTAAAAAGGGCCATGGTGAACTCATATTGTGTATTTCACTTGGAGGAGCGTGGATGGCATTTCCATGAATTTTGCATTGATAGCATCTCCTGACGTGATCATCACAGTCAGCTTTGAGAGAAATCTAATAATGCCATGTTCTTAATATCTTCTTGGCAACTAAAGGATCGCTCATGTGTGGACCACATACTCCACCATGGATTTCATCAATGAGTCTTTGGGCTTGGTCTTTATCTAGGCATCTTAGAAGGCCTATTCCCACATCCCTTTTGTAGAGTGCGTCTACGCTTAAATAGAATTTCATGGCCAGTTTATGGATCCACTTTCTTTCAGCTTGACGTGTCCCAGCGGGGGTAGATCCATTTCGTAAATATTCTTTAATACCCTAATTCCAGGGTTGTTTGATGGGAGGTAGTTCATCTGATACTTCTCTAATATAATTTCCATAGGCTGGTGCCTTCTGGCTTGCAAGTTTGATATTTGAGATGCCTCCTCTTTCAAATACGTTGATCAAGGAGGCTAGGGTTGCTAGTGCATCCGCGAAATCATTCATATTCTGAGGGATGTGGATAAAGGATATTTCTTCAAACTCCATACTCATCTTGATAACTTGCCGATGGTAAGGCAGCAAATGCAATTCTTTGGTGTGATATGCCCCAGTGGTTTGCTTGATAACCAGTTTAGAATCCCCAAAGACGGTTAATCATTTGACACCTATAGATTGGGTCAGTTTTAACCCCATTATATAGCCTTCGTACTCAGCTGTATTGTTGGTGTTGACGAACTGCAACTTGATAGCAATGGGATACTGTTCTCCCAAAATAGACACTAGAACTACCCCTACTCAGACACCTTCCATGTTTACAACTCTATCAAAAAATAATTTCCATGATCAGACTGTATTTTCCTGATGGCTTTGTTGAATTGTCATTACTCCATCATCCGAGAAATACATTTCCAAGGGTTCGAAATTCCCTGATGGTGCTTCGGCCAATTGATATGTAATTCCTTGACCTTTGATGGACTTTTGAGTCACGTAGATAATGTCGAATTATTTGAGGATCAACTTCCATTTGGACAGTCGATAATTTAACATGGGTTTATTGAATACGTATATCAGAGGATCCATGCGGTATATGAGATGGGTTGTGTGACCATGGAGATAATGTTGTAACCTCATGGCAGCCCATGCTAATACACGACAAGTCTTTTCAATCAAAGTATATTTTTGCTCACCGCTACTGAATATTTATTATGGTAATAGATAGCTCTTTCCTTAACTCTATTATCTTTTTGTCCCAGCATGCAGCCCATGGCATTGTCATTGACTGATAGGTACATAAACATGGGAACGTTGTCCCTCGGAGGTACCAAGACTAAAGCTTTGACTAATTACTTTTTGATGGAAAGGAAGGCTTTTTGACATTCTTCATTTCACTTCATGAAAGAGCTTTTCCTTAACAGTTTGAAGATGGGCTCACACGTTGTTGTGAGTTGGGAGATGAATCTGCTGATGAAATTGATTCTCCCCAGAAATCCCTGTATTTCCCTTCTGTTCGGGACACGGGCATCTCAGTGATGACTTTAATTTTGGCAGGATCCGGTTCAATGCCTCTATGGCTTACTAGAAATCCCAGCAACTTGCCTGATTTGACACCGAAGGCACACTTGGCCGGATTCAACTTTAAGTTGTATTTGTGTAATCGGTTGAAAAACTTTTTGAGATGGTCTATATGGTCATCTTCCTTCTGGGATTTAACGATGATGACATCCACATAGACCTCTATTTATTTGTGCATTAAATCATGGAAAAGAGTCATCATGGCTCGCTGATAGGTGGCACCGGTATTGATAAGGCCAAATGATAAATGTCTGTAACAAAATGTTCCCCAGGGAGTAATGAAGGTTGTTTTCTCCCTGTCCTCTTCAGCAACCATGATCTGGTGGTACCCAGTGAAGTAGTCAACAAAAGAATACATGTCATACTGAGCCGTGTTGTCTATTAGTATGTGGATAAAAGGTACTGGGAAATTATCTTTAAGACAAGCTTTGTTCAAATCCCTGTAATCCACGCATACTCGCACCTTCCCTCTGGGCTTAGGCATGGGAACTACATTGGACAACCATTCAGGGTAGGTTGATACCATGATGATGTCGGCTTTGAATTATTTAATAATTTCTTCTTTAACTTTCAAACTCCACTCAGGTTTTAATCGCCTGAGCTTCTATTTGACTATCTTGAATCCTTCTTTAATGGGCAAGCGGTGAATGACAATATCAGTCGACAAATTGATCATGTCCTCATGTGACCATGCAAATATATCTTGGAACTAGGTTAGTATAGTAACCAGGTCTTTTCTTTGGCTTGGGGTAAGGTCCATGCCAATCTGGATTTCTCTAAGGCTTTCTGAGGTTCTAATATTGACAGAGGTGGTTTGATCAAGGTTTGGTTTAGGTTTATCTTTGACTCATTCTTTGATCTCCTCAAGCACCTCATAGTCCTCTTGCTCTTCTTGCTCAATCCCTATCAAGTCGAAGTCCAACTCTATATCAAAGTTTTAGTCATTGTGGAGATTTGGCATTCCATTAGCAAGGCTAGACAAATCCAATTCTGGAGTCCTGAAAACAAAATGCTTTTACTCAATATATGAGATTGTTTGATCATACAAAGTGTTAGCAAAAGCATGATAAAAGTAACTTCTAATACTATGCAACAAAAGTAAGCAGTTAATAATATCTACATAGCAGGGCAGACAGATTTTCTGCCCTTTTTACCCTTTTCAACAGGTGCAAGGAGTTCTGATCTAGTTGTCTAGGGTTAAGTCCTTGTGGACAGCTATGATGAAGGGGTAGTTTATGTCCTCCTCCTCTTTAATGATGACCATGGCTGAATTCATATCAGGGTCAGTATTTTCCTTTAACCGGTTTTCCTTAGCCATATTTATTTGAGGGGTCAGGATTTTATCTTCTGAGTAGTCATTATCTGGGATATCGTCGTTTATACCCTCAGTATACACCAGAAAGTACATCTTTGATAATCGATTTTTCACTTCTTGTTTGAGTCTCTGATTTCTTCCCTTGCTTTCTTGATTCAGAATTAGGAGTTCTTTTCCACTAGCTGGCTTGGGCCTAGGAATCAATATACCCGCCACAAAAACAAGAATTTTCCTCAGAGGCCTTACAAATCCTGCGTCTGTAAGATTAGGTAGCAGAATTGTAGAGGAAGGAACTGATGAATGTTTGTGCGGGTTCCGATGACTTGATCTAGAGGAATAGCCTAATCCAGCCTTTCTTGTCTGAATAAGAATTTGAATTGGACTTCTAATTCCTTGCTAATTTTTCCCTAGCCCTTGTCCAAGATGGAAACCCAAGGATATCATTTCCTGACTAGCCGACATTACTTTGGTGGAAATTCTAGGCTTCAAAGTCGGGGCCCCGATAGGTTGATATCGAGTATTGCTCACCTCAAGGACTTGGAAACTGACAGGCTCAATTCCTTCATTAAGACTGATTAAAGGCATATTGAAAAGCTCCGTGTTTTCTTAGATAGACAACGTTTTAAAAAAAACGTTATCTACTTAAAACCAAAAAAAAATGACTTTTTAAATAGATAACGATTTTGTATATATATCTACAACGTTTTTTTTAAAAACGTTGTGAAAAAAATACCACAACATTTTTATAAAAATTGTTGTGGTTTAAGTGTTGTCTATTTACTACTTTGTACTGGTGAGAGGTGATCCACCAAGAAAGAACAAGAATCAAGAAGTAGGGTGTTTTGGTTAAAACCCTAGTTTTCTATCTCTGTAGAAAAAGGGGGTGTACTCTTCAACTATTGAAATCACGTATGTTTTGATATCTGATATAAGACCCACTTTATAAAAATATCAGGTAACCCTATTTAATTAAAATAAGGTATTATTTATGTGACGCCCCCCAAAATAGGTCCAATCCATCCAACCTATTCTGAGTCACCAAATACATGGTACAGAAAATAACTACAATTTTATTACTATAATTGTCATGCAAAATATAACAACACATATATTGTGAGTTTTGATACAAATATATACCAACTGTGACTCATGTCCCAACCGTGGATAGCACGTCATAATGGCACCTTACATAAAGGTATAATCAATAACTGTTTTAGAAATTAAAATCTTCAGAAAATACTCAAGGAAACCTTCGTACATGGGAGGCCATGCGTCTAGGTTTTGATAGATATCATATGTCCACAGAATTATCCTTGGTTGACCCAATAGACCCCAAAGAAAAATGAGAAGATTACTATCATATTCTCTCCAATGGTGAGTCTTCTCTTGACATATAATTATCTCTATTTTCTCTAATTGAGAATAATATTTTAACCAAACTCTAAGATTGTATAGGTAGTGCTCGTAGATATACTCAGCGAATGGATGTGCACAACCCTGTCTTATGATAACACGAAGTCGCATGTCGCTAGACATCTTATATGATAGTGGTAAAATACCCTTCCAACGTTGGGTTTGCCTCACCCTATTTGATTCACCAAATATAACTACTAAATGACATATAAAATACAACACACTTTTCTATACTGCTTAGGGAGAACATCCACAACTAGAGACCACCGTTCTATTTTTCTGTTACCCCTGCTCTACCCAACTACACTCTTATTTCCTGAAAGGAATTGTGAAGCAAAAGGGTGAGCATAAATAGCCCAGTAAAGAATATCATGACTAAAGATAATTAAATTATCAATAGCCTTCATCAGTAATAAATCAGAGATTTAGAACATATGGTAGAAGATAAAAGTTTCCAACCATAATAACAGCGGAATCAACAACCCATTAGAAGAGTCAAGTAGAACATAATGTCTATTATCTCCTCTAGATTAAAAGTCCATCATTAATATTTTATTCCTGTAATAATCATCAACAGTTCTTGGTGATACTCAAGAAAAAGAGAACTCTCATCACCTGTCTTCACCTGAACCACCACAGATTATAATTAAATCACATTTCATATTTATAATCAAGTAAATCAACAGTTCAACTTTGCACTACATGCCAAAGATATTCATTAACAGTAAACCAATGACCAACAGTCCATCTTTGCACTACAGGTCAAAGATATACAACTGTAAAACCAATAATGCTGAGACTCAGCTTAATAGTATCACGACCACGAATTATCCATGCACTACGGGCCAAGGATATTCGTGTTTTCAATTACGGTCATGATTATACCGAATAATCCCTGGTCATAATCATACCAAGTCCATCTATGCACTACGGGTCAAAGATGACTTTTACCATATCGTTTGTAACATTACGGTCATGATTATACCGAATGATCCTTGATCATAATCATACCAAGTTCATCTATGCACTACTGGTCATAGATGACTTTCAACACAATATAAACATGAGAATGATGACAATGATATACATGAGATAAAGGATGCATTTTTAAAGACTTTAACCATTTAATTTATCCATAATTCAATCATATCCAAATTATCAATATGATACTGCTTTGTGGAGTAAAATTTAAGAATAATATTATATCAAAAATGATTTGAACAGAAAATAATATTTCAACGAATATTTAACGAAGATAATAAGATTATTCATTATATTATAAACTCCATTTAATATTATTCATTGTATAATAACATTAAATTCATTTACTAATATTATTAATCATTAAATAATATTTTAAACCAATGATTTCATAACACTTTAATCCAAATGTTATAAATCACTTAATAATCTCATAATCTAATATTATTAATATTACCACTATATTAATCATTTCTTAAACTTATAAATAATTTATTTTAATTATTTACACTTTACTAATTAATGCATTTAATCATCCTAAAATGTCAAACTCATAAGATTTCATCACCAATAACCAAAACCCTCACCAAAAATCTGCATATACCTTATATAGGGTTCTCAAGTCATAAAATCCTATTTTCTAATTTTCTTTCTTCACATAACATATTTAATTCATTTACTCCTAACTAGTCCATTTTCATAAAAAATACCAAATCAGTCCCAAAAAATTCTCTTTTTTGGAATTTAGCAGAATATAGTTCCATATTGAACATATATTTTTCTCAGAATTTTTAAAATTCATTTACTATTTTTTATAGGGCCAAAACTGCCGAATATTTAGACATTTATCATAAACTGTACTTTTGTCCAAAAATTCTAAAATTTACAGAGTATACTGCTATTATATACATGTACTCCCAATAAAAATTTTACCAATTTTGGAGTTAACCACAAAGAGTTATAAGGGTTTACTTTTAAAATAGTATTTTCCCATAAAATTCATAACTCATAATCTATACATCCAAAAATCGTCATTTTTTGACACAATCTAGAAAACTCATCAAATTAACATTTCAAATTTTTTCAGAATTTTTGAGTGGCGGAAAAATTACGAAACTGAAAAATATAATAACCCTTACAATCTCTTACCTAAAAAGAGCAGTATTTCTGACTAGAATATCGGATGTAATGCCGAAGAAAACTTGCACTGAATAGCAACTCTCAAAGTATCTAAATACTCACAAAATACACTCGATAATATAGAGAGAGAAAGAGAGAAACTTTATGTTTCTGGTGTGTTTTTCAATTCTAACTTAAGCGCCTATTTATAGGAAAATGCTAGAATGCCAAAGGTGACTAAATTAATAAAATAAAATAAATATATATATATATATATATATATATATATATATATATATATATATATATATATATATATATATATATATATTTCTCAATTCCTACGCCACCAGCCATCCAAGACCAGTCATCATATTTGAAAAAAAAAATTCAACACATGTTTTTAAAAAAAATAAAAGTGGGTCCCACCCATAATTTTAATAAAAATATTTTAATTTCTGAAACTTCAACAATTCATAATAAATAGCCTTTTATCAGAAAAATACGAATTTTATGTCCATTCCACACGAAATTAAATTCTCTACAACTTTGCGGCTTTAAGTTTCTCCAAATTTCAAACAAAAAATATCTGAAACTCACAAACGGATGATTTTCAACACTTCTTAAAATTCATAACAAATCATGCGTCAATTTTTAACAGTTTAAAATTTATGGACATATACTCATCTTATATATGTATAACATATCCAAAAATCACAATGATCCAACGGTCGGATTAATATTATAACTCACGCAATAGAGCTTTAAGAACACTGTTTTAATTTTTTAAACCTCCATTCCGACAAAATACTGATAAAACCCCTCAACACTAATTCCTTCATTTATAACCACATAAATAAATTTATCATTTATATCCGCATCAAATAAATATTTTCTTATCAATAATTAATTATTCACAAATAATATTACAAAATCACAATTATGACAAACAGGTCGTTTCCAGGAAAGTGGGGGCTTTTCGATAAGGATTTCTCCCTATTGGCGCGCAATTAGATTATCTAACCTCTCCTCAACAGAACTTTCTAGACATTGTCAATAATGCTATCTAATAACATTATTCAAATAATATGAATTATTGATCTAATAATGGAAAATACTGTGCAGTGACAATTATTGAAACAACAATAATATAGACTATCAACGCATCAATAAAATAAAATATTGAACAGTAATTACTGTAACAATTATTGAGTAGTGCCTTCTTACGTAAGGATCAATAATTCATCAATACTGTGCAATATCGTGTGCTACTGTGCAACCACGCGTATTACCGTATTTTAACCACGGGGTAATCCAACAGTGTTAACGGTAACAATTACGTCGTTATTTATAAAAACTCATACTTTGTCGTTTTTCTTCATCCAACCGTTTTCCGTTATGGGGCCTACAAACGACTGCGCCGTCGTACGAATATTCCTCGATAACAAGAATATTCCACGACCAAACGAATATTCCCCGACAACAATGAATATTTTATAGTCACTTGTTTATTTTAGAAAAAAAAATTCATATATCACCCTTAACTTAACTTTAACCTTTTACCAATTTAACCATTTACTGAATAGTAATTATAAGAAAAATTAAATACTTTTATTTCATAAAATTCGGTGTCTTACAATTTATTTAATTAAACTCCTTTAATTAATTAGGCTCCCTAATCTTATTAGGGATAATTAATTAAACTTTTTTAATTAATTTGCATCCTAATCTTATTAGGAATAGATGAGAGTACTTATATTAAATTAATTCTTAAACTCTTTTAGAAATTAAAATAATAATAATTTTAATAAAACTCCTCTTATTAATTTATATTTAATATTTCCTAAATATTAGATAATAAATATTAAGCTATTTAATTTACTCTATCACCATAGATTAAATTAAATATACTTAACATATTGTTACGATTATGCCATTAACTTCTTAAATAATTATTCTTCCTTTTATGGTGTGGCTTTTTAGGTTCTCCATATTTAAACCGGTTGTGAATAAATTAATTAGAACAATTCTAATCTTATTTAAATAAAGAAATTAAATTATTAATTTATTTAAATAAATAATATTTATTCTACTATAGGGATAAGCATCCCTAACGATTAACGACTTTCCAGATAATATAGATTTAAAGATTAATCATAAAAGAACCTTTAAGTAAATAATTTCCGTACAATTCAATCCTCCCACCATACAATGTCCCAATTAAATATAAGACATGGAATTACTATCAGATATTATTTCATTTAATTATATGTATTTCGATTTCTAAATACACAACTTGTAATGAAACACCTTTCTAATTTCATTCCACCTTGGGCAAGGATTCCTTTGTTGTCATTTATCGAATCACATAGGACATATCTCTTCTTTTACTAGAAGCGGTAGATTCTTTATTGATCATTCATTATCTCCATATATAACTCATTATACCCAAGCATACCCGTTGATATACCCTAAAGGTCTTAAGGAATAAGTCAAAGTGTAAATCATTATATACAATATACTATAATGATCTCAAGTCTAAAAATCACTTGTACTACTATCACTTCAGGAATTCCTATTGACAGTCAAGTAAAATTCTATTAGGTATTTCTTAGCGAGTCACGTTCAATAAAACTTATTCTCCAATAAGCACCTACATAGTTGCTTTAGTGTCTCCACACAAATGATCATGAGATCAATCATCCTCATCCAATAAGCAAGTAACGTACGTACCAATATATCCGGATTCACTAATCCCCTTCTTAGTAATCCATTGATTGAGAACATTTTAGTTTTTAAGCTATCTAAGAATTTAGATCTCATTAGCATGATCTCATCATGATTCTAAAAGCATTGCTTAAAATTATGGGTTTATCACATATTATTAAAACATCATGTTGATAATCAAATGCCTTTAGTGAATAAATATTTTTAATAATTAATAAATAAGATTGATTACAAAGTAAATGCTTTATCATCATATATGATTGGCTTGTATGCATACTATTTTTCGGTTCCGGGTTTGATGCAATTGTAGCTGTCTTTTCTCAGGGTTGTCTCTGAGATTGGACTGTTGTTGATTCCTGACAGCCTTCAGGGTTATCTCTGAGGTTAGTTTGATCTCCCGGGGTTGTCGCCGGGGTTTGAATTTTAATTTCCCGGAGTTGTCACCGGGGCTTGAATTGAATTTTTCGGGGTTGTCGTCGGGGCTTAGATTTTTTCTCCTGGGGGTTGTCACCGGGACTTGATTTGATGATTTTGACTCCCAAGATTGTCTCTGGGATATAAAAAACGATTTTGCCCTCCTGCATAGTTAAGAATGCAAGATTTCGAGTGTTTCAGGAAAAATTTAATTTTGGAAGCCGTAATTTTTATATCTTAAGTTACCAGCTAAAATTTGTTAAAATGAGTCGTATGAGCTTAAATAAGTATTAATTAGACATTTTTCATGTCAACGATATTAAAATGATGTGAGGGGATGTTAAGATTAAATATTAGCTGATAAAAAAATTAACGGAATTAGTAATGGGAATTCACCGATAATAACTATTAATAATAATAGTTAATTTAATGAAAATAAATCCTTATGAATATTGTATGTAATTATTTGGAGAATGATTTTTAACTTATCCAAGGGAGATTTACGAAAGACAGGAAAGTTCCTCTTTGACTTGAACAATTTATTGTTTCGTGCAAGTTTTTTATTGTGAAGCTTAATTGAAATTTTCTGCACGTAAGTGCTTTTAAAGAATTGTTATATGATTGAACTTCCTAGATTTATTAAAGTTATTGTTATTCATGAACTGATTTAAGATTTCGTCTATGCGATTTATTTCGATTAGACAGAATTTATGTTATTATTTTTGAATTAATAAATAATTATTTAGAGATAATTGAATGTAATCCAATTCAAATTGTTTTGATGTGGAGTCTATATTGAGATGAACAACTCCGAAGCGGGAGAAATATATTGTCAGAAAATCGACTTGACGCGATATGCATAGGAGAAGTGTTATGCATCACATAGGGTGCGATATCCTGATCCCCTAAAATATCTTTAGAGAATTTTGGAGAGTTATAGAGTTCACGATCCTTTTTGACCACTCACTTCAATGTTACGATTTGAAACTTGAAGTATTTATTTCACGTCTATTTGTTTATGTTGTTTCAAAAATTCATGATTATGAAATTGTAGAAGCTTTTATATTTATTTTCTTATTCATGATATATATCTCATTCAACTGTTAAGTACTAGCTGAGTAAATTTGTTATTCAACCTTGTTATATATTCTTGTTTTTTAGCTAAAGTCGAGGCTTCAGGTACCGATAAGGGGAAAGGCAAAGAAAAAGAATATAAGAAAAGTATTATTATTATATTAAGGATATATGTTGGTGTATTATTTAAAGTGAAAGTAATTTATTAATTATGTACTGATGTAAGGATAAGTTAAGGTTGAGTCTTGGGAGGTCATAGATATAAATATGTAATAGACTAGAAATATTTAATGATATTAAATTATAGATAGGAGATACTGTCTCCATCCCATAATAATTGTCGTTTTAGAAGGAATTTTTTTTCCTAATTTATTTGTCGTTTACAACTTTCTAGGAGAAACAATTATTTACTTTCCTATATCACCCTTACCTTCTCTCATTGTCCCAAGAATTTTTTCCCTTGTATTAATAGTTTTCAACTTCCCATAAAGGGGTAGTGATGAAATTTCACACCAATTTTAATTAATAAATGATAGCACTAAATGACTTTCTTAATCCATGTGCATCAAGCTAAAGCGACAATTATTATGGGATGGAGGGAATAGTTAATAGTGAGCACTAGATCCAGTGTTTCAAGTACACAAATTTGGGCGCGTCACACTAACTAATTTAGTTAGCCTCCAAAACTTAGTTTACTTTCTACTTTGTTTTCCTAACTAATTTATGTCGACGCCAAGGAATTTTTCCTAGTTGTTGTTTCTAACATTTTTAAGATTTGTATTTAAATTTTTTATTTAAAGGGTGATGTTTAAGAAAAATCGACATAAATGCCAACGGGGTTTTGAAAGATTGATTTTAATGATGGGTCAATTAGACAGAACCGTCAATTGGTATATAAGTTTAAATGAATGTACCAACTCGTCCAGATTTTTTAAGTTTTCACAATATTGTCCAATATGTGACTATAAAATTGGTCTTGAAACCGAAATTCATAGATTTCGAAAACTTGCTTAAGAAAAGGAAAGTGTTAGGCACTCCCGATTTTCGTAAAAACACGGTTACCGTATATTGTTATTTTCCTAAGTGTGGAATGTATGTATTTTGAGAAAGCCTTAGATATTTTTGAATCGAAATCGTGTTAAATGTGTTGGTTTTTGAAGTCGTTCTAAGCCTCTTTTAGACTATGAGCATAGTTGTTTAATTTTACTTTGAATTTTGATAAAAGCCTTTTGAGATGATGATTTGGAAAACTTGGTATTCCTATTATTTGCCGTTTTGATTTTTAGTTTAAGTTTGATTGTCCCCGAAGTGATTTGTATTTTATAAGATTTTTGTTGTTTTATTTGAAAATTGTTTTGGATGATAATACATGAAATAAAACATCAAAAAAGATATTTATTTTAAGTTTTTTTGCACGTGACTTTTTTTTTCCTATTGGAGAAAGGGGTGTTGCACACCTAATAAATAAATTTAAACAATAGTTTAACATTCACCAAAACTAATTTAACAAACGCATTTTTAAGTTTTTAAAGTGCTATGATACCAAGTTACTTTTGGAAGGAAACTCTATAAAGTTTAAAAACCAAATCCCATTAGAGTTGGGCTCGGTCAAGCCCCATCGGGATCTGATAACATTTACCAGGCATAGTTTTAGTGTGTCAGTAGTGAGAAATGACAGTCTGCCAGTTTTATTACATTTTCTAGCAGCAAAGCTCGTACGGAAGATGTTACTCCCTCTGTTCAAAATATAATATTATTATTAACTTTTTGAAATAATCTTGACCATTTTCTTGACATCGATTCTTTTAATTTTAATCGATACAATAATTAATATTACAAATTATCCAAAATTTATCACTCAATAAGATTTATTGTTTTGCAACTTTTAATAAATTATTTCAATTTTAAATTTGAAAATATTTCAAGTTGACTTTCAAAAAGTTAATAATAATCTTAAAATTTGAGATGGAGGAAGTACTATTGAACTTGGATAACCAACCCAAAAAATCCCTCCATTCCAAATTACTTGATCATTGAGGACTTTTTGAAAGTCAATTTGAGCATTTTCAAGCTCAAAATTAAGATAACTCATTAAAAATTATGAAACAATAAAACTTACAATGAGTAATACTTTTAAGATAGTATATAATATTCACCATTGTATTGATTAAAATTAAAACAATCTATGCAAATTTTGGTATTGCAAATCTCTTAAGTTACTTTAAAAAGTAGACACTGATCAAAATAATATGGAACAAAGAGAGTAAATCAAATAATATTTTTTTTAAAAAAACCATGGAAAAAACAAGCAAAAAAAAACCCAACTGTGGTTAGAAATTTTATAAAGCACCATTCACAGAATTATCAGTAATCTGTCTAGCTGAAATGACCCTGTCCAGAGTTCCGTCTGCCACTGTAATTCCACTAGTTTCCAAGTCTGCAACTATGGCAAGAGCTGCATCAAGTTCCCCAAGATCAAGGCATAAGGTGATAACTTCATCATACAAAGGACTGCAAGCACAAGGATATAATATCAGAAATAGATTTATAATTCTAAATTAAATTCATCAAGTACCTGGATGAATAGAATAAGAAATTATAGTATTAAAAATAAAATAAAAACTAGAACACGAAAGAGAACAGGGAGAAAGTTCTTGAAAAGATTCATATTGCAATAGGATTTTAATTTCTCTCAATTTAACTTGGACCCTTCAAATCAAACAGGTTTACATTATTCCCCACCAGCCTATTATTTCGTCAAATTACAAGCCGCTCAAAAAAGAGATGTCGCTTGAATTTACAAGGAATAAATGATAATTCAAAGAATGAATCCAATGATAGCATACTTGCAATATAAGACCGATATTTAAGTTTAAAATGTGTTACAGTAGGGCAATTTGTATGGTCTCAAAGGGGTTTCTTTCCAAAACAAACATGATATTTTTTCAGGAAGTGGGACAAGCATTCCAAATCTCATTTCCCTTCGGCACCGGATACATTTTTCATTTTTGAGCATGTTAAGCTTCATCTGCTATCACCCTAAGATGAATCCGAAAGCAATTTAATCATATTATGAGTGTACCCTCATATTAAATGACACTGCTGGTACTCATCCCTTGTACTCGATAATATTTTGTTACACCGTATATCACCTATATTTAGCGCCTACAATCCAGAGTCTCGGTCCATCTCTATTTTGAATTATCATTCTAGGCTATGTCGGTGATTTTTCAATGTTATTTTGACAATCTTGTGCTAGGTATAGGGGAGTGTTGAAATGGTCAGGTCCTCTCTCAACCACCCAGTTGAGGCTCTCATTAAGGTAGTTTCACCGGTAGGTTCTGTTTCAAAGTTTAAGGTTATTCCTAGCTTTTTTCATCATTTCAATACGAATACCGAGCAGCTCATAATTATCATATCTTGCCTTTTAAGTCACCATGTTAACGAAGGTCATGTCTTTTACCAGACTAACTCGAGAAAGAGCTTAATTCTAACCAAGAGAACTTCAGTTAGGAGCTAGAACTAGAACTCAAACTTTAATTCTATTGGCATGAAAACCGAGTGTCAATGCCTCTTTCTAGCTTTCAGAAAGTTAGGGACCATCCAGCATCCATAATAAAGGCAAAGAGAGTAAAACAGAAACGACTATTTAATCTCATTATCCTCAGTTCTTCACTGTTATTAGGTAACCTCTAGATATCTAAGCATGGAAATATATACAAATTACGAATGTTCCAAATCCAGGATCTCATTCACTACCAAATCTCTGTCTCCATATAACCAGACACAGAAAGTTCCAATCAACAAGTCTGAGTATTTGAAAACAATCAAAGCCCCAAATGTGACTGTTCCCACATGCTCACATAAGAGCACAAAAGAGCGGTTCATAATCCTATAGCTAATACAGTTTGGCTTGGAAGCCCACATATATTTTTCCAAAGATATAGTTGAAGAGAATCAAGAGGCCAGGTAATGAAGAATGTAACACTTGAAGTGCATTATCTCTATCTGTTGATACAAGGCAGTTACAAACTTTTTATGCTTCAGACATCTAATGAGCACATAAATAAGAGAATTAACATATTATTAGTTAATTATGTTATATTATAGTTTATGGATGAATTAAATGAAATTAGTTTATTTAGTAGATTATTCTTTGAATAGTTTTAGATAATTATTATTTATTAGACATTTTGTTTCCTTTTAAAATTAAAAATTTACTTAGTATTAGTTTTCTTATATAAGTTGATGTAATCTCATTATTATGATATATTTAATGCAAGGGATGAACCCAACTCCTCTACTAGAAAGAGGCTCCATTGATTATTATTGATTTGAAACTCGTGCTTGATGTTTTTATCTTCATATGATCCATTTATTCGTTTTTGACGAAGTCAGTGAAGAAGATTCTCAATTAGTGAAAGATTCGGAACTGTTAAGAGTATATATCTTTTTCCACATCGAATAAGTTGAGAAAGTATATCTAGTATATAATGAATTGGGTCAACTCTTCTCATTGCCAATTGGTTTCGACTTAGAGAGTTTGATATCTTTACATGCTAGACTTTTGCCAATTTTATAATTCTAAAATTGTATCAGATTGGGCCTATCCTTGGGTTAACTAAACACTCTTCTTCACTTTCATTCTTACCCACTTGCAGTCCATTTCTTAAAAGGTCAAAGTTAAAAGTTACTCATTTCTTGACTAATAACCACTTAGCATTGGAATAATAGTTGCATGTAGTTTACTATGTTTCTTTCGGGCTTGTATTGCGATTAGCTTTCTTCTGCAGTTGTCTTGTGTGGGTCTCGTATTCATTAAGTTCACGTGCAACACTCAATAAACAGGGTTACATGTGAGGGGGAATGTGAGTATATATCTTGTCCCAGATCGAATATCTTGAGAAAGTTTGTATAGTATATAATGGGTTTGGCCAATTCTTCTCATTGCCGATTAGTTTTGAGTTAGAGAACACAATGTCTTTATATGCTAGACTAGACTTGGGCCCATTTTATTACTCTAATAGAAACATCACATTGAAAAAGTTGAAGTTCAAAAACATCTTGAGGTGGACATATTGACTTTTGCTTTTCGAGATGGTGCATTCGATCCCAAGGCACTCTCAAGTCTTCACAATTGTTGGGGTGGACTTTGTTCGTGAAATTGGAACATAGAATTATCAACCTTCATCGGAGGACATTTTGCAGATCATGGTTCTTCATTCTTCCACACATCAAAACTATGAAGGATAGAAGGATTAGGACGGGAGTAAGAGAATTAAAATATTATTAGTTAATTATTTATATTACTTAGCAGATTATTCTAGACTAGTAGTAGGTAATCATTAGGAATTTTGTTTCCTTCTTAAATTCAGATTTTACTTAGCCTCCGAATATTAGGATTTCTATATAAGTTGATGTAATCTCATTATGATATATTGAATGATTGATTACTATTGGTTTAAGCCATATGTTTGTGGCTTTCAGCCTAACTTATAATCCCTTTTATTCCTTCTCTATCATTGTCCTACATCAAACCCCCCCTCCCCTTACCCCCACCCAAAAAAAAAATGTCTCCAATACGATGGAGCATTCATAAAGCCTAGCTCAAGAC